>OY292394.1:38622859-38678265 GCA_958496205.1 Idaea biselata | reverse complement strand
TGCATCTCAAAAGGGTATTCGAAGACTAAGCAAAAGTGGTCGTCACTAGATCTGTAATGGCTCGCGCAATAAAGCACCGAATATTGTTATGTCCTAGTGTCACTTTTATAACACGACAAGAAAGAAAAGGTTTATTCAGACAAGCACAAAACAACATACAAAGTAGCAATAAGACAAAAAAACTTGCATTAAAAACCGTCAATAAAAGCAAAAAAACATTAATTAACCATTTAAAAAGAACATCATCATCTATCATGATGTTTCACAATATTAAAATTATAAACAAACAACGTAAATAAACATACGTCTAGCGGTCCCAATACTAGCTAGGCTTACAGATAATACCGTCACTGGGATACAAGAAAACATCAAGAGCTTACGGCAAACAACATTGGTGTCTTCCGATGATCCATCAAGATTAACCTCACATGTCGACTTTAAGCCTTATGTTGTTGGATACTGAGCGCGGACGCCTGCTTGCGATTTAGTTTTGTCCTATCCTACCACTGAAATGAAACTATACAAATACGCTGGAATTGGTATACCCTACAAAATGACATTAGATCTTTGTGCCGATTTGATTAGCGCCATGTTGCGCTGTTGTCGCGCGTTTTCTATTGAAAGATGTGGTGGCTCAACATGGCGCAGATCAAAAAGGCACAAAATTCTGTACGCTATGACCTGTCCAGCGACTTGTACCATGGAGGTCAGTGTATCCTACTTATGTATGTTGCAAAAACTGCTAAACAGATTACAAAGACACTCGTTATGTAGAAAGCTGAAGACCTCGTACAACACGTAGGATGCTTTTTCTGCGAAATCGTAAATTACGCGGTTGAAACCGTTGGCGCAGATAGTGGATAAATGACCGCACCGCGACCGCTGTGAATGTTGGCGTTCGCGTGAGGTGCAATCAGATGCTTTATTCCTTTACTTTCGCTTAACTGTTCTCTTAAGTCATCATCATCCGAGCGATGTTCTCGGTTGCATCCCTCTCGAGAGCCCGGGGTCCGCTTTCCTACTTTTCCGTCTCCACTTCGCACGATCTTTACTGTTCTCTTAAGTAATCATTATAATAGCCCTGTGAAACTTTCAATAATGAGATATTCATTACCATAATAAAATATCAATATTTATCAACTTTTCCGTACGAACTACTTTGAAATGTAACTCGCTACGCATCACTGTCCTGCAAAACCACAAATTTAGAGGGAATCGGTTTCTTCTATGTAATTAAAAAGCATACCACATCGTCGGCCTTGTTATCGCTTCCCGTCCGGTGTGGTAAGGTCAAATTCGTGGCTAAAATTATGAGAAAATACTCCGCCCTCTATGGTGTGTCCGACGAGTCCCCGACTGCAACGCAGAAGGTTGCTGGTTCGATTCCCGCCGGCGACAAGTATTTATGCTGAACATACATGTTTGTTTCTTGTTCTGGGTGCTTAGGTATCAAAACTATTAAACAAAATAATAATTTACAAATTAAATTAGTAATATTATTCTGTAACATATCCGCTGTAGACTCATAGTACAAGCCTAGTTTATTAGTTTAGGCCTACATTGCGCTGTGTACAACATCCTGTAATATTTATTTTATTTAACTAAATGAATCCTACACAAAAATTAAGTTAAGTAATACTCAAACCGTATAGAATCGACACCATTGTCATCGATGTCTCCGAAATATCTATTTTTTGTTTAAAGCTTGACAGATGAATAAAAACGCTATTCGAAACTTACCGTTAAACTGCTAACTTTTACTTACAAATACCTACCTACAGAGTTTAAATATTTTTTTAGAACATTTTAGGTTTATGTAACAAAATGTGATACTATATACTATAATTCTTAAGAAAGTACCTTTTGTCACGTATTTCTTCATATTAAAGCAACGTTTTGCTCTTTTACATGCGTATGTCTCGATCCCGCAGGAATACCGAGATGACAACGTAGTAATTAATTACTCTAGGTTTCAAAGTATATATTACTAATTACAAAATAAACAGCCAAGCCACTCGCACACGCATGGTACGGCCATTATTACAAAATAAACACTTGTTGTATGGGAACCCCACCTAAATATTTATTTTATTCTGATGTTAGTATTTCTTGTTATGTCGGCAAAAGAAATACATCATCTGTGAAAATTGCAAGTGACTAGCTATCACGGTTCATGAGAAACAGTCTGATGGATGCCAGGAAGACGGACAGTGGAGTTTTAGTAAAAGGGTCCTGTTTTTTGCCTTTTGGGTACGGAACCCTGAAAGTTAAGATAAATAAACACCCTTTACAAAATAGAATACCCTTGATGTCAACACACTATCCACGCCAGATAACAATTATTGATTTAGAATTAATTCATATTTATTTTTGTTTATTGCTCAAGGCATTTTACTAGAAATATTTTACAAGGAGAAATGCATCATCAAAAATTCTCCCGTGACAGGATTCGAACCTGTGCCCTTGCTTGCCGGGCGAGTGCGCTAACCACTGCGCATTAAATTTTTAATGATGCATTTCTCCTTGTAAAATATTTCTAGTTACAATTAATTTACAATTCGCATTAATAAATGCAAACGAAATTGTAAATTAATTGTTTTGCTCATAATTATAAAGTAGTTGTAAAGGCCGACTCCCTATCCGTCAAACCTTGAGTGACAACTACATTTGCATGGATTTTTAAGTACCTATTTATATTTACATCTAATATTTAAGCGTACGCTGAGCGAGGTAATTGTGTGATCCCGCGGGCTTACCGCTAATAAAACCGTTAAGAACGGCATGTCGACAAACATGCAATTGTTTAATATGAAAATGTAGCGAGACGAAGAAATCAATTTCCTCTTTCGCCTCACTAGCTCGCTCGCAATGTATTGTGATTGTACTGCAGAAACGACTTGAAAGGGGTAACCGATATCATAAAGTGTGTAGCAAGAAATCTATATCTAGAGCTCCTCTGTGCTTCGGAAAGGACTTTAAGAGGATAGTTTCCATTCTCTTTCGCCATACAAACGTAGTTTACATTTTCCTCCCTGGATAAAGACATTAGAGCAAATATAATAGTCATGACAGATATAAGTTTTATGGCATAAACATATTTGCTCTAATGTCTTTATCCAGGGAGGAAAATGTAAACTACGTTTGTATGGAGAAAGAGAATGGAGACAATCCTCTTAAGCAGTTGGTCCTGGTTGTTATCGAACGATAGAAGTCATTAGGTCAAGCTAAAGGTCTTGAAAACTATACTAAACTAAACTATACCACTAAATCTAAGAAAAGAAAAACAATGTCGATTTTAATATAATCAAACAAAATAAAACCGGGCAAGTGCGACACTCGCGCATGAAGGGTTCTGTACCACTATGACATTTGGGTACGGAACCCTAAAATGATTTACATCCAATTTTTAAATTTGATAGGAAAATGTGAAATATTTAGCTTCGATCCTTACTCCCTTCAGACGACCACACCACTCAAAAAAAAAGAAAAAAAAAAACTTTGGCAAAAAGAAAATTTGAAACTTATAAGAAACTCTTTGGTAAGTGAAGGCAGACTGGTATATTTGACAGCCATTTTGAATTCCACGACCTACTCGATTCCCTTGTAGTTTTTGAAACACGTTTGTTGTATGGGAGCCCCTCTTAAATATTTGTTTTATTTTGTTTTTAGTATACATCTTCTGTGAAAATTTCAACCGTCTAGCTATTACGGTTCATGAGATACAGCCTGGTGACAGACGGACGGACGGACGGACGGACGGACGGACGGACGGACGGACGGACAGACAGACAGACAGACAGACAGACAGACAGACAGACAGACCCTAAAAACTGTCAAAATGGCTTTTTCCGCCTGGAAACTATGGTGCTTAACTGGAGACAGATACACAGGCACCCACCTCAAACTTATAAAACCCCTCTATTTCCGCCGGGGGTTAAAATAATCCTATACTTATTATGCATAAAATAGGTGTGTCCTGCGCGCCAGCTTTTAACTTTCTTAGTACCTACTCATTATCAGAGCTCTTAAACTACAAGCATAGTCGGTTTTAGGGTTCCGTACCCAAAGGGGACGGGACCCTATTACTGAGACTTCGCTGTCTGTCTGTCTGTCCGTCTGTCACCAGGCTGTATCTCATGAACTGTAAAAGCTAGACGGTTGAAATTTTCACAAATTATGTATTTCTGTAGCCGCTATAAAAACAAAATAAAACAAATATTTAAGAGGGGCGCTCCCATACAACAAACGTGTTTCAAAAACAGCAAGGGAATTTTAGTGCGATTAGTGCGTCACGATTTATGTGAGGTCGCTTCTGATTGGTCAGAGTCAAATCGAGTAGGTCATGGAATTCAAAATGGCTGCCCTGTTTGTCAAATATACCAGTCTGCCTTCACTTACCAAAGAGTTTTTTATAAGTTTCAGATTTTCTTTGTGGGAAAAGTTTTTTTTTTGGGAGATGCGGTCGTTTGATGGGAGTAAGAATCGAAGCTTAATATTTTACATTTTCCTATCAAATTTAAAAATTAGTAGTTGTAAACCATTTTAGGGTTCCGTACCCAATTGTGATAGTGGTACGGAACCCTTCGTGCGCGAGCCTCGCACTTGGCCGGGTTTTTATAATAATTGTGTTGCCATAAAGTCGACAGTGAACTGTTTGCAAAACTGCTAGTTATAAATAATGCTAATGAACATTCAAATTAATGTTCTTAATATACCCTACACAGGAAACACTTAGGTATAAGCTAATAGCTTTACTAATGGGGTAGCCGCATCGCTCATCTATCGAGCGAATTATTAAAAGATTTTTTAAATCAATTTCACACAATTATCTCACATTAAGTATACGGTCTGTCACCAAGATTAAAATAAACCGGTTAGGTGCGAGTCGAACTTGCGCGCCGAGGGTTCTATTATGCCGACAAAATACTTAAATATTTATTTTATTATTTTATTAGTATTTGTCGTTATAGCGGCAACAGAAAGTCATTAACTGTTAAAATTAAATCACGTACAATGGCCCAATTGTGAGACTAAGTGGGGAAAATGCCCAGCGAAACTAATTAACTAACTGTGAAAATTTCAACTTTATTACATTCCAAGGCAGGCGGACGTCTTAGTGGATTAGTTCCCGTTTTTACCCCGTGGGTACAGAACCCTTGTAGGGGGTGCTGTGAGACCCTACACTATAGTTACTTGATTGATAGTTAAATAACACACTTGTTTGTGTAAATTAAATGAACTGTATATTGTCTTGATTTAGGTAATGAGATGGATTAATGGACTTGATTATCGAGCACGCGCGACACTCTTGATGGCCAAACGCGAACTATACATTTTACAAATAAAAGGTAAAATGTGACGCGCGTGTCATGTTAAAATGCAAGGATGCAAAAATGCTACGGTTGCACCGTACATGCTCCCGAGGGCGAAGGATAGGTGAGATGAGATGATCATGAGTAACAAACTAAGTGCCATTCGAATATTAATAATTCAGTGATTTCTTAGAGTCTCTAAACGAACTTGGATTTTCTTGGTTTCGGGGTAGTACACTTGTCCATTTTATGGACTTTCGGAATAGAACAATTGTCCATTTTAGGAACTTTAACGATTTCACTGTAAATGTTATTATCGCTGATACGATTTTTCGAATGACGCGCACTAACACTAAACGCTCGACGAAGAGGAGACGGACTAGGTAGATCCGCCCCTAGCGGCACCGGAGGCGACACCGCCACTGGCAGCGGCGACGCAGCAGCGGGTTGAGAGCTCGTTTGTTCGACCCTCACCACCGCATTAACAGCTGGCACCTTCTTGATTCTGCAGAATCGTCGTACCACGATAATCGCTGCCGTTGTTAATACAATCACTATAATGATGTATATAGCGGTATAGTGATGGATATCGTGACTTGTTACTTCAGGTAGTTTCTGATTTTGTTTCAGGGTTTGAATTTCTACCTTCAATTGTTCTAGAAGCTTATCGTTGGTGTCGAACAGAGTCAAATTATCGTCTACAACTGAATTCTGAACGCTGATATTTATAAGGTTGTTTATTGGTTCAACCTTTGGTAAGACGATCTTGTCATTAACATATAAGCTATTCGAACCCATTCGGTGAGAATAGATTGTTAAATTCTCAGTTCGTATCTGGCATCCTTGTTCGATGTTGATAATTCCTGCTTTTTGTATGCGATCTGCCGACACATGGTTTTCACAAAGTACACGCATTTGGCACGTGTTGCAACAGAAGTAAATATATTTATTTATTTCGCTGAATTCCATCCATTGATTGCTACATGTATCGTAGTGAATTTTACATTTTCTTGTATTTTGATCGATTTGACACAAGTTCTCGTCACTTTTTAGATCATAAATTGGTCTTGGTATGTAACAAAGGTATGTATCCTTTTCATCGTGTGAACATGATTTTATATCATAGGCAGAGAGTGTTAAATAACGTTCTTTCTTGAGGTTAATTGCGACGTAATCTCCGACTGGTAATATGGTGGCCATCGTGTTGACGTCGATTGCTCGAGGAATGGCTATGATTTTCATAATTTCAAATGAATCTCGAGTAACAATAGGAAGTCGCATTTCAAATATTAAATAGTCTTTTGCCATTCGAGCATTTATCTTCAATAGACGATAGATATTTATAAAATCGCTTTGCAGGTTATTGATTGGTATTGAAAGATCCTTTGGGAGATGAACCATGATAGAGCCCAATGTTTCTTTCAATTGTTCAGGAGGTAGCAAATGAACGTTGAATTTTCCGTGATAGATGTCTGTTATGGTGTCCAATAAAGTAGTTTGTAGGGTTGACAATTTTCGTAACATGTTGCTAGCTGCGATTGCACCAAAGCTGAATTCGTTCATCATCTGATTTCTTTCTGATTCGATTTTCCAAGAATTTTCGAATTTTTCTAACTTGACGGACAACTGATGGATGATCTTGCTTTGTTTATTGATGGACTTTTCGGTTCTTTTCAACACATTATACTCGACTTCCATGATAGAAGTTTGGTTTTTAATAAGCTCCAATAAGTGTCCTTCGTTATGTTTAATTAGGTCAATGTCTTGTTTATATTGGTCAGCAAAACGTTGATCAAGTACTCCGAATAAACTATTAGCTAGATAGCCGACACCGTCGATAAGGCCTCTTTTGCGCCGGCGTGTCTCTCGACGCGTGCTCGAATGTTGACTTAGTAACAGGTGATTATAATAATCTAATTCCGAGTACTCATGTTTCAATTGCATTGAAATGACGTCACAGTGTGCATTGTCTCTGAGCTTCAAACATAATTGATCTAAGTAGTTAATATATTTTTCGCATGCTATACTGCCTTGCCAATAGGGATTCATGTCGAAATAAGTTACTATTTTCCATTCATCTTTTATCAATAACATGTCGGATATTTTGTCAAAATATAGGCCTTGATTGTCTTTAAATTGGGTAACATTGTAGTAAGAGCATTTAGTCGGGGATATAGTATTTATAAAAAATAGTAATAAGGTAGTGAGTGTTGCAAAACTGTAACCCGATCTCTTTGTATTTTTCTTGACGCTTGATGAGTCATTGTTAGTATTATTGGAGTTGATGGTGTTATCTTGACTTGTTCGATTTTCGTGTACTGGAAGGATTGATAGTTTTATGATTGGACGTTTGATTAGCCCGTTTTTTGTTTTTAGCGTGACGACTCTTACGTGACCGTCAGATCCCGGGTGTAGTTCGACGACACGGCCCATGGCCCATTTTCCGGGAGGCATGTTCGCATCATTAATAGTTACCACGTCGTTAATTTGAATATTAGGTGCTCTGCTTCGCCATTTACTTCTTGCTGTAAGTTGGCTAAGATATTCTGATTGCCATCGTTTCCACACATCTTGCACTATTCTCTGAGTAAAATGCCATCTTGTACGCATGTCAGTTTCGGTCTCTAATATACTCATATTCTGACTCAGATTGATGAAGCTTGATGGTGTGAGGAACTCTAAATCATTGGGGTCCTCCGTCAGAGGGCATAACGGTCTTGAATTGAGTATGGCTTCTACTTGTGTCAGTATAGTAGTGAATTCTTCAAACGTGAGTTTCTGCTCGCCGATGACTCTCCGCACGTGGTATTTCATATTTCGAACGGCTGCTTCCCATAATCCCCCTGCCGAAGGCCAGGAAGGTGCGTTGAAGTGCCATTCGATGTGCATATTCGTAATCTCGTTGATAAAATCTTGATCAAAAGTAGCTAATGTTTCCTCAAATTCTTGTTGCATAGTATTGCTCGCGCCGACGAAGTTTGTCCCGTTATCGCAATAGATATGTCGAGGGGAACCTTTCCGTGCAGCCATTCTGCGTAGGGCTGCTATGAATGCAGATGATGTAAGATCGGAGACGAGCTCGAGGTGAACTAGCTTTGTCGCCATACATACAAACACTGCAATGTAACCTTTTGTTGTTTTTATACCGCGACCTTTATTGGCTTTGATCATTACAAATCCGGAGAAATCGACCCCCGTATGGTAAAATGGTTTGGCTTCATTGCATCTTTGTGTCGGTAAATCTCCCATCAGCTGTGTCATTTTGCTTGGATTATGCTTGCGACATGTTACGCAAGTACGTATACGATTTTTTACAGCATTGTTTCCGCCGATTATCCAATATTGTTTACGGATATTTGCTGAAGTAACTCGGGCGCCGCCATGTAAAGTAAGTAGGTGGACATAGTCAATAACTAATTTTGTAAAGTAACCCTGTCGGGACAAAATTATAGGGTGCATCATTTCTGGACTGATTTTTGCCTTGTTTAATCTTCCACCAACCCTTAAAACGCCTTCGCTATCTAGATAAGGATTTAGTTGAAGTATTTTACTTTTACTTGATAATTTCTTGTTTTCTCGTAAGTTTCGTATTTCATCGGTGAATTCCATTCGTTGTACATGCTTGATAATAACAATTTTTGCGACATTAATCTCTTGTAATGTAAGGAAACTTGGTTTTGTGTGGTTTTGTCTTGTTTGTTTGATGAATCTAAGCACCCATGCTAGTACTCGAATAAGTGTTGTTAGCGAGCTATATTTAGTTAGTAATAAGTCGATAAAAGTAATATCTTGGGAAACTAAGTTAACTTGTGTTTGGTTTTTTATTTCCTCGTTTGTAGTAAATTTCGGTTTGGTTTCATCTCTTTCCTTGTTGAAAGTAGGTAGCCAAGAAGGTCCTTTCCACCACAGAACGTGTTCTCGTAATTGATCGACACCCATTCCGCGGCTTGCACAGTCGGCGGGATTCTCTGCGGATTTTACATACCGCCATGTATGGGAAGGCATTACATCTGTTATTTGTCGCACCCTGTTCGCGACAAACGGCTTCCACCGACCGGGATCTCCTTGCAGCCATGCGAGGACCACCATCGAATCAACCCATCCGAATATCTTGATTGTATAGTCGTTCAAGCATTTCTGACCTTTTTTCATGAGTTTTGCCAGTAATAGAGCACCACAGAGTTCAAGTCTTGGCAATGTTGTTGACTTATTTAGCGGCACTAGTCTTGTTTTACCAGCTACTAATGTGACCTTGTTGTCATTGTTTATAGTTTTGCAGTATATTACGCAACTGTAGGATTTGTTCGATGAGTCACTGAACCCATGTAACTCTATTGCATTACAATTGGCTGTTGTATTTAACCATCTTGGTATTTCAAATCGATTTATCTTTTGTAAGTCTTCTCTTGCACTTGTCCACTCCTTGATGAGGTTTTCTGGTAGTTTATCGTCCCATTGAATGTGCAAGTTCCAAACCTTTTGAAATATGATTTTTAATTTGGTTGATAATGGTGATAATAACCCAAGAGGGTCGTATAGTTTAGATAAATCAGACAACATGGTTCGTTTAGTTGGTATTTTGTTAATAGTTGTGTCTAGATCTGTTTCTTTAAATTGAAATGAGTCACTAATTGGATTCCATTGCAACCCTAACGTTTTTGTTAGTTCAAATTGTTTAAATTCGAAATTATTTTGTTCAGTTTTCTCTGTACGTGAATCTGGTAAAAGTTCAGTAGCATTCGAGTTCCACTTCCGTAAGTTGAACCCACCAGCTCTCAGTAAGTTGGTTAAGTCTTGTTGTAGCTGGATTGCGTTCTTGATAGACTGTGCTCCGTGGAGAACATCGTCCATGTAAAATGAGTTTTCTAATACTTGGATAGCTTGACTGTTTTTATAGTTGAGTTTCTCATCTTCGGCTAACTGTTTTAAGGTCATCATAGCCAGAAACGGTGCGGCCTTGGTGCCATATGTGACTGTGCAGAGCTGATATTCATTTAAAGCTGTTTGTGGAGAGTCCCTCCATACGATTTTTTGTAAGGCTTGATCTTTCTCATTAATCCAAATATATCGGAACATCTTCTCGATATCTGCCGTAAATGCATATCGGAACTGTCGCCATTTAAGTAATAAAGATTGAAGATCTTGTTGAAGATTGGGGCCTTTTAACATTAGGTCATTCAAACTTTTTCCGGACGAAGTCTTTCTGGACGCATTAAAAACGACTCTAAGTGCAGTGGTACTAGAGTCATTTCGCAATACACAATGGTGTGGTAGCCAGCAGTCGTGTTGCTGTATACCTGACACCGGTTTCATGTGACTTAGTGATAAATACTCATTAATAAATAATTTATAATTTTGCCCGATGTACTTGTTGTTTTGCAATTTCCGTTCGATTTGTCGGAATTGCGCAATTGCCATATGTTTTGATGATCCTAATTGTTCTTCAAAATTTTCCTTTAATGGAATTCTGACTTCGTAGGAACCATCTTCTCGTCTTTTTGTAGTGGTTTTATAGTAGTTCATACACTTGTTGTCTTCTTCTGATAAAGTAGGTGAGCTGGAGATGTCTTCTATTTCCCAATATTTTTGTAAATCTTCGATGGGGTTGATGATCACGTTACATTGGAGAGCTCGTATGTTACCACACAAAATCCAGCCTAAGCGGGTCTGTTGCGCTATAGGCAATACTTGACTTTCTTTTCTAATGCCATCCATGATGATTTGTGAATAAATTTCTGCTCCCAACAGAATATCTACTGGCCGACTAACATTGAAGTCCGGATCGGAGAGTTGTATGTTTATTAGATGCGGCCATGCTTGTTTTTCGAACGTATAACTCGGTAGGTTTTTTATCAGTGTAGTCATGATGTACACTTCGGTGTCGAAGGAATAGTTATTGTAAATTGAAGAGCATGATATAGTAGTAATGCCTTTGCAGTTATTGTCTTTGGCTCCAATACCCGAAATGATTCCTTTACATTTGTTTCTGGGCAATGCTAACAATTGGGCGGCATTTTCTGATATAATAGAGACTTGGGATCCTTGATCTATTAGGGCTCGCATATTGTAGTAAGATCCGTTGCTTGCTTGAACCTTGATAATAGCGGTGGCCAGTAATACTTGGTTAACATCTGTGCCTTGTTGCAATACAGAGTACGTAAGTTCGTTGTTTTGTTGTGCATTGGGGTCTTCAGTGATCATGTTACAGGTTGGTTTACGGAATACATCATGAATCAGACTGTTATGAGGTAACTGACATTCTCGGCAAGTCCTAGGGGAAAAGCAGGACTTTCCCCCGTGATTTACCAGACAATTTTCACAAAGGGCCAGCTTCTTGACTGTTTGATATTTCACTTGTGGTGACATGGTCAAAAACTTTTTGCAAAAATATAAACCGTGCGACTCTTGACATAAAGGACATTTTATTTGTATTGGAGTATATGTTCGTTGGAAGTAATTACTTTTCTTTATTGGAGGCGTTTGCTTGTTATTATTTTGTTGACTTATCGGAAAGGATTGCTGATTACTCGTATTATGGTTTTGTTGAAATTTGTTCGACTTGCGATGTAAGTAATTATAAAATTTACTTGTGTTATTATTTTTTGCATTTGAAAAATTTTGGTTTTCTGACATAGGTTGACTGCGTGGTGAATCACCTGATAGAGTCCCTTGAAATTTGCCTTCAAGAAACTCCCAAAATTCTTGAAATGTGTACAATTCTCTTGGGTTTTTCATAAATGCTCCAAATTCATCTTTCGTACTCGAATCAAGTTTTTGTAATAAGATATGTACGAAAAACGGGTCCCAGCTGGTTGTATCTACTCCGAGACCTTTAATGGCGTTCAAACATTCTCGAGAGGTGTCATATATCTTCTTGATATGAGGTACTGATACATGAGTAGCTACTGGCAGGCCTAGCAATGTTTTTAAGTGTGACGTAAAAATCCATCGTTTGTGGTTGTATCTATGATTAAGTAATTCCCAACATACGGTGTAATTTTCATCGCTTATTTGAAGATGTTGTACGATGCGTTCGGCTTCTCCTCGCAGTTTTGATTTCAAAAATTGCATTTTTTGTCCCGGGGAGAGCGCGACGTTGTTATGAATGGCTGTATTGAATAGATCTTTGAATGTAGGCCAATTTTGATAGTTCCCACTAAAAATAGGTACTTCCATTGTAGGAGTCAAACTGTTCTTTTGTAACGTTGAGTTTAATTTGCTATTTATCGTTTTCTTCAATTGATTATAGGTATTTTCGTGTTCTGTATATAGTTTTTCATAAATTTCATCCATTTCATCAGTTTCAGCGTCTATATCCCAGTGTAATGAGTCGATTGCTAACCAACGTGTTTGGAGACTGCGCATTGCGTCTTCTATATCCCATTTTGATGTCAACGAATCGACGTTGATAGTTGTTACCGTCCTGACAAAGGCTCTAAAATTGCTTGCTTGTTTTCGAAACATATCGTCATTCTTGCTTAACGAACCACTGGATCGAAACTGCACTGGGTGATTCTCACCTTCCTCGTCGTCTTGCTCGTCCCTAATTGATCTTTTTTCTTGCTCGAATCTAACGTCTTTGCTTGTTCCAGGTAATACTTGAAACTTGCCTGGTGACTGTCTAACTTCTTGTTCTTTGTCAATTGATTCTTCAACTTCCAAAGTTTCGTCTGATTTATCGCGACTTGATTGCGATTCTTTTTGTTTCTTCTCCATGATAATTGCTTGATACTGCTCAGTGATGAGAGTTTTCGTTGATTTATACAGCTCCTCTGCTGCACGGTATTCCTGATTGACGAAATAGTGGTGGGACTTGCTAACTTCCGTCTTAAGAAGGTCATTGTTTTCCTGAATGTCCCTCCAATAGGTTTCCAAAGTTTGTAAACGCCTATTGAAATAGTCAATAGTTTTACGCTCCTTAGGGTCTTTCTTGATATTGACCGATAACTTCGAAAGAGTATTGATTAACTCAACTTGATTGTTGTACGTATCGGGATTTGCCATGATGAAAATACGTATTAAATGAGACCAGTGAAGTAAAGGAACAGTCTTACTTGTTTTTCACCCTTACTGGAATCCTTGTTATCCTTGTAAGAGCACTGCAATCAGTATCACTTGTATGTAACTTGATAAACACACTTGATAGACACTGGTTATAACCTCGCGAAGACACGTGGTATGTTCACGACACGTGTAAATTACGCAAGAGGTCTGAAGGACCAAAAAATATAATGTAGGGGGTGCTGTGAGACCCTACACTATAGTTACTTGATTGATAGTTAAATAACACACTTGTTTGTGTAAATTAAATGAACTGTATATTGTCTTGATTTAGGTAATGAGATGGATTAATGGACTTGATTATCGAGCACGCGCGACACTCTTGATGGCCAAACGCGAACTATACATTTTACAAATAAAAGGTAAAATGTGACGCGCGTGTCATGTTAAAATGCAAGGAGTTCCCGTTTTTACCCCGTGGGTACAGAACCCTAAAAATATACATGCCTGGGTCCGGGAAATCAGGTTCAGCTCCAATAACCGTATGAAAGATGATACTATTAACAGATGTTGTAATGTTAACTTTTACCGTGTCCGTGTGGCGAGGCGTAATCAACCTAAAAGATTACACTTATAATTAAGTCTAATACTGTTGATTGACTACTACTAGTCCTACTCATATTATAAAAGTGAACTTCACGCATTAACCGCTGAATCGTTTGCGATAAAACTGATTACGTAGATAGAGACCTGGAATCTATATAATATTAGAAGCTGTTTCCCGGGGTTTAACCCGCATCCCGTGGGAATATCAGGCCCAAAAGTAGCCTACGTAACTTAACTGATAATGTTATCTTTCTATTAGTAAAATAATTTTTGAAATCGGTACAGAATTTTCGGAGTTTACACCCAATATACATACACACACGTTACCAACGTTACCTCTTTATAATATAAGTATAGATAAAGAGGGAATATTTGTTTGTTTGTAACGAATAGGCTCCGTAACTATTGGGTCGATTTCAAAACAGTAACAGTAAGAATAACATAGGCTTCTTTGATCCTGATTTTCCCACGGGATCGGAGCTTGCGCGCTTAACCGCGAGACGCAGCTAGTTAACAATAAAACTGAAGCCTTTGTTTGTCATCGCATCAAACCTTATTAAATTAATATCACGATTTCAAATGAATAGATTTGGGTCATTATTAGGTCAAAACGGTCATGATTTTTCACAAAAGTCAATGCGACAATGGATGGAAATATCACGAACCAAATTATCTATAAAAAACTGTGTATGTTTTGAGACAACACTTTTGAGTCAGGCATGCATGACGCAACCTAAATAACGTATATAACTCAATCAGTACCTATTTCACAAAGACATAGCAAATTACAACCAATTAGGAGAGTTAGTTGTTTCCCGTTTTTTTTCTTGGCAATAGTTTTTCCAGCACGGAACGTTGTGGCATAGTGTTACATAAAACATGTAGAAACAGATACATTCACCTCTACATGAATCTATGTTTATGATTTGTACAAACGCAAAGCTTATACAAAACCTAACTTTTTAATTTATAGATTTTTCTTTTGTTTTCGCGATGTTGTATTGAAATTAGAGACATTTTTCGGTTTGATTCACGTAGTGTTTATTATTTTTAGCATTGTTACAACGCTCAACGTTTCGAGACCTTTCCAGGTCCCTTCTTTAGGATTGACTGTCTTCAGTCAATTTTGAAGTAAAAGTAATAAACATCACGCGATTAAAACCGAAAAATGTCTTTAATTTTTAATTTATGCCAAACTAACGACTGTGAACGATTGCGTTTCAGTAGAGGTTCGTTCGAGACCTCGCGTCGCTTTATTAAACGACCCAGTTGATTCGTAAATGTTCTATTTGCATTATTAAATTTAACAGTCGAACTATACAATAGCTATTGGTTTGATATCAACAACATAACCGGTATGATTTAAGGCTTAGTACCGCGAGGTCGCGGCGCGTAGCGGGAACATCGCACAATTCTACAGCATTTCATGTACCTTTATAGGTGGTTACTTATAAACAACTAGTACCTAGAGTCGCGGTTTCACCCACAAGAAGTCCCGATCCTGGAAGAATTTCGATAAACCCTAAGCGGATACTGGATACCTACCTTCACATTACGCAGAACACATCCTCCAAATTTCATGTTTTAGGACGAGCGGGTTAGGTCGTGCCTTGACATAATAGTTCAGTCTGTCAGGACTTGGAATTTTATATGTATACATATGATATAATAATGCTACGCACTGGCATTTAAAATGTCGAAGCCAATTTCTGTATTTACTGGACTCACTCGATTTATAACTTTTCTGCCTTGGATAAATCTCCCATGTTTCCACATACATGCCTTACCAGTTACCACGCAAAACGATGGATATCAAAAGAGAAACATTATAAAAACAAATCAAGGTAGAATTGCGTGGGGGTGTTTGTTACGCTTGCATCCGCTCGCGCTGCGGTGGCTTGAAATGTTTAGATTGAAAACTGAAATTGCGCATTGAAAATGTAGAGATTAGCTCTACCAGCCCAGTGCTGCTCGAATTTCCCATTAGAAGCCCTAGTTATGTAGTTAAGAGATGCGTCGCGTGCCCCGTTAACGAGCGACTATCTCCGGCCCTGTTCCCATACCGCGTTGCCACTAGGAAGCAATAAACCTACACCTTAACTGCACACACCATTACCGATTGTAACGGGCGAGGCGACAGGCGCACATATGCGATACGATCTACGGAGACATCGCGCGAACTCGCGCCTCGATGTGTCAATAACGGCTTATCGAATTGGCATGTTGGCAGGAGAGAAATATCATAACCGCGAACCATATCGATAGTGAACTGTTATGTTTTTTCTTACGACTTTCCATTACCGCGATGGCATAATAGTATATTGACATGCTTTTCAATTTATTGATTCGATCTTCACAAATAAAAATTACTTCTTTGTGTTCTAAACTAAGTTAAATTTGAACACAGGAGTCTATGCTTGTGCTCATTTTACTTAATCTGATCCACTTTTTGTACTCTTTATATAAGACTTTAGTTTTTGCCAGTAATGAAATAGGTTACAAGTTTGTTGAACTATTGTACAACTAACTATGTTTAACCTATGCATTATTGTTCCAAGTAGTCCGTGTGAAAACTGTAAACTACGTCTCCGTGACACCGAGGTTATAAACAGCCACAGATAGTGGGTAAAAAGAACCACTTGTCTACAAAGATTTAATCTCTGCCCTATCATTGGTACAATGGGTGATATTTAGTTCATCGACTCTCAACGTTCTGACATGATGCTTTTCGAAGTTTTGGCTATACATTTGTATAATGAACGAATATACACTTGACTATTCATTACTGGCAATTAATTCCCGCGAGTTGAGCTGCGCGGCGCCGAGATCGACCTCGTGGGAAATTAAACTGTGCGCGGGCCGTCTTCTGCCTTCCCTTCCCTGCTCCTTCCTCACACCCTACCGCACCCCTTCTTACACATATGAACACTTTCTCTCGCTGATTTCACGATTTTTCTACACTACTAACCGTAACACGAACTACAAGCAACTTTGATGCAGCATACTCTCATTTGCGATAAACAAATTTGTTTTCTGCTCTTACACATCTTAACATTTCAGCAGAGAAACTTGAAGTTTATTGTCAAGGTAACTCAAGTCGATAAGTGGTTTTTCTCAATTTGCAAACACACGTGGCTATTTAAATATGTTAACATGTATTGAAATTAGTTTGCGGGCTTGTTACGAGTTGCGAGCCCACGTGAGTGCCTCATTAAATATGGAACCGTAATCAGTGTGGTGCTCGTAGTCCCCTCTGCCTCCGCACTCTACGAGTACGACCGCATGCTAGTTGTTCCATTTGGATACATATGGCTTGCTCGATGCTTTCTCTCACTTTTGGTTACACAAACCTTACCGCTGTATTTATAATCGCTACGGAAATTTTCAGATCTTTCTCCGATGACGTAAACTAGTAGGTACGTGATTGTTTAAAAGTATAGCTGGTCGTTGCCGTTGAAAATTGCATTAATTATATCGTGACAATCGGCTGTTAAAACTGTTTCTTCCGTGGTAAGATGTCGTTGTTAGTTAGAAGGTGCATGATGTACGTGTTGCAATATCGTCTCGGCCGCGACTATGGATCGGTTGGTTGGTCGTCTCGACTGTCGCGAATCGGATCGGAGTCGCTCAGCCGAGCCCGATTGCGCTGCCACGCATCACCGACCGTGGAGAAATTAAACTACACGAACCGCTAGAATACTTGCCCCAGCTACCAACCACTTGCGAAACTTTTCGCCGTTTAATTGTCCCGCGTCCGCTGAGCCGAAATTGCGGAGAATTCATCGTAACGCTAATTTCGATGCACACGAATACTCTGCAAGTGGAGTGTGGTAGAATAATTGCCGCGTACTTATCTAAAAGTTAATAAGGAAGGCTTTGTTGTGGCACGGCTCATAGTGTTTGTTCAAAGAAAGATCTCTGTAAGCTCGAGGGCGCTTAGCATAAGCTGGCCGTGTCGCCCGCGCTGTTATGAGATTATTCTCGCTTTGACGGCCGGCGGCCCTGTCTGCCTCAGCAATCCGGGCATGCAATGCGCTGCGCTTTTACGTACTGTTCGCCTCACTCATATTTAAAAACCTAATTGCCTATTATGCATTTTCATACTTAAACAGGGTTCGTTTATGGCACGCCTTTCATCTCTGACCTTTGCGTTTTTGTCACTTCTCCAACGGAATATTGCTCATTTTACAAAATTAAACAATTTAACTTTTAATTGTTTGTTGCTTTTTCTTATTATACCTACGAGTGCAATAAAGCATCAATTTGTGAAAACAACAATAATAAAAAAGAAATCTCGCTAGCCCCCTTTGACGGTGGAGCAGTTATTATGTGGGTGGGATATAGGTTGTGTTATGTTATGGTCCCATCAGCCGAGTTAGGACGAAGCTCGAAGGGGTGCGGTGGGTGCTGCACCGTAGTAGCACACCGGAGATAACCGACGCGTTATTGCCGGCGCTACGCTAACTAACGCTTATTAAACTTCAACAACGCTCCCGCTGATCACTTCACCATCTTGTTTACTCTAAACTTAGATTAATCGTTCGCCTGGCCTCGCTATTTCCACTATTTATCTTCAATAAAAAGTTGCTGTTCAAACTAAATAACTCTCATTTTAGATTTCGCGCAAGTTTCCCATTCTAATCCCGAAGTAGTAGAGTAGAGACACAAATAACACCTGACCGGCAGTATGTTTGTATATTTAATTATCTGCGTATACCGAAGTGTTAGATTCTGTCTGTTTTATTGTGTTAGTGTTAGATTGTGGTTGCAATTTGCAACTTTGTTAATCTAATTTATAATTTTAGTTATGTGGGTGTCCAATTTAAAGTTAAACGTTTTTCGCCTTGGACTTTAGAGGCCAATTTCATATTGGAACTTTAATCGAGTGAACCCGCAGGCTTACCGCTAGTACCTAAAGCCGTTAAGAACGGCATGTTGACAAGCATGCAATTGTTTCATATGGAAAATGTAGCGATATTCACATGTGAGAGCAAAGTGTATTGTCTCCAGAGTGTCGCTTGACAAAGAAAAGTTTTTAGAATGTGAGTATTGTTTGTCTTTTTACCTTACTTTCTAATAGTAATGGCTTAGATTCCCGTTTTATATTTCTTTAATTATCTCCTCGTTCACAAGGCTGTAATGCATTGTTTGTTCTTTCAATGATGTTGATGATGATGGTAAGGAAAATATTGATT
Source organism: Idaea biselata (assembly GCA_958496205.1). Taxonomy (NCBI): domain Eukaryota; kingdom Metazoa; phylum Arthropoda; class Insecta; order Lepidoptera; family Geometridae; genus Idaea; species Idaea biselata. The sequence goes on along the minus strand of OY292394.1, from coordinate 38,659,151 downwards.
GACGTTAAATGTCGCACGGAACAACTATATCTTCTTCCTACTTCCTGCTTAGAGGTATAGTTTGTGGAGACAGAAAAACCATAAAAACTTATTAAATGTTACACTGATTTTTCTTGTTTCGCGATGTTTTAGATTGCAATTAAACTTATTATTCGGATTTGATCGCGCGGTGTTTATTGCTTTTTAGCATCACACGCATCACATCACATCTCAGTCAATCCTGAAGAAGAGACCTGTAAAGGTCTCGAAACGTTGACCATTGAAACAATACTAAAAGTAATAAACACCACGCAATTAAAACGGAAAAAATGGTTTAATTTCAAATGTTACACTATTGTAATAGGGAGAAATGCTTGGTAAATACTACATCCAATCTATGTAAAAAAAATGTATTATGTAGAAATATCTTTATCCCCATCATCCTACAAAATAACGTTCCTTTCTTTCATATTTGGATTATTGATTCGCGTGCCTAACCTTTGTGAATTCATGAGTGATATCTATTGTTCACACTGGTAAATCACCACTTTCCGAAAGTTATAATTTATGTTAGGTTTGAAAGTGTGCTATGCCAGTCGTCTATGTGTGGAAACAAAGGAAGTCATTTACCCGCGCGCGAGACAGTCACGCGACTGTCTTGCACGGTGGCCTCTCCGTTATCTATTGTTTTATTCCATGTTTACTACACCTTTGATTCGTATTTCATTAGTTTTTCTTTATCTGTAAATCCAGTTTGCAGTTGTACGGAACCTACTGTTTATCGCGTTAATATTGCAGTTTCGTCATACATACATAGTTGTTAATGTGGAAGTCGGCAATACATAATTATTAATTACGAGTGGTCTTACAACATGGGTTGTTGACTCAGGGTTGAGTCGCAAACTCCGGTGAAACATGTGCGACTCTAGCAACTGCGAGCCACTGACACGCACAATGGCCACTCTGTTTGCTCACCTCTCGACCGTTGTTGTGTCGCTATGCATCACACACTGCTGCCTAACATTTACCTATACTGTTATAGAAACGTGATTAAATTTACACTACGTGTTGATATCAAGGAAATAGTGCCACATTTACTATGCAACGTAACTTCTTCACTATTTGGGTTAGGTTGGACTAACATGAACTACATAATTTTCTTTGTTGATGTATGAAAGTCTTTATCGGTCGGACATAAGAGAAAAGACAGTAATCGCTACGTGACTCTATTGAAGCGTAGACAACATAGACTTGCAAAAGCCTCCATATTTGTCGCGGATTTCACAAAAGGATTTGTAGCCAGTCCGACCCGTGGCTCCTCGAGGATTTCCCTTGTCGCCATTGGCACGCCCCGGCTTAATGTAGACACCGAGATTAATGAGATGAGCCTTGTTTGCCCGCCACCGACGGGCATTAGCCACTTTATTTCGTGAATGGGTGACTTTCTGTTACCATTTCACAACTAATTCATCGAACGTATAACCCATAATTTACTTTTACTGGCCCAATGATTTCTTTGATGAAAACCATACACCTTCACTGCGATTTACAAATTGGGCTAGAGCAATTCTGTTTATAACCATTGTAAACCGGTAAACTGTTGAATTGCTGATAGAATTGGGGTCGAAAGTTTACAATAGGCACGTAGAATCTTATTCACGTGTGAGATTACTTTCAAATTAGGGTCATACACATTGTTGACCTCTCTGGGCCCTTTGAAGTGTAAACATGTATGGCGTCGATGACTTTCTTTGCTTTGTTTGTACCGAGAACTTTGTTACATACCCTGTACCTTTACTTTATTTAACAAATGTGTACATACCTAAACGAGGTCAGTATTGTGCTTCTAATCTAATTCAGCTTTCTATGCTGCCAGCCGTAGTCTATGTTGTGCCCTGAATACATTCTGGAATATTATACCATGTTTACTTTGTTATGGATTACCTGCGATGCTGACATTTAAAGTTCATAGTGATATTTTGCATAAGGGTTCTCGACGATCCGTGTCGGGGTGGTTTCCTTGACTTTATATCGCCGATGTAGTTATTCTATTTTTGGTGCGCCATCATCAGTTTCTGTAGCGTAGTACTTTAATTTAGTAAACACTTGTTAGGCTTAGAGCTCATTACAGTCGGTTAAGCCACACAATCGCACTAATTCAGTCGCGGCTCGAAATCTCCGATTTTGCGCCGCCTAATTAGCAGAACGCTTCTGCCGTGCAGCCGGTCAAAGGATTCGCCCGCTCATTACGCGCGATGCCAACCTCCCTTTCGGTCAAACTAAAATTGTCTCTTCGCTTTTCGTTAACTGACTAAGCTCTGCTCTATAGTAAACTGGCGGTTCGTTTTAACTTTTGTGAAAGTCTACGTTTACTTATAAGATAGAAGTAAGGTAGGTAGATAGGGAGAACCAGTCACGGAATAGACACGAGCGGGCAGCGCGATGCGATGTTCGCGGAAGGCGCGATAAGATCGCGTGAGAGGTGGGCACGCTCCACCGACTGCTCCGCTACGCCTTCGTTTCAGGGATGCCAGCACGACACTCGCGTCTTACTGTCACTACACATTTTGCTTCGTGCTTTAGTACTCACTGTATTACCTCTACAATCGGATTTACTCCTGAAACATGCTCCTGATTGAAAACTATCAAATGTACTTACCAGTTTACATAACAAAATCTGCCCATTAAGATAAATACTAATCAATTCTCCAGGTCAGACTGTATAACGTGTTTCGCCAGGAGTATATTAAAGCTACCAATATACGTTTCTGTGTAAATGTAATTAAGACAACCCTGTTGTAGTCCCTATTCGAAGTTGTCGGACGATTCGTCACGCTGCGTTAATGGAGGCGAAGCACGCCACACTTGACTATCTGCTGCACTACTATCCTCGTTTCGACTATCGATTCATTACTGCTTTTATAGATAACAAACTCTATTTAGGAGAAACAATAAAATACTCTGTTTTATGACTAGTTATAGCCAGTACTTTAAGGGCCCTATTCTGAAAAACTGAAAATCCATGTCGGGCGCATCGAAAATTGTTGATTATTTCATGACGGAATGTCGTAGAACTTTTTTTTGTGTACAGATTGTAGGCGACATTGTTTCCGATATTTTAGTGCAGTTTCCATACAAATATGTCTAAACGTATTGAAGCCTATCGACATTTTAGCCAAATCAGACATTTTTTGTCTAAAATTTGGATAGGCTTTGCACCAATAGGAGGTTCTTGTCTTAAAACTACACCTAAATGTAGGAAACAATGCCACCTACAATCTGTGCACAAAAAAAAGTTCTACGACATTCCGTCATGAAATAATCAACAATTTTCGATGAGCCCGACAGGGATTTTCAGTTTCAAGGTCGTTGGCGTATATACTCCTCTTAATACATTGACGACCTCTGTGGCGCATCGGGCGAATACCCGACTACAATACAGAAGGTTGCATATTTAAATACCACCGGGAATAAGTGTTAAGGCTTAATGAAATGTTCCTGGTCTGGATGTATCTATGTATTATTAATTATGTATTTACAAAAGAAATCAAATATAAGTATTATTTACGTAGTCTAGTCACCGTAACACAAGCTTACCATGGGACTAAATGGCGATTTTGACAGAATACATTTACATATTTATACTTACTCCAAAACCCCTACCCAAATACCTACTGTGCTCATATTTTTTTCATTTTTTTATTTTAATATTTATGCCTACACATTGTTTCTTTGTTGTCATTTAATCGAACAAAACGTAACAACATTTTAAGCCACGTAATTATGATATGACATGATATAGTGATACTTAATAGTCATATCGATTTACTTTGTCAATACTCGATTTTTGTAGGGAATTTATTATTGTATTGTAACAATGGGTGTAATCTATTTATTTACACACGTAAAAGTCTAAACTACACTTGCTTCAATAACGGTAACAAAAGCTTTGTGAGCTGAATGAAATGGTTTTCAAGTGTCGTTAAGTGGAAAGTCTACTCTTTCTCCATACAAACGTAGTCGACTGTTTTCTTCCTGGATAAAAACATTAGAGCAAATATGTTTATGCCATAAAACCTATATTTGCCATGATCATAATTAGAATAGAAATAAAATTCGAAAAATTAGAATAGGTATGAAAAAAATCAAAACGTAGGGGCATGGTCATGGTAGGTATAAGTTTTTTGACATAAACAAATAACGTGTCTTCTCGGGACCACGGCCGGTATAACCCGTTTGCCGAAACGTCGAGGTAATTAATAACAATGATTATCTATAACGCGATCTAGACCCGTGTCTAATAATAATGATGGACGAAAATCGTGTAAGTTTAAAAAGTGTGTATAAACATTTTCTTTAATGTCTTTATCCCAGTCGACTACGCACTAACGTAGAAAACAACGATTTAGGGGGTCATAAGTAAGTTTTCCAAAGTTGATTTACAATAAGACAAAACGTATTATTTCATATGTGGGTAGTCCGATAAACAATATCCGACACCTACCCGCGTCTCCTAGCATTACGCACGGCCACAATATATGTCGGAACTTGACCGTTGCAATTTGAACACGTTAACTCATCAACCTATTTCATAACGAACTAAAGAGAACATTACATTTATCTAAGTTACTCGTGCAATACATACCTTAAAGTGAATTAATATGGATAATCCAGGTAAGTCTCTTTTAATATTATATAATTTCGAATAATAATTTGTAATATTTAACACAGTAATAGAGTTTTAAAATCTACTGTTTTTAATTGTCAATTTTTTACCCTTTTTTGTTTTCAATAGCATAAATAGTTTACTTCCGGGTCTTTCCGAGTAGAAATTCTTGCATTTTACTATAAAATAAATATTTAGGTTGACAACTGCATATAATTAAGCTACCCCTTTTTACCCCATTGGGAAATAAATTGATTTGAAGTTGGGAAGTAAAAATAACTTTTTTCTTTCTTATGGGCTAAAACATTTTTATTTTATTTTGTAGGTACGGTTGGCATCCCATGACTCCCATCGTGCACAAAATATTAATGCATGGCAGAGCAGTCATCGAAAATTCACTTTTGCCCATTGGTCAGCTTTCAGAGGAAGCTGCAGAGGCCAGAAATAAACATTTTCGGTCATATCGTTTAAACTTTGCCCGAAAGTTTTCTCGCGAAGAATGTAACTTGGATGTTTATCACCGGCTACTTTTAACATCTGATCCACTCATCAGCTCGATGAGGAAAATCAAGAAATCCATTTCCAAAGCCTTTTTGCCGGAAACTTTGCAGCTCTTGCTGCCTGCTGAGCCAAATGAAAATATTTCATTTATTTCAAACAACAGCGAAATTGACGATGAGGAAGATTCGTAGGAACAATTTGACATACACACACATATAAATATATATTATTTATTATTTTTTAATCGAAATTATGTTTATTTAGTTCAAATCAATATATAAATTAAATATTTTCATGTACTTATTTGTTTTATTTACTCATGATTATTTTTTTTATGAATTTCATTTTTTTTTCAGCAATATTGTAACTATTTTAGGTCTAAAATACCTGAATATTTATTCTAGTGTTGTATGAAATTGAATTAAACCAGTTAATAATTTAGACCGCCTAAATCCCTGATTTCGACGTTAGTGCTACGTTTGTAAAGATTGTAAGGAGAAAAGATTAGGTAGACTTTCCCCTTACCTATAACAACGCACTGTGAGTTTTTGTAACAGTATCTGTGGGCGTTGACTCACAAAGCAGATGGCTTGGGTACTGTACAGAGTAAACACACCACACTACGCCCTGTCATAATGGCACTGATTAAACTTAATTAACTGAAGCCATTTACACGCATGTTGTCGAGGGCGCAGTGCGGAGCCCGCGCCCGTTTGTCGCGACACTACCACCTCCCTTATTTTGAACGGTCTTTTTTACTGTAGGGCATCGGTCACCGACACTTAACATTTATTTATTATCTATAGTAAGATAATATCTGATAGTGACATTCCAAAAATTACTATCTATTAGCAGAAAGAAGTTTTTAAACATTGTCTTCGTTTTTTTTTATCATTATTATATAGGCTGAACCATTTAATTAAAGCGACCTTTAGGGGAATATCCTAAACTATAAAAGATAGCTAAAATTGCTAAAAGGAGTTGCGTTCCCGATGACAAAAACTAAAATGACATTATATCGACTTTTGAACAATTCATTACTCTAGCCAGGAATCGAACCTTGTCTTATTGCAAGATAATAAACATCCTATATTATTGTATCGATCGATAGTGTTGCTGATATAGCATATATAGCGTGGTAAATCGAAAAAAATACTATTTTTTAAGGTGCAAGAGCCAAGTGCTCTAGCGTGATCTCCTCTTGTATGCACTCTGAGTCTGCCCGCTAGTGTTTTATTGTACAGTACACTTTTAGGTTTTAGCCCTGCGATTTTGTTTGTTGAAACGTAAATAGATTTACGATTGGCTGTAACAGTATTCAGTGTTTGGTGATCGTTGCTCCAGGAACTTAGTGACCGAGATTAATAGCGTGGCCGCACGCAGCTGGCGCGCCGCCCATGGCCCTCGCGCCCTTTTATCACTGTGTAAAACACGGTCGTCGGGTTAATTTGTTTGCTTTGACGCGATCTAGTTAATGAATCGCCCCGGGTCGGCTCGGACCCGTGTCTACACCATCATCGCTAGCACTGAATTAAACGTTTAATGCCTTAAAGTGTATGTAACCGACCCGCAAATAAATCGTTAATCACCGTGTTTGACCTGATCCGATATCGTCTTGCTGAAATTCTGATTTATTACTGCTATAATTTTGTAAGGATATTGCAAGTACACAGTTTGCATTGCACGCTCTGTCAGTGCGTGCGTATATACCTCTAGTCTCTAAATCAAAGCGTGTTATTTTGCGGAGTATTTTTAATGTGCTGTATACACTTGAAATGTTGATTTTGTAAGTGGGTGATGCCTAATAAATCTGTGGCACTGATTTAGAACGAATGAATCAGCCGTTCAGGTGAGGTCGCATTCCTATGCGCGCCGTCCGCCCTACCTGCGCGCCAGAAATACGCGCGCCGCAATAACCCGCCCGCCCGTCTCACTCACATCGCTACTGATTTTATTTTCAGCCAGCTGTTTGCACAAACGTATACTATCTGAAAGATTGCTGATTGTTTTTCCTCTATTCAAATGATAATAATCTCTGGACGTAACACAACACTAATTAATGTCATGTGTTTTTTTTACGATTGAGATGTTATTTTAATTTTAATTTTTAGTGTTCGTTTGGAGATAAGACGGTATAGCAAAGCGTGAAAACTCCCTTGATTTAAACGAGTGGATAATTTAATATTCATTAAACAGCATCGCACCTTATGTATTTTACTGTGAAGTCTTTCTCGGTTTTGTTTGGTTCACCACTTAATTAGGTGGTGGTCGTAAAACTGTCTTCCTCATCTTATATTTACCGCGTTTGCCCTTTTTATTATCCGATTACATGGGCCTCGCCGTTTGTGAAGCGTTTTCTTACGCGAGGGGAGCAGTTTCATTTGTTCCTTCAGAATTACTCGAGTTTTAGACCATCCTCGGGCGCTTAAAACAACCCCACTCAACGAATGCTATTATTTGTGGTAGGTATAATTAGCTGTGATTGTTGTCGCTCGCGTTATGTCAAATTAAGTAATTAATGTTCACACGGATATAATGTTTATTGCGGTCTGAGCTTATCGGAGCGGTCCGTCGGGAGATGTTCGGTCCGCCAGAACATAGATAATAACTTGGCTTATTTATTTCGATGTCGATCTACCTGTGTGGTTTGCGTTAGTCCATTCTATACTTACCTACCATACATACACTAACCTAACCTGTGTTAGATTAATAAAATATGTCGAGTTACACTATGGTGGTTGTGGATGCAGCGCATATGTATGACTCGGGCGCTGCAATTAGCAGAGCTCTTGACGCGTCGCGGCCACCAGGCCATGCCCATAGCACGGAACCCACTCGATGTGTCGCCGCGCAAATTAAAACGCCACACTCGAACCTATCACCACGACACTCTAACTGCAATTCGTTTATCATATACACCTACCGCCTCCTATAAAAGAGTTATTTTACCTTGATTAACGTGACTGCAGTTTACCAGTAATTCCTTAAACACACCTGAAGCAAAACTTTTCGAAGCTCTAGAATAAAATTCGCATTTAACCTATTTCGTTTCGAAAGTAACCTTTAGTATTTCATTCGTAACTTGTTGGGTAGGGCGTAAGACAGTAAGGCTAAAAGATTTGTGGTTGGGTCCGGACGGTTCGGAGGTGTTCCCACGGGCGCGCCTCTTCGTAATTGAGAGCGCCCGCGGGCCGATAATTGTGCTTTTGCGCGTATACCGCGCGCCAAAAGCTCGCGCCTCCTGTGCTTCACTATAAATCATGTCTGTTACTCTCCATTACTCCTTAATACTAAATTGACTTAAAGGGATTGTTTGGGGTATATTTTCCACGGTTCTCTCAATGACTCCACCTCGTAGAAACTAATTGACATGTTTATCCTCTGATATGTTACGTATCCTATTTTTATAACAGATCTTCACAAAATTGCTTTTAGTGTGACTGAAAATAAAGTCTGGCTGCTTTTTGATTAGTGATTTCAAATCAGTTGATATTTGTGATGTCGAGGGTTGCCACTTGTCACGACAAGGACGTCGATGTTGTAAAGACATGCGAGCTTTTTAAACAAACTTTATCTGTCTATAAAACAGAAAGAAGGTGTGCGATAAAACGATCGCGTGACTCGCCTTAGCACACCGTAGCGCCGGCGAATGTTTAAATTAGTTGAAAAGTAAAAAACAGCACCCCATATTTTTTATTGAAATGTCAATTCGATTTTATAGGTATATAGGGGATATGATTGAAATGATGAATATAGCGGTCCAAGTGGTACCAAGTGGTTAGGTGGCACAGCTGTGGGCTTATCGGCGTGACGTCAGTCCAGGGGCGGTGCCAACGTAGAGGCATGTAGATCGCGAAATTGATTGCATGTTATCTGATGGAGCACGGGTTCTTTGCTAGCGTTTAATACAGGCGTCCGTCGCGGTCGGCACGCGATCCTTTTGACAGGAGATCGTCCGCGCCCCCTGCCCCATTGACTGTGGTAATTACTGGCAGGCCCGTGATCCTCGGCGACGTCGCCGAACTAACTCCTGCCTGGAACTAAGTATAGCCAGATACTATACTATACACCGACTACGAGTATATGCTGTGCTTCTGGTTAATTTACAACACTGGGACACTCATACTTAACCACGGTATTCATGTTCCGCGTTTATCAGACCTGTTTAGGAAATTGTACTCATAAAGGTTTAGATTTGAGTAAGCACGAAACTTTATTTTTATTGCTGCAAATTCATAACAGTAACCAAATTTATTCCGTTTTAAACGTTAAAGTTTGCATGAACTTAAATTTGAACGATTTTAAAGCAATACTCAATTATTTGACTGCGATCGTTAGCAGAAGTGTCGATACTGCGACAGAAATTTGACTCGGGGATTGCTGCAGTCCCCATAATTTGATTGTAAAGAATGGAAAGGTTGAGCCGAGCGAAGACTTGGACTGAAATCCGCCCGAGTTGCGCTAATTGCCCCACGCAATATAGAAACAATGACAAAACTTACGGACCGTCTCCAACACCGGTACCGAGTCGAACCCTCTTTCGCTGTTTTGTTTAAAATTCACTTAGCTGACTCGCAGATTGTTATTCAGTCGAGTTGTTTCCACGCTTTTACAAAAAAAATGAGATTTTTATTCGATTATTGTTTTTCTTTTTTAAGGATTGCTGAAATTAATTAATAGACAGATATCGGGTCTGGTTCGACACGACAGTTTAATTACCCCGAAGGCGTGCTACGCGGCCCGAGGGTGTGAGTTGAGCCGTCGCGGTAATTGATTGTGACATTTGATGGACATACAGCAAGCATATTGCAGCGCGTCCGCCGGCGCAGTGTAACTAATCAAATCTACTTCCTTGCATCGCATCGCACAGTGCACACGTTTATATGTATCTGCAACACTCATAATGACAGCGTAATTTGGTACTATTGGGAATGTTACTGCGGCTATGTTTGTTTGTCATAACATTCGACTTATTTAAACATGTAACGATTGTGTTAGCAATTTTAGTTTAAATTTAAAATTAATTCATTGTTGCAGTTGTTCATTAACTGTTGACATTTCCCCTAAAACAAACTCACCTAGACCAACCTCGAGCTTTACCTTTGTAAACTAAGTCCGCCCTAAACTTTTAAGGTTCACTTAATAACGCAAGCAATTTGCGGGCTCCCCCTCTGTTTATTTTCTTGCTTTGCAAAGGTGATTTGATGATTTTGACTTATTCAACATGTTGGGATAAGGCTGGTCACACAGAAACCATCTGTTTGACGTATTTTAGTCTACGACGACACATTTAACTAATGTTATCATAACCACTCACATTTTCTTGATTTCTCCGTTACACGAGTAGCAATAATAACTTAAGATTTCACTTGTGATGGCGACCAACTACAGCTACTAGTGAAACTTTGGTCGTTTCTCCCGCGAAAGCTACGCAACCAGTGTCTATGCAGTATCGATTTATTAATATAGACGTAATGTATGGTATATATAAGACGTATTGACGTTCTTATTTAATGGAATCTATTGTAACCGTGTTAGTTCAAAATAAGGCACATTTAAATGTAATAAATAATATAAATAAATAAATAATAAATAAATTCTGTGAACAACACACAGCGCCATCTAGCCCCGTGGTAAGCGACTAAGCTTGTGTTATGGTGACTAGACAACGGATATAATACTTATATTTATTTTTCTTTTGTAAATACATACATATTATACATAGAAGGACACCCAGACCAGACACAAATATTTATTTTTAAGCATAAATACTTGCACCTGGCGGGAATCGAACCCGCAACCTCCTGCATTGCAGTCGCGCTCTCGCACGACGCGCCACAGAGGTCGTCTAATGTATGTACCTCGCACATGCATTACTTATTCGTTTGAAATGTCCTGAAGTCGTTACCTGTTGAAGTAAAAACGTAATATAAATTGTTGACGATGCCGCAGCAGTAGAAAATGTCGTAATTCCAGTAGCTACGCGGGGCTCCATAAAGATAATGGTCACATATGAGAGGCCGCAGTTATTACTAAGTGATATTGATTGGCGGTGTTGGAGTTAGTCTCGAGGCAAGTGAGAGAGATGTATTTATCGGTGCGACACGTCCACGGGCAGCGTCACGGAGACGTGTCGAGGTCCCGCGGGACTCCGGCCGTACTTCCAAACGGAGATATTTATAGCCGCCCCAGAAGCCGCCGTTACCTAATGTAACGTTTTATGGTAGCCCTTATTACGGTTCCCACACCGACCTGTCGTCTACTTTCTGCCCGTAGGTATACTCTCTAAGAAATTTTATTTATTCAATTGACCCAGACGAGAGATAAGAAAGGTGAAATAAGAAGCAACATTGTACGCTCGTAGACGACCGCCGAGCTGTCTGCTGGTCACTGGCGACTCACAAAAATGCCATGTCGAAGATATTCTTTGCGGAAATCGTAAATTCGGTTAGTCCCTGGAGTGGGGTGCACGGCTAGCGGCTCCTGCCGCATACGCTAATCGTACTGGCACCCGCCTCCGCTCTCGCTTGTGCCTCGATATACTTTTTCTGCATCTTGCTCGTCGTAATGGTCGCGGGAAAGCCTCTTTTGTTACGCCATTGCCGCCACCGATTTGTTATATCTCGCCGCGCTTTTCCGAGATACCTGCTTTGAATCGCGTAATTGTTCTTTCGATTCGGTGGTTTTGTTGTGCATAAAATGCTTTGTCACATAAATCTGCTAAGTCGCTCGGCTTCACGGCTAGTAAAGACCTGTTTCATTGTTGATAATCTGATCTCATTACTGCTGAACTTAACAATGAAATAGAAACATAATGAAGACTCATCTCGTGATGGCATTAATCGTTTAAATCTTCTGATGACTTTTGTTAGCTATTACGTTATGAAATATGTAGGTATATATTATACCGCACTATTTATTAAAAAGGTTTCATATACATAAATGTGATGTGTGTGTCTGAGGTGCGAAGCCGTACCACGCCACGCTCCGGTGCTTTGCGGGCGTTCAACTCGATGTCGTGCTCGGATTGCTGTCTACTGCTTGCTGCTCGAGAACCATCACTTCCTACTCGCCGTCAACGTTACGCATTTCTTATCCATCAGATGATGCCGATATTATTATTTAGCACTATGACGTTATGCTATTGCATATTGTACTATTTAGGCCTAATGTACCAAAACATTTTATCGCGCCACATAAACGCAGCATAAACGTCACCGACACGTGTCCAAGTCCACATAATGATACAAGAAACCCGTGACACAGTTTGCTCTGTGACAATTTTCGCCACAAGGGGCAGCTCTCATGTCCCACGATGACTCGGCGCCCGCTCGTTACTGTCTCACATGTCTTGTCCGACGCAAACACCCTTTATTTTGTACCCCTGACGTTATCGCTAATGATTCCAAGCTCTTTCTTAACAATCCACAATGAACTGTGCTAGTGATACCTATCGCTATAAGTGGAACAATATATTTTTTTATCGATTTATTTGTCAAATTTGGTAACTAATAAAATTGTAATAACTTCGTATAATAGTTTGGCTATGTAGATTACTCAATTGTCTAACGCTTGAGCCACTAATTACTTAGCTGCGTGTTTACACGCAAAGCCAGTATCTGCCGTTTTTATAAACTTTGTTGTAGGAAACATGTATGTGATGTAAATAGAGTTTTTACTTCAACCCCACTATTCATACCGGCTCATTGTTCTTCAAAATTGCTCTCCGCTGAGAATGGTGCTTTCGGGTTTAGCTCTGTTGTGCCCTTCGTTTTGTCTTGCATTCTTTATCATCTTGCACTATGGTTTTCTCTTGCTGAAAATATTACTTACGCGCAGAAAATATTAAAAGCCAATCTATCTGTATCTGTACTCTGTACTGATACAATTTTGTAGAATGAAACCACTGGCAAAAATACAAAGCCAGAGAACGAACAATCAGTTAAGTTAGTGTTTTTTATTATTTTTCAGTTTATAAAGGCTAGCTTTATGTGTTTAATCGATACAGTACAGCGTGAGCTGTGTGCCGTGCACGGTTCGATTTCAGCAGTTTTATCTGCATTCGCAAATAATAGACGATAGGATGATATAGTGTGTTTAGCTGTACCTAGTTGTTTACTTGACAGCGGTAAAAGGTTTGCGAGTCCCTCGTGGCGCGGGCTCGCTTGTTTTCATTTCGTTATTTACTTTTAATTTGGCAGCAAGCGGATGATGTTGCGGGCGAGGTCCAGCCGTGTGAATAATTGAGCCGATGTGCGGTTGACTGTCAGATCGTCGCACTGTCTGTTATCTCATCCTACATTATGTCCGCTCACACTTCAGCCGTCCTATTACAAAATCTGTTCAACGAAATATGTTAGATGTCAACATACAGCCACAAATTCATATTTTATATTGTTTCTCTGCAATGTTTGCATTTCTCTCATCTACTTCTGATTTGCTATTTCCAGTAGGTACCTTAATTTGGAGACTCGTTACCAAGTTCATTTATAATGCTCCATTTGACATTGCCGTGGAGAAGCAAGTTAATTATTTCAAGAACAATTTGGAAATTCTTCTAAAATTCCTTTTGGATCCTTAAAATAATTGATGAGTTTCTTTAATTGTTTGGCATTTGCCGTAAAGGGGTTCAAGTGAATAATGAAATAAAACGTCGACACAATAATGTAATAGATAGTAGACGTTTTTACATTGAATCAAAAAGTCTCAATACACTTAAATATTTCAATAAGTTTACAAGTTTGTTTTTTGGTAACAGTTAACAAGTCTGATTTGTAGCAATTGTAACACATCTTGTTGTGGGGGTGGTATGTATGGTATGCAAATGTTGGTGGTTGGAGGTCGCGGGGGTGCTAGGACGGAGCGCGATGCGGGCGAACGCGGCGCGGCGCGGTTGCGTGCCTCAAGACATTACGCCACTGACTAGTTCACGGGGGGTGGCTTATTGTCTCGCGTCTATTAATACCAGTGTTTATAGAAAATTAATTTCACCGCTCTAGGTGTATATCTACTCTCTCTAAACATAGGTAAATGTTAATGCTATCATAGATCTGTTTACATATTTACATTAAAGCTCATATTAATCAGTTTTGGTGAACTCGTAAGTTTTCATAGTCATAGTGAAATCACTATTTTATTATACGTATGTATTATTTACAGAATCGTTCAACACTCGAGTAGTAATAAATGTGTATTGTTATGTTTATTTGTTGATATAACGCGCTAAACAAGAATAAAAGACACAAAAACTGTGATGGAATCGAATTTTTTTACCAAACTTTTATCATTGTTTTGAAATATTTCTCTTGGGGATATTGTTTCGAATTGGATTTCACTAGTTGTAATAGTCGAATGTCATATCGCAAGAAACAACTTAAATATTATAAAACATTCACATATGTACGTCTATTAGATTTAGCTTAATAACTTAGCTTACTCGAAATCAATAATACGTAAATGAAAGTTGTCGAAAGTTCGATTTCTGCTTTGTCTGCGATTTCTGTTGGAAATTTTAAGAGTGGGAGGAGTTTTCGCCACGTTACGCTCTACGCTCGAACTCTGAAAATTCCATAAACCAATTTTCCAAGACCCATTAATCGAAAAGCTCCATTGTCCTCATGAAACCAAATATGATTTATTCACTGCCGACTGACTGTTATTGCAAAGAGGCCAAATTAAACGGTCTGTTTATAAGATTTCACTTTAATTAAAAAATAAATCTAAAACGTTGTGCAGGTAAGTGGATGTAGTCCGTTATTTTATAATTTGTTTATTTATACAGTTGCAAATATTAGATTGGCCGTAACCTAGTTGTGTGAAACCGGCCGACGTTTGACGGTCGAGAGTCGGGAAAAGTGGGACGAAAGTGGTATGTACAGGTTTGTGGATGCAGAGCGACCGCTGCAGCGCCGCGAGTGTTGTCGAGGAGGCTGTGGGCGGAGCGCGAGGGGCGCGGGAAGGGAGCCGCGCCGGCAGGTGTGTGCGCCGCGCCAGTGCCGCGACTAGAGCCGCTCCCGCTCCACGCAGCGCGACTGCTTGCCCGACATGTAGTGCGCTCCGAACCGAACCATAACAATATCTCCCAGTGATCACTCAGATCGCGCAGTGTTTCATGAACCGAGTGTGAATACCGTACAGTAGTGACAATGGTGGTGCTCGAGGGTGGCGGCGCCCTGCTAGAGCCGGCGCTCGCTATCGACGGCACGGCCGCGGCCTGCCTAGAGCGGGCCTATGCACAAGCGGACGTTTCTCTAAAACTTTTACCAAAACGTTATATTAACTTGCATCAGTGGTTGTCGCCGGTGACGACGTCCGTCACCGCGGCCTCCGCCGCTGGGAAAGATTTGAAGTTGCAAATCGTAAGTTTCCCTTCCTGATGTTGTTGTTTTGTTTATAGTTTCAATTCGACTTGCTAATCGAATAATGCAATGATTTGTTTCCGAATCTGCGTATATTGATGCAGGCTTTCGCTCACTTTACAAGTTGATCGTATGTTGTGCATTAGCCGGATTAAATCTCGTTGATGTCTTTTAATAGCAAAAGTAGCACAAGTAAGTTGAACTTTTGATGAAACGCGTTGAAATCTTTTACATTGTTTTGTTTATTCTCTTCTTTATCAGATTTTCACTTAGATTTGTTTAAGATCATGATTCATGTGATAAAATTCCAATGTTTACAATCTAAGACATTGATATACCTATGTAGTTTTTACGTTACTGTTTTTGCCGGTCAGTAGAACTTATTTGCTCTACACTAACGTTAAAATTGGTATAATAATCTCTGATTATTATCTGTGGAATTATTCTAAATCGATAGGTATGTAAAAATGCAAATAAATGACAAATAAGAATTGTTAAAAAATATTCGACCGCTGCGTGCGGTTTGATATTAGCGAAATCATATGGTTAAAAGATGGTGACCGAAATCTGTCTGTAACGCTACAATGTGAACATATTATTTTAGTAAATAAAACTAGTTGCCCATTAACCCTTTTACTTATTAACGCTGATCAACATACGACTAAGTTAAATTACCTTTGTCTCTGTCTGTCAACTTTGAAACTTCATGTCACAGTAAAAGACAAACGATTCCTCGTTTATGCAGCTGTTAATCAGCGTTTATAAGTAAGGGTATAATTGTTTGGAGTATCGTCGAATAAGCAACTCGGTCTGGGCGCAATGCTCACGTCCTCCACAAGAAATAAACTAGGCATGAAATGTTTTGGTGCTATTTTGAACCTCTGTCGTGACTATAGAAAGAAGGTGTTTTGATTCGGTTTGTTGCTGGGAAGGAACCTAACAGTCTTATTAATAAACTGAGTTGGGCGGATTAACTAGACCATGTTTTGTCTTGTACTGAGACAAGAACGTGCAAAGTTGACAGACAGAAACATAACATGGTCTAGCTTATCCGATATAGACAGTTGAAAAATTTGCATTGAAAGCGCGATGGAAAAGTGAGACGGTTGATTTTTTTGGCGAATTTTGCCGAAAACAATACTTTTAGATCATAACTTTGAACTATTAAATATTCATCACTTTTCGCGAATATAAAATGGCACACCCTCCCTCGTATATACTGTAAATAAAACTGACACATTAAAACAATAATAGCACCTAAGTATATTAGTAATAACACCTAACCTACCAAACGCCGTAAAATATACGTACCCTTGTATCTTGAAGTTTATTGACACAATAAAACGACCATCTTTATTTCACAAAATGTATGAGAGGACATTTAAAGTTATACAAATATTGTCCTGACCAAAATCAAAAACTAGTTTTTTTTTAATAAAATTTTATTGTTTTGGTTTTTATTGTATACCTGTATTCAAATATTAAATAGGTCAAATGTCAAGGAATACATTTGATTACAGTAGAACAATAAATGCTTATTATGCAAGAAGACCAATCTTTCCTTCATCATATCACTCAAGTCAATGCATAAAACTGCGCGAGAATATCGCGTCACAGTATTTATTATTAAAACCATTATGTATTATTGCATTTAAATGTATTTATTATAGTCTCATTTACATACAACTTCGCAAATCTAAATATAGAGGTATGGGTAAAACATTTGTTTTTACAAGACTTGAAATAAGTAGATTCTTAGTTCATTTTGTAACTATATGCCGTCAAAAATGCATATACTTCAGCATAATCGAAGGTAAACTTCAAAATCATCTTATACAGTTCGATTTTTAATTATAGACTCCGATTTGACATTTAAGCTCTTAGAATTTTTTGTACAGGTTTATGTGCCAAATCATAGGCTAGAATTAGAAACATAAGCGTAGTTTTAAACTCGCCTAAAATATTCCGCATAAATTTTAATAAATTAAGCATACGGAATTATTGTAGACCCGTATCTATCCATATCTATAAAATGCTTTGTCCTGACTGACTGATTGATTATCGCACAGCCTAAACCGCTGATAATAGAAAGCTAAAATTTGTACGACGTAGACATCCGATAAGGATTTACGCGGGTGAATTCGCAGTACTCAACTAGCTAGGTACCTACATATTCGAACAACAAGATCACCACTAATAAAATACTTCCTAATATGACCATATTGGTGTTCAAGTAGAACGTCAAAAAAATATATATATTTACTTATTTTTTCATGATATCTACACTAATATTGTAAAGGAAAGATTTGTATTTTTGTGTGAAACTACTGGACCGATTTTAAAAATTCTTTCACCATTAGGAAGCTATATTCACCCTGAGTAACATAGGCTACTTTTGATCCCGATATTCCCACGGGATCGGGACTTACGCGGGTGAAGCCGCGGGACCCAGCTAGTGTAGAGGGACCATTCTGAAGTGAATTACGCAAGTAACCAGTACCTATATTGTTGATAACATCACCAAACTTTATTGCCGTATTCAGATGTAGGTAAAGTTAACTGTCACAAGTTGGATTTATAGGCGTGTCTAGACCATCTTTCTTAATTTAAAGAAAATAGGCTTTTACATACCTCTATTTTCTTTTTACCCTACTAACGGGCAACGGCCGAATACCTACAGAAACGCTACTCAAAATTTGAGGAATACTCAAACAATTAGGCAGCTCCTAAATTTAAATAAATATAAGTATTATATCCGTTGTCTAGTCACCGTAACACAAGCTTAGTCGCTTACCACGGGGCTAGATGGCGCTGTTTGTTCACAGAATTTATTTATATTTAAAAAAATCGCATACTTATTTTGGATTTAGAAGCTGCTGGCGTTTCAGTATTTGGCCGTAAGAATTAACATAATATGTACATTATACCGACTAGGACATAGTAAAAAAGGCAGTATTTACTTGTACGCCTATAATTATAAAAGATTGACGTTAATAGATAAACTTATTTTCTGAATATAAGGCATTATGGTGGTTTTGAAACAAGTCCAGTAGAGGTCTTGTTAAAAATATATATTAATCTATAGTTTGTTCTATTATTTATTCTGTAGTAAAGGCTAGCTTTTGATCATTATCATGCCAGATGCAGATGAAGTAAAGCACGCCGACCTAGAAGGCCTACAATTTGAAGACCCCCAAATTGTACTCGCCAGGAAATACAGTCTTAGGCAGTTGATTTTAAACTCTCGCAGTTGCTTGTTCTGCTCGCACGCTTACTCGCATGCTCGTGCGAGTCTCGGGGTCGCATTTAAGTCTGCCTAAACTTCTGGCGGAAAAATGAAGATGCTAAGACCAGGTTGAGCAATTTAGAAGCACTCCCGAAATGTATCCAAACCCTGCTTGCCACCCTGCAACGGTGGTGATCACCTTTTTGACAAAAAGCTGCTAAGCCTAACTAACTGTTACTGGCTGCCTGTATTTGATTCAACTAATTCATAATTTACGAAATATACTTTATATAAATGCCTAAATAAAGCTCTTCTAAAATACCTGACGAGATAAGACAAAAACAACTTAGATATTGATAGCGAACTTCGATTCCGTATGTTATTGGACGTTTTTTGTTATCATGAGCCTGGTAGGAATAATAGGAAATTACACTATAGATAAGCTAAAGCTTTTAGCGATATGATGAGCAATAACACGATAGCAGTAACAACCTTTTATATAGTGAAAATAACACGTAAGCTATATTTACACTAACTGGGTAATGACTAGTTCATATTAGACGACTTCTTCGGTGCGGTGGAGGAATATCCGCATCAAAGGATTAATTTTCCCGCGCCGATCGGAAATAATATAATCATATTATGGTCTACAGATATCTTTCCGAACCAGTAAATTTAAACAAAAAGTTTTACTTAATTTATCTAATATATAAAATTTCCATGTCACAGTGTTAGTTACCGTACTCCTCCGAAACGGCTTGACCGATTTTTACGAAATTTTGTATACGTATTCAGTAGGTCTGAGAATCGGCTACTATCTATAATTTATAAGGCAAAACAACGTTTGCCGGGTCAGCTAGTTATTTATATAAAAGAAAGTCGTGTTAAATACACTATTTATCAAATAACTCAAGGACGGCTAAACCAATTTAGCTAAAAGTTGATGGGGAGGTAGTTTAGAACCAGAAGAAGGACATAGGATAGTTTTTTTTGCCTCGAAGGCGAAACAAAGTTCGTCGGGTCAGTTAGATTTTAATAAAAATCACTTTTATATAGTCCTAATCCTGTAGAAATGTCAGGATAATATTAACACGCAGCTCTTTTTCCGTCCGTCGGTAGTTAAGAGCTAATAATCATCGTGCATGCCCGTCAATCGTAAATCATTGTAAATTACGTGTAAGTGAGGTACATACGTTGTCTAAAGCGAAGTAAAATCTAATTTTGTCTGAGTTTTTATTTTAAATTACGTCCGAGTCGATTACTACTAAAAAGAAAAATTGTATACAATCAGCAGCCAGTTGTTAATGCTTGACTCTGCAGTATCTGTCTGCCAAAATATGAAATAACGGATAGTCGAAAACTTTTCTATATCTGATATTAAGTCATTAAATCATTAACGATCGCGTTTTCTTTGTGTTCCGTGAAATTTCACAGTTATTAAATATTCCGTCGAAACATTTACAAACAGCACCCTTTTTTTGAGTCGGTCCATTTGCATACTGATTCTTTGTATAATATTATGTTTCTGTCATATCACGATATTGTTTTGTGTGTTTCCTTACAAGAGTTCCCCTATTTAGTGTATTAAAACGCGAACTGTGACGGGGACATGATACTCGAATGTTTAGCGTATTCGTTTGGGGTAGTTGCTATTTGTATTTGGTAGTTGTATAAAATGCTATTTATTATTATTATTATTGTGAGCCTATAGTGTCCCAATGCAGGGCAAAGGCGCAGGCAAAGGCCCTCTACTCCCTTTTCACTGCTCGCGATCTTGTGCGATGAATTACCGATCTGTCAGGAACGTATTCATGTCATCTCGCCACCTTATGTTGGTTTAAATATCTGATATATTTGATTGTAACGTACCTAAGATCGTTCATGTTGTGTGTCTGTAAATAACATCATGTGTCGACAAAAATGTGAAGTAATAAGAGTAGCAGTGGCGTAGCACGGACGCGGGCGGCCAGCCGCCCTCCGCTCGAAGCGTTATCGTGCCGCCCAATCTCCCCGTATTCATTGCTGCCTCCGGAAAGCGCTAAATGTAGAGATAGTCCTTCTAACCTGCCAGCTTTTTGAAAGTTTACATTCACCGTCAAAAAGTTACATTACACAAATTGGATACCTCCTTTGTATTTAATTTCTTTCATACTAGTTCTTGGAGAACATTTTCTAAATACGTGGTTGCTTCAGAATCTATCTATGGTTAGGTAGGTAGGTACCTACATTATAAAGATAAGAACTGTAAATTATGTTAATTATAATTATATACATAAATAAAAGAGTTAATTGTCTGTTAAAATATTTGTTTGTTAAAACAAGCTAGTGTAGGCTGGTTGATTAATATAAAATGCGTTTTAAAATAATGTAAAAGGTAACGTAGGTAACGCTTAGTTTAGTTGTTTCTGTGAGTTGCGATGGCTGTATACGATGCGTGCAGTGTGCGCTTTTGCATGCAGCGCCGCCCGTTTATACATATTTGCGACTTCCTAGCTCTTTTGTTATGCTCTACCGCTTGTGTCTGCTTTGAAAAATTGTAATGCAGCGGCATTGTAGACGCGCTCGTTGCAATTGTGCGCACTACGACATATTGCAACTCAACAAACTGGAATGTATCCCCGTTAGAACATATTACCGATTGTAATAACCATATTTGCCACGGAATATAAAGGCAATTTATAGTTCACACAGAGATCGGGTTAGACGGAGGACCTACATAAGTAGAAGGCGGGCGGAGTGTAGTGCGGCATACATTAGCCACCATCGTATGTGTTGGCCTCGGGAAAGCCTTAATATATTTCAGTGGTGGTCATTTTCGACAATTAACCACATAAAATAAGTGAAATTATGCATGCGGCCGACGACGGCGTATATCACGTCCAGTTACGGGGCACGATACCTACCTACATTCATTATTCAAAGAAATGTTTCGCTCGAGCAGACCGCACCGCGTCCGGAAGCACCGGCTCTGTTCGTGTGATTGATGGACGAGCACTTTTTATTTTACTGTTCTTTTTTGCAAATAATCATGTTTATGAATAAAACAATACGTGACAAAAACACTGTTCACATTTTTTTATATACAAACGGAAATATTAATTAACTCTGTATGTACTAAAATACAACTATTGTTGTGACATTGAATATTTTTTTATTTCTTTTTGAATAAATAGTGATTTTAATTTCACGTTAATATATCTCTACATATTATCTACAAATCGCATGAAATGAAAATGTAAAGGCCTCCCTTCCCGCACAGAAAGCCGGAGCGTGGAGTCTCAAACGTCTGGATTCATTTTCTCTCGCAATTTCCTACAATTTCCGGTCAGCTTTTGGTACATTGATGAGCTGTTAATGTTTATGTAGATTCTAGCTGTTTTGGCTACAAAATTTTACTTTTTAGAGTTCCGTACCTCAGTGAAAAAATAAATGGGCCACTGTGGCTATCTCTGCTACTGTCGGACAATTGGATAAGACTGACATATGACTAATCTAAGTCGAACCGACGACGATAAAAAAGTAACTATTTAAGTAGGTCTAGGTTTTTGCCAAAAATAATATAAATAGATTCTTACAACTCACATAAATCGTCTAATATTCTCCGTACCTTCTCAATATTTGTACCAACCTACTTATTTGTTACTAACAATTAAATACTTTCAAAGTTCAATTGATATCAATCAACACGTTCATCAATATACTTGTTAAGGTTGACGCCATCTAATACAAGAACACGTGTACGGAACCTTCGGAGCGCGAGTCCGACTCTCATTTTAATGCGGTTTTATCATTTGTCTCTATGATTTTCACATTAACATTTGTGATATGTATGACGGCATATACCTACCATACACCTAACACAACCTCTGAGAGGTTGTGTTCGGAAATAAGCGAGTCTCAAGTTCAAGCACGAGAGCAATGTCCTGTCTGACTTGCCGATTGAGGTTGCGCAATAAGCTCGTCCGTAGTGCCTGCATACCGCGTTAGTTTACGCGGGCCTTTCACGGCTTGATATTACACATGTTTGTTCAATGAAGGGTGTCTTTCTGCTTTTTAGAGCGATACATTCGATGTTGTACGTTGCACCTAGATATTGCAACGTCAAAACGTAACTTTTATATTTATGTCCCCGATCCTGGTCGACATCACCTTGAGGTGTGAATCAGCAGACGGTACGCTCGCACACCGGTGTGACGAGTGCAGATCGAGAATAGCATTTGGTCTATTTGAGAGTCCTCTCTGTTTGTTTGCCAGCGAAATGTGTCATTGTTAACTAATTTAGTACTTAACACTCACTGCCAGGTATTACGACATGGTGATGAGTAGTGTATCCCCGTCCCCGTGACAATATTCGCCATCGGGAGCACCGCGATACCTACGTGATTACGGCATATCAAAAATGAACAATTCGAGTAAAATGTCGTGTGTGCCACATCCAAGTACTGGCCTTGGAACGAGCGCATTGATTCATGGGGCTTAGAAACGGTAAATTCATGTTTCCTCGTTTTATTGCACTCTCGTAAGCCGTTTTGGCATAAAGGTATAAAACTCGGCCACCAATCTTCATCATGCCCCACTTTATTAACTCGGATCTAAATACTCGTAGTCCAGTTCATTCCTCAAGTTGCACTCTTGTTTTGGCCGTCATTTCATTAACGACTCCTTACTTTTCCTCTATTTAAATAAGCAATTTATATGCACAGTACGTCACTAACCATAACGAAGCTGATAATGAAACTCTTTAATTTTTTATTGCGGTGGGTCATGTTAATAATTTATTAATTAATATGGGCACCGGTAGCGCTGTCGTTCCGATAGCCGGCGACATTATCTGTGGAGAGTTGCGTAAACATCAGAATGTAAAACACGATACCGTTTAGCCAGTTAATTAATTGCCGTGACCAGAGTTCGGGAAGCGGGAGGGCGGTCGTCGTCGCCAGCTCGTTATGGAAATAATGAGCGCGACCGAGGCCCCGCGCTGCCTACCGCCCGCATCCGCACTAGCCTAGAGTACCTTACCTCAACCTTACCTCGATGCACAAACTTGGACTCTTCAAGTCTCTACACTTTATTGTTATCCCCGATTCTCAATTTTTACGACTTAGATTAATTTACTGACCGATTTTTTTACAGCACCGAGCGGTTCGAACTTTTATAGCAATTAACGCAATAGAACTCTGAAAATGGTTCATGAAGAATTTTATATTGACTGACTTTAAATTTGTATTTCTCTTACTTTTTTGTTTCATAGTTCAGTACAATACAAAGTTGATGCCGCCTATACATTGTTTCCTGTTATTATACCATAAGTAATTAATAGATAATAGTTGGTTTTATTGTTACTCTTCAAGCTAACACGAGTTATAGGTTTTGTGATGTTTTTTTTTCATATTCGTTTTTATTAATGAGAGTAATGTTAGTTTCTAATACGTAGTTGTGTAGAAGAGAATGTGACGTTATTTTACGTTGTCGTACGTAGCAGACGTGGTCGAGCATAGACAAGAGCTTATTAAGTGGAGCTTTATGTTTAGTATATAAACCGCACGTTCCACATACCTAGATATATTCAAATATATTTGTATTGCAGTTGGTTATCTCACACATTATTTATGAAACCGAATGTATGGTATGAATGCATTATATCTAATACCCAATTTGTATAACAGCGTAATGTATAATTTTTATTTATGTGGCAGCTTTTAAAACTATTTTAGTATGATCGAAGGTTTTAGTCGTAGAAAAGTTCATTTTAAAAGTAACTTTTGTCGTTTTGTAGTATCTATCTACCCTTTGTTACTTAAGAGGATAGTCTCCATTCTCTTTCTCCATACAAACGTAGTTTAAATTTTCCTCCCTGGATAAATACATTAGAGCAAATATGTTTATTCCATATTTTATTACTATTCTAATTAGAAAATGAAAAAAAATAATAGGTAGATGCATAGTTATGACAGATATAGGTTTTATGGCATAAACTTATTTGCTCTAATGTCTTTATCCAGGGAGGAAAACGTCGACTACGTTTGTATGGAGAAAGAGAATGGAGACTGTCCTCTTAAACAACATGTGTCGTTCGAGGTATCTCTACCTACCTACATAGCATAGGTAAGATGGGGTGGAAATTTGTCGTAAAATTTCAATTAAACTCCTCAGAAAGGTCTTGACTTGTCTTAAGTGGTAGTTTCGTATAAAATAAAGCTTTTCCGTTTGGCATGCAGGTTTATTGGGGTCGTTTGATTGAGGTAACTGGCGACGAGACGTGTCACTTGATTTAATTAAGAGCCGCTATACCGCCCTATAGCCAGCTCCTCCATCGACGTAACGCTCCATACGACGCCCGACTAATTTCGAACGAAGTCATTTCGCCAGAGATTTATCTTCATATTGAACGTAACTACACCTTCGCTTGTCTCTTCTCTCAACTTTATCAACTCTCTGACTAAACCGAGGTGAAAGAAAGGTTTTAGAAAATAAGGTAAAACAATAAGTCGGGTTTCCTCACTCCTTTGTTATTATTGCGCCGTCAAGACTTAACGAGGAGTTATATCATTTCACCTCTGAAAAGAAAAAAGGTAAAATGCATTTGTAGAAATCTCTTAAATCCGCTAGTGATTGCGTCGTTTAGCCGAGATAGTTCTCATATTTCATTGTACAACCTCTGACTTAGAATCTAACAAATTGGTTCAATTTGTTTCTGAACGGACCCTATGAAGCCACAGTTATTTCTACTTTATTGTTATTTTATTCAAACTTACTGTTGCGTTGCTTGTTTTATTTTTTTGTACTTTGCAATGAAAGTACAAATTAAAACTCTTCATAAAAGTTCTTTTTTCTATAACGGTTTAAAAATATGTAAATCATACACTTGCCTACTTAATTCACTTTATTTGTAATCTCCACGTTTTAAATAGGTACTTATCACCGTCATTTAACTTTGTAGATTGTCTACGAAGCGAATCTTATAAATAAACATTATTTCTAAAGTAACAAGTTCAGCGTACTTTTATATAATTTCACCGGAACTAAAACTCATTGCGTTGAAAATATCTAGCGGTAATTAGCTAAGTATATTTTTTTTGTTGAATTTCTCGGCTTCTAATGCGCTACTCGTGTAGGCCGTCATCACGCGTCGCGGGAGAACTTCGTTATTAATTCATCAATTCTTCTCAACTTAGATGCTTTTTACTCATTTAAGTCCATTACGTCTTCGTGTTACCAAAATGACGTTTATACAGTAGGGACAAAGTTTTTATTCCGAACATTATTATGAATCACTGGATATTTTGTCCTTTTTGAACGATTATTTTGGGCTTTCTTAAAACTAATGTATGAATGTGTACGAGTAGTAAGTTGAGCTTGAGAGCTAACCAGCTATTCTCTAGTGAGCAGCGAGCGAGACGGGCGTGGTGGCGATGCCCGTTTATATTTTGTATCCGTTCTTGGCGATTATGACGAGTACACCACAATCGGCAATTACATGGTGGCCAAAAAGCATCCACGCGATGTTGATTGTGACATTGTCTGGTGCGCGGTGGTGGGCCGCGATGCCTGCGCCGCCGGTCGCCCTCTCGCCCGCGCCACCCATATTTGTGATGCAAATCTGTGCACCCGGCGCGCCTTACCTGCACAACCTAACTGCTCAAATTATTGTGAAAAATATTCATTTGTCCGCTTTCAGATCTTCATTACCATAATGCAGAGTTTACTTTCATAACAACGAACGAAACTATTTTAATCGTAATTCGAACACGTTTCGTCTACCCGATATTCTTTCGTAGTCGTGTAAAGCGAAACTCTAGGGTTCCCCTATACCTGTTAACTGTAATCGTTGGAATTCAATAGCTAACTGAACCGACGACTGCAAGAAGTTCGTGTTAAGTTTCGTGAGAAAACAAAGCGACTCTGCAATCGACTTAACGTTATCATATTTCAAACGATTTCGCAAAACGAATAAATAAGAACGAAGGCAAGAAGCGTGCGGTGAAACCGAGTCAAAGCGTGGGTATTCGAAACGCTCCGGTTACCACGCTCCAAGACGCTGCCACCACCACGTCAACCTGTTGTTGTCCCACTGTCGACTTCTCCACTGTCTACCTTCTGATGCGTTAGCGTTACTTGCTTCACATTATACAAGATTATGGTAAAATCATAGTGCAAACTTAATGTAACCTTGATTTAGATATACCTACTCGTTTCAAACGAGTTATTTAAAGATACTTCTCTTACTTCCTTGTAAGTATTTCTCAATCAGATCTGCTAATGAGTCATCCTCGGATCGCGGTTTGGTTCTGTGTATAAACAAGGAGATAAAGGAAAGGTGATGAGGTGGCAGCGGGTCAGTGGACAGGGTCTCGATTCGAGCACCGGTGTGATGCCGCTTGCCGGCTTGACCGCGTTCCGCTAACGGTATCCATTCCGAAGTGTTTCTGCGGCGCGTGGCACACTTTGTGCGTACATTCACCTCGCCAACGCCATCTCACTGTCTCCAACTCTGCGATCGCCTAATATCACTATCACTCACTTTTCCTAGAGATTAAAAGACACATATAGTCTTATTCTTGTTGCCTACGTTGCGTTGTTCATTTGAAACTATAAAAAATAGAACAATAGTGTAATTTAATTATTTAAACTTGTTTATTTTAATTGATAGTTATTATATTAATTATTACTATTATTATAATAATAATATTATAAAAAAATAATGCGAAGTTTTTGAGCGCCGGTACTATAGCATAGATATTATAAGGACTGTTCCGTAATAAAACTAATATATTATAACTATAATAATAATGTTATTTGTTTGCTTTCACTAGTCTAGTTTTTTTCATTGCAACTGCCTACACACAGACCAGACTAATGCAGAGTTAACACGTTAACACATTTTATATGGTTACGCTAAATTACCTACCATGTATAATCGATTAAAAATTCTATTTTATTTTGATCATATTAATTTGCTTGAAATTGATTTAAAACACTTGAAAAATGAAAGAGCTTAACGCTAGAGAAACTAGTGAATTGGGATCAAAATACCGTTAACTGGAGGTTGTCGAACCGTTCGCGGTTGTTAAGTAAATACCGTTTTTACATCAAACGTTACTAATTAATCTTTATTGTTTCATGTCAACGTAATTTTGGAAAAGAGATCCCAAATGAGCGTGAAGGATGACCGATGGCTTACCAAAGCATGACCGTAATCTACGTAATAATTACATGTGGTTCTTTTACACTTACGGTCGGTGTGAAAATATATAGAAATATATTATGAGACTAGCTGTATCCCGCGGTTTTAGCCGCATAAGTCTCAGTCCCATGGGTATTTTCAAAAACCCTTTCTTTTCGGATATTATATTACATAAAGAACACACAGGACAAATCATTTTATAGATATAGATTGAAATCTCCGTAATATGGATGATTATTAGGAGGGGCTGTTATCATTTAGAGTTAAAGTTCTTTACCGTTTAATACAAGTTTGTAAATATGATAAGATGAAGAATTAAGGAAGCTATTTGCTATCCCTCTACTACGTCAAGCGACATAATTGGATTGACTTTGCTTGTTCTCTTTTCGTTTATTTTCTGAAATGAAGTTGCTATTTAATTTTGAGAAAATTATTTTTCCTGAAACCCGATAAAGGTGACAGGAATGGTTTTAAATAAAAATAGGTTTTTAATGATTATACGATAGTTTAACTCCGTAAGGTGTGCAATTTCGTGAAAGTGATACGTGCAATTTGCTCGGCTAGTAGATAGCAGTAAAATGGCCTGAGGTCGTTGCGTTAAGGGTCCAGTTAGCGGGAAATTGGAGCGGAGGTACGACCCAGGGCTTAACGTGCCACTTCATTACGTGGTGTGCCCTCGTTTACCCACGCTATGCGTCCTATGCATGTACAACTACCTACAATACACACACCTCCACTGTTTACAAACTTTTACCGTTCTAAATCTTCGTCTCTTTTTATATCCTCGAGTAACAGTTTTTTATTACAGTGAATAACTACGTTGAATAAATTCGCCTTTCTAAATTGCCCGAAATTAAAACGTATAAATATGAATTATCGGTATTTCGAATATTACTCCTCAACCGGTTTAAAGCGACGCCCCTTATTCTTGCGTGCGTATGATTACATTGCTGTGTAATATATTCACATTTTCACCACCTTCGCATCTTTAATATTTTGTTTCCTTCTTTGTTTTGTTATTTGTTAGTACACTAGCCTTATTGGGTATGCGACTCTATAGAAATGAGAAATTCTAATGGTTCACTGTAATATCACGTACGAACAATACGTTGCGTGTATTGAGATAATTATAAAAACACGTAATGACCATGCGAACTAAATGCAAATGGTATACTCTTCTAAAATAAAAATGTGTTCTCAGAAAAGATGTGCTCCGTTGTATCCGTGTGCAGGTTGCAACGAATAATATCTTTTGCCTGTCTGCCAAATTGTCCCTATCGTGTGTCATTTACCGACAAATGTCTTGGAAGTTTTCCAACAAATTGCACTCATAAATTACCTATACTAACCTAATTATATATTAGAAATGAAATCTTGAATCATGATCATTAGATCACGATACTTAATCATACTACTTTCACAGATAGAGCTTTTCATCAGCTTTCCATTCACTTACAAGCCGCTAGCTATTCACTGGTATCTTTATAACTGTCAGTGTAGTTCTAGAGCATTCTACCTATGATGTGCTGAAGAAATCCTCTCCGAACAGTTATGTGGTGCGATTTGACATGAATACATACGGCACTGTAATCAAGCTTGTAACGTTGTCGGTCGGGCATACGTTACCCGTTGACCAACTTATTAAGCCCAACGCGCATTTCGGTCATTGATTTAGACCCATTACCATTCTGTCTGCCTCGTTACTGCTCTGGCATCGATGCTACAAATTTTAGGTTTAACCCACTGTTATGAAACTTGTCTTTCACTTAACTATAGCCTAATTTATTGATGAATCTGCAATCACGACAGACTCTATTCAGAACTTAAAAAGAACAAGATTATCATAATATTTGTCTCGTCACACAACGTGTTGGACCTGTATTATTGTTTTTCTCTACCATGTTATAAATGCGTAGATACATAAATTAAAGCTTAAATACTAAATTTTAACTTCCTTGGTCAAAAACTATCGTTTTGGTTTTCGTATAGTCCATTGGATAATCTACCACTTCCGCGGTGGCATTAACACCTTTTTGATCTGATACCGATGTCGGAAAGGTATCAGACCGAAAGGCCCTCAGCGCGATGCAATCTGTTTGATTGCATCGCGCTGAGGGGGTGACAGGTATGGCAAGTCGATCATCGGTTTTGGACCGAAGCTCGCAAATTGTCCTCTGGTCCGCTGACATAGCGTGAGACGCGTGTGATTGGTAAGAAAATTAGAATCCACTCATTAAAAACAAGTGGGCCCACGCAACTTATGCCCTTACGCATGTAGCCAACTATTAAAATTATTATTTATTCGCAAGTTTTGGCTATATTTATTCGAAATTAAAGACATTTTTCGGTTTGAATCGCGTGGTTTTTATTACTTTTAGCATTGTTACAACGCTTAACGTTTCGAGACCTTTCCAGGTCTCTTCTTCAGGATAGACTAAGATGTGATTTGTCATTCTAATGTATTAAAAAGTTACAGTGAGACTACCGTCTTATTATTAAAAACTATTAAAATGTTATCAAAAACGTTCCTGTCTACGCAGGTTCCAAAATTGCAATGATTATTATTTACATTATTGTTAAATTTTATTATTAAACTTTATTATTTAATTTTAACTCTATTACTTTTATTTACTTTATTATTATTTTACTTTATTATTTACATTTTATTTAGCCTATCATTACTAACTATGCACAAATCACCTTTCAACGATTAATTTATCACTACGTGACTTCGCAAACGCGCCCCTTCTTGAGAAGAAGTCACAAGAAACTCCTGGGGGTTGTTTTATGGTGACTCATGCTTACATCAAATTTATTCTAATCAAAAGCTAATATAAAATACTATATTCTACAACCGGCAAAAGTGGCTGACAGTGTCCTGTTGTCTAGCAGCAGTTGTTGGCTGGAAAATGAACCGAAACCGAAAACCGAAAAATGTCTTTAATTTCAATACAACATCGCGAAAACAGAAGAAGAATCTATATTTATTCGCTTTTCCAATGTTTTGGTTCGAATGTAAGAAACATCAAGCATTAGCCAGTGACTCTCACTGCTTGTTAACCTTGACGTTGTCATACTCAGAGTTGATACTTTCTACTGATGCTGTGCCCGGAACCTGTTTCAATATACCTAAGCACCAAAATTGATAGGTGCTTATTTAAACTATACACAAACTTGTTTATTATGCTAATTGACACACATTTTTATGGACTTGAAAACAACTACGGGATTTGAAGATTCATCTTTTTATGCGGTTCGGAAAACCTTGATCCATGTCCGAATGCTAAATATGGAAAACATACATTAGGAGTAATACCAGTAAAGCGTTAGGAATATCCTCTAAATCCTTTGGGGGTTATATCTCTTTGCTATTCTAAAAATGTTTGCGCTACGACAGCATGTAAACTGACTTTTTCATCCGATAGTTGTGTTTTGATATGAAACGTAAGTGTATGATATTTTATAGAGGAGTTATAGGGTGAATAGTGAGGGTGCGACAGCAAGGTGCGGCCTTAGAGCCGTCGTCGGCGCGGCGTCGGCGATGATCGCGTTTTTACGATAGGGGTGCGCCGCCGACGCTCGGGAGCGCCGCTAATTTTGATAAAAGCTTCGTCGGCCGCGCCCGCTCACCACCACCGCAGTGCCGTCACCGCTGCGATACCACTTTCCAAATACACTCGATATCTTACCCACACGTGAATTTATGCTTCAGCACGATAGATATTGAACTACACATAGGTATAGGTACCCCCATTACCTAGAAAACTTATTTGAAAACGTTGGTCAGACATGCCAAATACATCCCTCTAATTAAGTCATTCGGCCATTAGCCATGCATGTTTCCTCCATATAACAATTCGATAGTAGGTACCTAACTATGAATATACTTTATAATTTTGAAAATCGGTGAATCGCCTTTTGCAAGTTTTTGGTTGTTAGGTATTACTGGCATTAAGGTGACAACTTGAAGATTTTATAGATTTGGGTGTCAATATCTCAGTAATAACAAAACATACGGAAACCATATTTTGGTATTTAATTTAAACTTCTTTTGCCTTCATTTTGGTAGTTTTGTTTATACGATTAGTTAACTTTAACAACACAAGAAATAATTATTAAAACAACTCATTAAAAACAGAGATATCATTTTTCAACAAAACAGGATATATTTGAACATTGATTTTCCATATTGATTAATAGTAATCTGCACTTCAGATTGGTAATAAACAACAGTTTTATCTTTATATTTAATATTAAACGATAAATATTGTTTTGGCGCTTACGACACTTCGCAACTCAAGCTAGCTACTGTGCGTGCGGTTGGGTTTTTGGTTTATCAATGCTTCACCTTAAGAAGAAGCCTAAGTAAGGCATATTTTATGCTTTATAATCAAAATGTACAGTTCATTAACATCTAATGTGTTGGTTTATGGACACCTAACCTAAGTAAGCCTTCGTCCGGAGATGCGGAAACAGTTATTACAAATACAGATTTTTTTATCGCTACAGATAATATTGTATTATCCTCACTCATCTTTATTTATTCAAACATACTCGTCTTGTTTGAATTTACAGTCGATGACTACATGCTACCGTCGCTCGTCTTCAACTCTTTTCATGCTGGTTCATATATTTATACTTGTACCTTTTATATTATACTAGCTGTGTCCCGCGGTTTCACCCGCGTAAGTCCCGATCCCGTGAGAATATCGGGATCAAGTAGCCTATAGCCTTTCTCAATAAATGGACTATCCAACACTGAAAGAATTTTTCAAATCGGACAAGCGGTTCCTGAGATTAGCGCGTTCAAACAAACAAACTCTTCAACTTTATAATATTAGTATAGATTAGTATAGATATAATATTAGTATAGATTAGTAAATGAAACTTAGTTAATTGTCTTTTTTTAATAGACATGTTTTTTATTAATGATACTGATACCCACATTCAGAACTCCTCAGCCATCACGAGTGTTCCCACGAAAGATAACTTACGCTGTAATTCGAAACGTAATTAAAAAATTCGTGTATCGCTTCGGTAGCTACTAGATGGAATTTTTAGGTTCATATACCTATTTTTTTTGTCTAGATCTAATGATGGTAATTATGTTATGCTATAGTTTATTTAATTATCTTAAGAATATTGAGTTAAGGCAGTCAGTCTGTGTATGATAATATGTATAATACAAACAAATTTAACTTAGACTATGATAAGTACATCTCATAAAATCACATTGTAAATTTGATTTTACATTGTATTATATTGAATGTAGGATCTAAAAAATAAAGAAATACAGATAATGGAACATAGCAAATAAATAAACACAAAAATAATAGAATAAACCTTAAATAAATAAATTAAAGTTAACTATAAAACAAATAAAATAGTATCTATTAAAAATAATTATCGTAAATTACCTGTTCTTTTATAAGTCCATCGTGACCAAAGTTTCAGATGACCTTTCACAATCCTGAAGTATGTTGTGTGTTGTTTTGTGGAATTAAAATCCTTTCTTTTTATGCCTATAAATGCTTTGAACATAGATGGATTCAAATTAATTCATTGGGCGGTCAAATTACCTAACTTATATAAAATAAAATATTAGTCATTATTTGAAGTAAAAGCAATAGAAAAAGTTAGTTGAAATTCTGGCTGGGCGTGGGGGGTGAGGGCGGGTCCAAGCCCCGCCTAGTCAACTCAGGACACGCCCACGCCCTTTGCCACCTTTTGTTACACAGCCGACCTATATCTTCTAAGTATGTAATATAAATAAATTTCGCTAATTAAACTCTGAGCAACCTTTGGCCCTTGGCTGATGATATAACTTCTTGCCTACAATAACAAAAGTGTTTCTTACAACGTGATCTCAAGTTGTTGTCCAATATTTGATTATAATTACTCGCTATACTAAAGCGTCATACAATTATTCGTTCAGTAATTGCACGTTAAGCGATCATCCTATTGATTAAAAATCTTGGTGATTTCTGCATAATATTCTATCTGTCTTGTTAAA
The DNA here is from genome assembly GCA_958496205.1 of Idaea biselata. Taxonomy (NCBI): domain Eukaryota; kingdom Metazoa; phylum Arthropoda; class Insecta; order Lepidoptera; family Geometridae; genus Idaea; species Idaea biselata. The sequence goes on along the minus strand of OY292394.1, from coordinate 38,625,224 downwards.
GATAACTGAAATCCTTCTAAAAAGTTCTCTAAAACGTTAATATATTTTATTTAATATTACTCAAGGTGAATGTAGCTTTCTAATGGTGAAAGATTTTTTTAAATCGGTCCAGTAGTTTTTGAGTTTATTCATTACAAACATACAGACGCACATACACACAAAAATACAAATCTTTCCTCTTTATAATATTAGTGTAGATGCGTCCTGATACAGGGCCCAAGTTGCGATTGTGCTTGTTTCACAGGGGCTTCAATGTTATGTATAGATTGGAAATTGATTACATTTAACGGTTGATAGGAAAAGAGATGAGCATCGTCGGGACCGCAGCCCGCAGGGCAGATAAACTCGTTATAGCAAGATACGTTGACGTTTTCTCCACTCCGCTCCACCAGTCTCACCATTCCTGTGGATATTCCCTTAATCTCGTTGTGTCTGTCCGATTCTCTACAAATTACCCTCTCGATGTTCAACGAAAATCTAATTGTCCACTTTCTAAAACCGTTTTCACTCAATTTGTCTAGCAGGAAGTGGTAACTGTTTGTCAAACAAGTGGAAGGAAGGTGTCGATTTGTAGGTAGTTAGATACCGTTCACGTAGCAGCACCTCGTCGACACGCGCTAAAAGCTTCTTGTTGACGTAGCGTTCGAAACGAGAGGCGTAGCTACCAATGTTCTCGTCCTTGTAATTGATTGCTTTGTCGCGTAATTTGTTTGCCGACGCCTCGCGGCTGAGCGGAGCGCTGTCCTCACGGGAGCTCCGTGTGCCTTCCTCTTTTCATGTCCTCGTAAATAAATAAATACCTTCCAGATCTCCCCGACACGACAACGTTGGGTTGTCGCTCTGCGCTCTGCCCCCGCTCCGTGACTCGGCATTTATACGACCCTCTTTGTTAATGTTGATGAATCGAAATACTAGTAGCTTTAATTTACCAGGCTACGTAACAATAGGTAATTAAGTAAAAATGGACATTATGATATTTTAAAATGTCTATAAGTATAAGTAAGCTCTTACTAATAGAAAAGTTAATTAAAATCGTTACAAGTGTGTACGACCGCAAATAATCACAAAGTGCATTTCCAGCACAAAAATGGAACAAATTAAATTGTGCCTTGTTAGAATAGAATCAAATAACGTAAAGCAAAGCAGAGCAATCGTGTGCAGAAGCGGGCTGTCGTTCCGTAACTAATAACCCCGTAATTGGTATCGAAGCTTACCGCAGCCGGATTACTAAACGTCTAATTGAATGCGAGACGCGCCACCTTACTGAGACAGTCGTCGTTCCGTGTACACTTAATTCTCTTGCGGTCAAGGTAGTCTGTTTTGTGCACGTGCTCAACTCGAATCTGTATCGCACGCCGCTCAATTACCCCGGCTTTATGAATTAAATTACCCTGGAAGCCTGTCACGAGATCAAATGCGAACGCCCTCCCTCTCTAATAATTCCTGCCTATTGACGAACAAACCACCCGGCCGCAAACTTTATGACGTTAGATAATAATCATTCGGTGTCAATTAGCTAATGAAAAATATAATAGACGCCCGAATGTAGCACCGCTCTAATTAAAATTACTGTGAGATTACTATGGATGGCATCTGTTTTAAGTCGTCTCGTTTTACCTAAATTAATATTTTGTAATCATCTAAAAATGTCTATTTCACATTTTGTTCATTTGCGCACACACAATGACGTTGTTGGTTAGATGAGCAGACATTGCGATTGTTTGCTTCATATGTTTGATTGAATTATATCGCACCTGGTGAGTGTTTAATAAGTAATTAAATGAATGTAATCGGTAACGTTCTGGCGCGTGAAGAACAGACGTTGCGGCGTGTTTAGTGATCGGGCGCGCTCCGACACGGCCTGGACCACCGCCAAATCATCTCCTCTCAACAGGTAGATGAAGCTACTACTGACATCACACTCTATACCCACACTCTTCGCAAATGATTCACCTCATTCAAAATACACAGCGTTCTACAGGAATATCATATTATCTGTGTTACGCAAAACTCTGTTGTTTCTCTACATATTACCTCCTACTACATACATACATTTACATAGCCATGTGGATTTTTTGCGATGAAACAAAACTTAAAAATAACGTAACATTCTCTTGTACGATGGCTTTGATCGCAGATAGTTTAGTTAAATAAGATAGGAGTATAGGTTAAGAGCAACGCGTGCGTCGGACAGGAGCGAGCCTTGTTATTAACTTTTTAAACGATTGCGTTAATTAGCGCGTAGTTCACGGGGCGAGGCGCCCTCGAGTATCGCCGCCGCGCCCCGACGTTGTCCGGCTCTGCAAAAAACAATAAACGATACGTTCCGTTATTAATTAAACTGCCACGTGATTCCGATTCACCT
>OY292394.1:38602175-38622659 GCA_958496205.1 Idaea biselata | reverse complement strand
TTGAACCCGTAGTTGAAGTAATCTGACCACGGGCGGAAACAATCAGACTTATCTATCATGCTTGTGATATAGCGTCCCTTACCCACCTGTTGGTATGCAGGCGGGGGCAGCTGTATCGTTAGGTGCTGAGTAGAGCGCCGTCACAGATCAGTTATAGATATATTACATACTAGCTGCGTCCCGCGGTTTCACCCGCGTAAGTCCCGATCCTGTGGGAATATAGGGATCAAAAGTAGCCTATAGCCTTCCTCAATAAATGGACTATCCAACCCCGAAAGAATTTTTCAAATCGGACCAGTGGTTCCTGAGATTAGCGCGTTCAAACAAACAAACAAACAAAAAAACAAACAAACTCTTCCACTTTATAATAGTAATAGATATTCATTGTCTAGTCACCATAACACAAGCTTATAACGTGAATGAATGAATGAATGACTGGTACATTCTGGCTGGTACAAGTGGGGCTTAGTAAAATAAATAATATAGAAAACATCATCTAAAGTTCCCCGTAAGAAAAAATCTGCATTGTGGGTAACAAAAAGCTTAATTTTATAGTTGTAGCTTCTTTCAGGAGAACAGAAAATGTATTTGCGATCTTGGTCAATACATTTTCTTTCAATTTACCAAAGCTATTTATTATCTCTCAATAATGAAACTTACCTGATATATCAGCACCAGGTTTATTCCAGGGCTTGTCCTCAATAGTGTCTATATTAAACTCCAGTGCCGGCACTCCATTGATGCTGCCGGGACCGTCGAGGTCATCCAACGTCACTTTACCGGTGATGGCAGTGGGGCGTGGCTTCTCTGTCGGACCGGCTGCTACCAGGCCTACGCCACGCTGGTTTTATAAACAAAAAAGTTAACATTTTCTAAGAATACAAAGAAGTCATGGGCATTTGTAAATTAAGGTGTTTTATTTGACAGATCATTTAAGTATTGGTAGGACCAACTGTCCCCTACATAGCTGCATGTCATACGCACACTATGGTCAAATAGTAACTTTGCATATTGAAACAAACAAAAAAATCCACAGGGCAGTAAATACATCATGCATAGTTGATGCCATTTTATGTCAATGTTTTGATTGTTTCTACATGAGCTGCAAGGTATTAACAAATTACGATAACTTGCATATTATGTGTAGTTACAAAGGCAGTAGGTCTTAGCTTCACAAACCTGCAGGCCTAAACTAATTGTCTGTGATCCCAGGGTATACCACTGAACATGATGAAGTAGAGATTTATTGATTCATACATGAACTGCAGGAGAGCTCCACAAACTTAACGAATTTAATGGTACTGTGTGGGGACACAGTTCAGACCATTAAATGCGTTAAGCACCACTACAGATATCACAGTACCCATCTCCCCTTTTTGGGTGCAAACATAGGCCATTATGATGCCATGGACACTAAGATGATAAATAAACAAATAAATATTGCAGGGTGTTACACACAGCGCAGTCTAGCCCCAAACTAAGCAAGGATATTATTACTAACTTTTTTTAATAAAAAGATCGCCTTAATAATCACCTTTATATTTAAACTGCTATACTGAGTTCCAGATTTGATCTCCCCGATGGTGACCTTAATATTGTCACTGTCATCGGAGTCAGAGTCTCCATTCTCCTGGCTCTCTCCGTCTCCGTTGGCTTGCATCTCGTCCTGACTGACGTCTTCAAAGTGTTCATCATTAAAATGAGAGTCATCATGTGCGCCGTCTGTCTCTTCAGTTGGTTTATCATCGCCCTGAAAATGTTATTGATAACATTTTGTAATCTCAGCAGTTAATGTTGTTTTTGAGGTCACAGGCTGTTTGTAATCAAGTAAGTATGGCTTGTGACCAGTTACAACCATGGTGTTAGCTATTTGGTTATCTAGTTGTAAAGATGTAAGGTTAAGATTTCTATGTCACTAATTTTTTATTACTGATTTTATTTCCATAGATTTTAGATTTACACAGCGGTTAATAATAGTAATAGAATAGAAAAATTATAGCACTCACTGGGGCAGACGGTTCGCCCGCGGCTTTGTCGTTTTCTTCTTGTGCCTTAGCTGCTTGTTCACCATTTGAGTCCCCGTACAACCAGTTATCATCATTTTCGTCGCCTGGAGCCGCTTCTACTGCTGTTTCTGCCATTTTAGCAGGAAACTCCACAAAAATAAAAGTTGGCACACGAACTCTGCTTTCAATTATTTTCCTTTTTTTTTAATTTGATTGAGGCGTACCACAGGTCAAAAATTGCAATGAAGCAAGCGAAGCAAACAATTTTGCACAAAGTAAAAAAGTTTAACCATAGACTAAGCACTATATTTTTCCTTTTGAAAATCATTGTTCTGTCTGTCTGTGGTTTACATCGGGTTAAAAAAAAGATATCACTTGCTTCCGGTTTGTAAAGGAAACAGGAATCAATCGTAAACTGGCAACAGAGTTCGGTGCAGAATATAAAAAAATATTTTTTTTGACGAAGCGGGAATAATCGTGGTTAGTAGGATGATGAAAAAGAAAGCGGGAATAATAATAAAAAAACATTCCTTGCTGAAAGGAAGGAATCTCGCGCCCACGCCCAGAGTTCAAAAACAAATCCAAGATAGTAAATAAAAATATTTTAATCAATATAAATAATACTTAATAATTTAGTAAAGCCTAAAACAATAAATGAACAAACAATGTAAAGCACCACTGCACGCAAATTCCTGAGATCCTGGTTCAATCGAGGCCATTCCTCCTCATGGGGAACAGTTTCTGCTCAACTTGTTCAACTTTCTGCGCAACATCCGCTATTTGTTCCGCCGCATTGGCCGCTGCTGCCCCCCAATTTTCTGCCAACTCCTGGACACCCTGCGATACCTGGATAAATAAAATCTAGATTATCAGTATGTCTATTCAACTAAAATATTTATAAAAATCCAAATTGTTGAATTGATTTATTTAATATTAGTAGCGTCCTGCGGATACACCAGGGTAAGTCGCGGTCCCGCGAGAATATCGGGATAAAAAGCAGCCTATACAGTGTACTTCCATATCCATAATATACATTTGCACTAACTTCTACAGTAATATCAGTAGGGTTATTTAGTTTGACTGAAAGTAGTAATCATGTCCGAAATTCCTGATCAGATTACAATAAGCCAAACACAGCTGCTGTATACATGTATCTAATATTAGTACATACCCTGTCAGCTTCGAGTTTGACCTCTGAAGCGGCCGCTTGTATATCATCAACTGTGTGTTGCAACTGCGGAGCTTGCAGAATAGGCTCCGACTCCATCACAGGGGCAGCCTGGGACATAATAACATGTTAACTGGATTTATTGGAATGAAATGACTCATGTAGTCTCTCCTGATCTTATCTGATACCATATTACAAGTAGTTTATGTTGTATTATAATAATGTTGTTTGAAGTAATGGGACACAGTCAATTTATGAGAGGTCCTTAATTTATTTCTTTAAAAAAAAAGCCCATGTGATTGTTTTGGGACTAGATGGCTGTGTATGATATGAATTTTGATGCTCAATATTTTACCTGATATTGCGCTAGCGGACTCGGATAAGGGACGGCTTGGAAGGCGTGTAAATGCGTGGAAAGAGTCACTTGAGAACGGCGGTTTGCAACTCAACGTAGCGAAGACCGACTACTTGGCTAGCAATACCACAGATCCCACACCTGTCTGCGTAGACGGTCACATGGTCGAGCGGACAGACCAGTTTAAGTACTTGGGATCTGTGCTTCACGAGTCCGGCGACATCGATTGTGACGTCAAGTCCCGCATTTCGGCAGCTTGGGCCAAGTGGCGAGAGTTAACTGGTGTCATCTGTGACCCGAAAATGCCGGTTAAACTGAAGGGACAGGTCTATAAAACGATCATTAGACCTGTCCTTTTGTATGGTAGTGAGGCGTGGCCATTGCTTGAACGACATAAGCAGTAGCTGCGTGTCACGGAGATGAAGATGCTGCGCTGGATGTGTGGAGTGACGCGAGAAGACCGCGTCAGAAACTCCCGCATCAGGGACAGCCTTCATGTCCGAGACATTGCAGACAAACTGCAAGAATGCCGCTTACGGTGGTACGGCCACGTTCTACGGAAACCGGTTAGTTACGTGGGAAACAAATGTCTTGCTATGGCGCCTCCGCCCGGCCGCGGCAGATTGGGAAGACCCAAGAAGTGCTGGCTTGACGTTGTGAGATCGGATATGCGTGCAAATGGCCTCACTACACGGGATGCCGAAGATCGTGCGAAGTGGAGACGTAAAAGTAGGAAAGCGGACCCCGGGCTCTCGAGAGAGATGCAACCGGGAACAACGCTCGGATGATGAATATTTTACCTGATGGCCTAGTGACTAGCATTGGTGTAATAAAACTAATAATAAATGATAGAGCCCTTTTGTTTTGGCATTGCATGATCAGATCACATTGTAAGCTAATTTAATCAGTGCATTTCCTGAAATATACTATATAAAAATCTTAAAGCAAGAGAACAGGTACCGACTACATTCTATGTATGTACATCTTCACTTACCATATCAGTAATTAAGTAATTACTTTATTATTGTGATAATATTCAAATTCTGACATAAATAAAAAATACCAATAATGAATAGTAATAACCTGTTTGCAACGATGCATGCAGTGGCAATGATGACGCAGAACCGGCTCCCCGGCCACCACCTCATGCATGTTCATGTCATTCTGTTGAAGCTGAAATATTACAATGTCACATTTAACACCATGAAAGTTGTTTTATAGCATTACTATTTCAGATAATTTTGTATACAAATCCATACCCAACTAGCAAAATGTTGTCCTATGGATATCCTAAGACCAAAAATTATAGATACTTATAATACACTTCAAGATATCTGTAAGTGTCGATTTGGGCGCACTTCTTAAGGAATTTTACCCTCATGAATGTTTTGCAGTGGTTTTCATTAAGATTATTCCATCTTACAACTATTTTGGTCATTCTACTGTGAGACCTTTTTATACTTCGAAGTGTCTTGCATAAGGATGTCGTAAAGGCAATCAGTCTTTGAAAGCTCTTACTAAAGCCATCTTAAGTGTGATTTTACTTATGATCACACTCGGTAAGTTTATTGTAAGTGTATTATTTTTTTAACGTTCGAAAGAAACTGTGTTGCTATAATTTTATTGAAAATGAAAGTACTTTACATATTATAATAATAATAAAGATGGAATCCATTTTATTTCAAAATTGTACCTATGTCGTGCATGCTTTTAATTAATTATGTCCTTGCTCTTGCAACTGATACACTTGCGGAGTAAATTTTATCGAGTAGTTTTCGAAAGTGACAATTAAAATTTTCATGGGCCCTCTTCATAATATGTTTATTGAACTAATAATTTACAAAATTTGTTAAAAAAATTAATTGTAAAGGAAAATAAAATATGGCCGCACATTTATAAGTCTAACTTTTCTCATCCAAGATAAGCATAAGGTTAATAGATCTTTTGTTATACTTATTAAGTCGCGTAAAAGAATAAAGCTCTGGTACAACACTTGGATGAAACAAATACTTGTTGCCATTTTAATAATTTTAGGGTTCCGCTTTTTAGGGTTTTGTATTCTACAAAAAATGTCATAGTTTGTCTCATGTCCGCGGCCTAGACTAAAGAAGCAGTTACAGTCTTAGAAGCTCAAAGAGCTACTAAGTAACTGTAACTTTGCATGAGTACATACATTGATGATGCCGGCAGAATGTTAAAATAAAAAAACTGTAAAATCGTGTTTTGGGATACCTCCCCAACATGTAAAATGGACGATGCTTTTTTTCTCGTCTCTCCCATCGTGTGGGATATCGTTGGAAAGCTCTTTTAAAGGTGTAATTTTATAAAGTTATGTGTGGCCCTTCCGAAAACCAATGTATTCACGATAAATTTTAAGAAAAAATATTACAGCTTAGCAGATTTTTCAAATTTATATAGTCCCGATCCCGCGGGAATATTGGGATAAAAAGTAGCCTATGTAATATCCCAGGTCTCCAGCTATCTACATACCGAGTTTCATGGTAATCGGTTCAGCGGTTTTTACGTGATTGAGTGACAAACACATACACATACATACTCACAAACTATCAGCTTTATAATATTAGTATGATAAAAAAAAATATAAATGTAATTTCACACAAATGCCATTGAAAATTACATAGTAGGTTAAGTTGTTAGTTGCAACGGCTTTTTTCAAATTGCATTCTGTATAGTTTTATGGAAACTACGGAACCCTACACTGCGCGTGATCCAACAAGACACGCACTTGCCTAATTTTGGGACGTAATTTCGGCAGATTGCTATTTATGAAAGAATTCACAAGACAATTGCTAGTGAGGATGATCTTAGAGAACGCTTACTAAAGAATTTACGAGAGACTAGTTAGATCAAATATTCTCAAGCAAGGCAAATTAAAGAACTCAAGAGAATCTTCCTAGACAAAATGACTTTAAACATTTCTATTTCCATACCTTAGTTCTTAAATACGACTTTGCCAAGACAAATTGAATTTACTGATTGTTGGTCTTATAACAGTTTTAAGCAAGGGTTTAGTAAGTACAAAAGTATTATGATGTATTTAGTGCAAACTTTACCAAGACCGAATTCCCTTCTGAAAGGCTTAATTAAGGGTACATTAATCCTGAAGAGCAATTAGGCATATTTAAGATACTTCTAAAACCTCTATTCTGTTAAATATCTTTAAATGACTTCTAAAATATATCTATAAGAGAAGGTATAAAGAGTGTATGTTCTTTGAGTGCAAAATGTCGTAATCTATGCATTTAAAAGATTTGATCTCATAAGCAAGATACGTATAAGCTTTTTATAATACTGTAATACTTAAAAGGACTTGTTTCCAAGACAAATTTGCTAGCTGGGTAATTAATGTCTTGCTACAAAATTAAATTCTATCACATACCTACATAAATTATTTTTATATGTAAATGATAATGCCAAATATAAAGTGTCATAATAGTAGCTAGATGTCTCCGTTTAGAATTACAAACAGTGATATACTTTTACTTCTCTTTGTCCATTTATATGATACTCCCAGAGATGCAATGAATCTTTATATTAAATTTCATCAAACATACAACATACATACATGTTACCTACCTCTTTATAATTTTAGTATAGATTTATTTACTACGGTCTGTCTGTGTACTGTACTGTTTAGCTAGCTAGGAATATTAGTAAAGTGCCCATGTGTTATTCCAAACCTCCAGCTAGGTATGCCTAGTTTTATTTTATTGCACTGGGTTCAGTAATTTGCGTTAAGTAATAAATACCTACTCACAACATTTCGGAGTTTATAGCAATCGTTTTAAGGATGTCAAAAGAAAAAGGAAACATGATTCATCAACCCACAGTCTAACTATACCAATGGATGTTCTCAAAGACATTTAGGTTTTTGGACATCCCCAAGGGATTGAGACTTACTTATAAATGAAACCGCAGCACATAGTTGTAGGTATAATTTAGTTCAAAATAGGAAAGTAAAAAACTTGGAGATATTCACCTTTTCTGCAAAGTTAGGATCTGTGTAGTTATCCAACTCAGTGGCTCTTTGCATGGCCTCGTTCAGTTTCTCGTGGTCTGCTGTAGCATTATGAATTGCCTGAGCCGTGTTTACCAGATTTGCAGTCACCGAGTCTCCTTGATTGCCTTCGAGGGGAGCACCCGGAGCGACACCGAGCTTAGCCTCCAACTGTTCGATTCTGCTTTGTAAAATTGCTAAAGGATCCATTTCAACAGAAAATTCTGATTAAATTACTAGACAAAATAATTAAAATAACCAGAAAATATAGAAATATTTGCAATTTTCAATAAAATAAAAGAAAATCGGAAATTTTCGTGAAATCTGAAATCAAAAATATTTTTGACAACACAACAAGGAGGCTTGTTTCTATTTTTCTTTTTGTTTGATTCGCTGGATTGGACTGAGATGGATAAATGATGTGCGAGGTTGATTGCTATCAACTGTTGACAACAGGAAAAGAGGACGTTTACACGAAGCAAGTTCCTTCCTTGTGCAAGTGCAAGCAAGCCTAACAAGCAAACATGAATGAAAGTAAAACGTCACTGTCAAACCCAGCTGATTGTCAAAGGTTATTGACATTTCATTGACGCAAAAAGTAAGAAATCAACAAAAACTGCTGAAAAGCGGCTTATTTTCCAATATAAACCTATTAAAATCTTCAAAAACATTTAAAATGGACGAAGAAATGGGAGGTCTAACTCAAGACGATTTCGTATTACCTCCAGTAAAATATGAATGTAAGTGAAAATGTGTTGTTTTCAATCAGTAGTATTTTTGTTGTCTTTGGAGTGTACACAAATTAAGTTTTTCCTAATTTTTCACAGATCTAGACCACACGGCAGACGTCCAGTGAGTATTATATTTTGCTAAATTAATTCAATTTTGTTTTGTTAGTACATACTTAAAAGAAATCTTTTATAATTAATTCACTTATTGCATCATGAAAGTAATTTTGTATTACTCACATCTATTTGGGTATCAATATGGAATTTCATTTTTATACTTAGTTACCTTATCTTAGGTGTTTGTTAAAAAATAATGGAGATCTCAATTTAAAAAAATATTGTTTTGCCCTTCCCATATTTGTTTTACAAATTAGTACTTAAAGGTATTTTACACATACACAACAACAGCATACCTAAATAGGAAATGTAAGAAGCCAATATTAAGCTGATACCAATTTTATATATTTTATAAAAATATGAAACAGTTTCTGACTGAGCTTTATGATTGATGTACAGACAAACAAATTCTTCTGGAAACTTATTCGGGTGAAACCGTAGGGTAAATAAAGTACATTTGTAATCCTTTTTGTCCTTTCCAGGCTACATGCATGGGGCAACAGCTTAAAAGAAACTTTTGAACAATGTGGAATGGCAATGTTTGGCTACATGACAGAACTGAACTACGTACAAATAAAAGAAGTACACACTATCGAAGCAAACGCTGATGACATGATGGGACTACTCTACCATTTTCTAGACGAATTACTGTATTTATTCTCTGTCGAACCATTTCTAATTTGTAAAAAGTTGGTTATTACAGAGTTCAATACAGAGGAATTCAGGATAGTTTGTAAGTGTTATGGTGAAGAGTTCCAGATTGGACGGCATCCTCAAGGAACAGAAGTTAAGGCCATTACATACTCTGCTATGCAAATCATTGATGAACCTAAGGATAATAAGTTTGAAGTGTTTGTTATTATTGATATTTGATAAATATAAGTTATTTATTTGTTAAATCTAGAGTTTATTTCTGTGTAAGTATTAAGGCCTTCTCCCTATTTTTATTGGTTGGACTGTCGCATCCTACAGCTGGGCAAGGCTTTCGTCTAATGTAAGTACATAATTATACTACTCCCCAGTTAATTTTCGACAATATTGTTGAATATGCATAATTGCCCTATCTAACTTTTATATAATAAATTTAGATAACAATAAATACGGCAAAACGTTGTTAACATCGCCATCTAGCCCCAAACTAAGCAACTAAGCTTGTTTTATGGTACCTTTGTTGTACTATGGGTCAACTTTACCCTACGTTTTATTTGCATAATGAAACCTTAGCGTTTATTATATCTTGAAGAAATACTCGTTGACCTATTTTTTCAAAACTCCACAGTATAATAAAAAATACCACACATGCTATCAGCTGCCCATTTCTGAACGAATTTTGTAGACGTTTTTTAACGAAATTGTCTATGCCATAGAGAGTTATCGTCACATCCGGTTAATTGGCGGTTCTAAGTTTATACTTCCGTTTCCGCTGTTTAAAAAATTCAGTCCCAAAATAAATACTGTAGCCAAAAATATGGGGTTGTTGGTTTGTGCATTATTTATATTTAGAATATAATGTGTTTTAGTAGTTTGTTTTTAAAGTGTTTATTTTAATTTGAACTTTATACTTTACTTACATACGTAACATAATCAACTACCTACGTAAATTACTAAATAGTTTTAGCCGTTGTTAAACTCCGTTGTAACCGATTTTTTTAATTCTGCCCAGTACATAAAAGAAAAGCAAATTGATTAAGAAAGCTTCTCGTATCTAGAGAGAAAATCAAGGACTTAAAATGACATGAAAATATTTAATTTAATTTTTTAAACATAAATTAATATCGACTTCTACCGTAAAACCCTGACGACGAATATCGACTAACCGTAAAACCCTTTATAAGTACGCTCATCGTACCTAACTACATGCAAGCGAAGCCGTAGAAAGAAGCGGGCATTACTTCAAGATGGGTCATTCATTTTCACCTTCTCGACTCGAAGTTTCCATGGACAGCAAAATAACGTCGTGAACGTATTCTTCTCTTGCGTTGGGTATATTATTTTATCAGCTGCAGCCGGTAAGCTACATATAGTTCGCTGTTTATGAACGATGATTTATTTATTTATAATACCTTGTAAGTACTGAATGAAACATAAATGGTAAAAAAGTTAGGTAGGTAGGTGCGATTAAAGTTCTTTGTAAACAATTCTGGTTTTTGTAAACTTCTTGTTTTTCTATTATGTTCAAAAGTTTTAAGTTGGTTCTTAAGTTTACAAATTTTATTTCCTCACAATCTAAATAACTACATAAATTTTTTAAAGATTTTATAATACTTAATCTACTATTTTGGGTAAAGGCTGCGTTATTATTAGTAAAACTAGAGCTGATATAATTAATAATTATTGCATCAGAATGGTTAGACCTAAAACGTAATGACTTGTTCTATTATTTTGCTTAGCATCCATTAATTTTTTTGCTTTTATCCAATTACTTACACACACCACCACCACTGGGCCGCCACAGTACATCCTCCTCTAGACCTTGCTAGACTTATCGTTTGACTAGACCCTATACTTTATCTACCTACTATTTTAATTTGCCAGTTTTTGTATTTACAGCTACCGTTTTTCATTTCTAGGACACCTACCATTTAAGTTTCTAGGTAATCTAAGTAAATTCTTATCTTAAAATATTTATTTAAACGAAATAACAACCCGATTATTTTAACTATGGTGAAATTTAGAAAAGGGAGTTGGTTTCGGCTTCGGGGAAGAAGGCGTTGCGCCTGCTCGCTCCAAAACCGGTCGAACAATGGAAATTCAAAAATTCGTTAATTTTTTATGGCTTCTCCAACGAACGAGGGGAGGAATTCGGATCGGAGGCGTCCGCTAGCTAGGGGTTGCTTGTTCGGCCGCTTCGCGGCTGCGCACGTAGTTCGCGCCACTGCTACGTCGCTTGCAAGCCAGATGATTGATATAGAAAGCTTCCTGTCGCCGTTGTAATGTTCCGCGGTTTTATCTATTAAAATTTACTAAAATGATGACTAGGACCTTTAAAATAGTTTGTTTTGTGAGTGAAATAATCAGTGAATAAATTAACATGTGATTTGAACATTATTTGCGTCTTAGCTAAAAAATATCGAGCGTCTAAATGTCCACGAGTTCACTGGGCACCAACAAAGCGGCGGACATTTTATTTTGAGTTCTCGATAATGTAGCATTTGCTTCGGAAAACATTAATGTCGTTTTATGGTTATAAATTCGGATATCGTTCGCTTACACCTTTTGTGAGTATATCTTATTATTCATGGGTATTTATATCGGAATCCTTCAAATAGTCCACCCAAGTATAAGAAGCGGTTATGCCAGGGTATCACGGCTAAAGTAGATTGTCGATAAATTATCGTAAAGGTAATTCTTGTAGAAAAATTGACGTAAGCAAAAATAGTCAGCTGGAGATTTTGGTCCGAATCGTAGATTTGATGTAGCATTCGTCAGATCAACTATCGACCCACTCCGCTTCGGAGGCTTCTCTCTTGTGATATCCGCGCGCGCGGCGCCTCTAACCTCTTTGCTAATTGAATTGTGATGATTAGGAAGCGTTGTGGTAAGTTAAGTTATGTTCTGCTGATTCTTTGGAATGTAATTTACGTTGATTGATAGCGATGCCGAGAGGGGTGAAGCGAGGGTTGGTGGAGGGCGAGGCCGAAGTGGTGGTGCGTGCCGGGGCGTCTCCTTCGCAGACCACCTTGCTGGATGACAGCCCCAGCCAGCACATCAGCTACCACCTACTCGACCATGGCTACGGCGCCACACCACAACACCAGATCCGCCGTGAGGCGCTCACCGCACCGCCGAAAACGTCTGAAGTAAGTTACATTCTCTCCTATCTATCTATAGGTGGATTTCATGACTTCAAGAGGATGGTATTTTATTTTGTCAAGAGCATGGATTTTGCTACTGAACTCTTTACAGCTTTGATCCAGTATGAAAGATGTTATTCGAGGCAATGGAATTTGTATAAAACACAGTTGATTTTATGATTACAATTAACAGTTCAACTTACAATAATTTAGTAAGTATGTGTGTTACCTTCACAGGCCAGTTAAGCAGCTATTTATTCAGTGAAATCTTGTTCATTGAAATATTTGGTTGAATTACAGATGGTAGGTATATTAAGAACAATATGTTTGCCTAAATGACTTTGAAATGGAAAAACATCTCGCAAGCATTAATGGATGTCCTTGCATAATAAGACTTGGACATTTAAGTTGAATAGAAGTTAGCAATCTTGTGACCCGAGAACTTCTAATAAGTAGTCCTAAATAAGCTGAAGAAAACTTATGCCATAGCATGTTTTTTAACAGTTTTATAGATGAAAGATACCTTATCCTTTACTAATTGATATTAAAGATGCAAATAACACTCAACTGCTTGTTCGACTAGAAATAGTTCTCCTGTTCTCTTTGATTATGTTATTATAGAAGTACATTTTAAAATATCATTGAAAACAAATACCTATAATATTTCTTCAATCTTTTCTTATTGGTAAGGTTCATGGACTATTAACAACATAGTTAAATGTTTGCTTCTAGGAAATTACTTTGAAGAGAAAGAAAGTTTTCTTAGTTACCTTATTACAAATATTATTATTAGTTACACTAATACTTGAAGCATGAAAAAGTTTCCCATTTTGATAACTACATACATGTACTACGGAGTTGTTATTTTTAATTTTCTCAACTTGATAAACATTTGTGTAATCAATGTAGCAATGATTATGATAAAACATTTGCATAATATTACTCTGGTATAGAATTATAGACATTCCACAAGTGTTGTATTACAAGTTTCATTATTAAACTATGTTTTATGTTTAGGTGTAAAATCATATTAGATTCAGTTGTTATTCTTTTTCTAAGACAAGTTGTTTTTAACCAGGTACATGCCTACTTATCTACCTTATTAAAATGCTTATTTTGTAATAAGAAGTAATGGTTTTAACTGCCTTTCACAGTTTGGCCAGGGAAAGTCGAATCCTTGTGGGAACATCGGGTTAAAAACTAGGCAATGTTTCCAGGCTCCAGTTACAAGTTTCATCACAATCAATTGAGTAGTTTTTCGTGAGAAACTGTTAAACATACTTACATTACTTACCTAACTTAAAATTATTATTATTGGAAATATCAAGATCTTTGAAATCACACCCTTTTTTTGTCTTATTTAAAACTTTGGTAGGTAATAGACGAGCACAAGGTTTGAGGTTATCCTTGAGTTAAAAATTCAGATACTGTTGTATAGGTAACTGGTATTTACAATAGGAGTATGTCTTTTGAATAAAATACAAATTTCTTACAAGGGGGTCCAGACTGAGGTTAATGACCTTATTGGGGTTGTTGAACTGAATCATCATGTACTTTACATTAGATCCAACATGATTTTAACATTAAGTTTTATGGTTTGATAACCACCATGTTCATGGTAAATGAAATATAATATTTACCTCGGTTTTGATGGCTAATTGGATTAATTAATAAATATAAAATAAACAATTAGTTATTGAGTTTTTTTATGATATAAGGAGAATGCCCATTTTCTTTTGAGGCCTGGTCATTATGATCTTTTCAACATTAAGGTCAATTCACACGTACCACAACCACACCACGTCGCAGCGACAAAATGTGGTCAAGCTGTGGTTAAGTGTGAATAGTGTCGCAGCGACTTTTTGCAGTTGCGTTGTGGTACCGACAAAATGTCGATGTGGTGTGGTGGATGTGGCCGCGGTGCCGCCGCCGGTGGTGGCGTTGCCGTCGCGATGTGGTTGCGATGTGGTCGTATTACACAGGTGGTCGATAAACAACGGCAAAATGTGGTACGTGTGAATTGTAGTATTCATTTTCAATACAAAATATACGCCCGACCACGTGGCGTCGTTGTAGTGTGGTTGTGGCTGTGGTGTGGTTGTGGTACGTGTGAATTGACTCTAATTCAGCTTGTTTTACACTCAAGAATAATGAGTTAATGTTATACCATATTGCATAATTTTTTCCTATGTTTTTCCTCTGATTTAGGAGATATTTTATTCATTTTTGTTACTGAATTGCACACTTTTTGGCAGCATTTTCGTGTGATTTATATTTCTCTTCCCAGAGCTGGACAAGGGGAGACCTTTGCCTATCAAATACTAATACACTTATAACATATGATTTATACAATTATAAAATTATACACGTTCTTAAACCATTTATCACAATGCCATAGCTGGCCTGCTTTATGACATTTTCCTTATCTCTGGAATTGAATTGCATAATAATTTATAACATTTACCTATATTTTCCACATTCTCATGTTACTGTAGCTCATTTTGACCATAATAAACTGAACTGACCAGGGTGGGTAATTCAAGTACAAGGTTTTAGGCTGTTTACTCTCTAGTTCAAGGCTTTAGTTGTTTCACACGAAATAGTTATGGTTATTTATGGGAATTGCGTTTAAACCGATTTTCCAGTTCTAATTTGATCATTGACATTTGTCTACCTGATTTATGCCGACACTGCACTGTGGGAAAATATTTCGTTCAATGATGAAGCATAAATAGTTTTCTTTATAGGAACCTACCTGATGTTAATTTATTGAAATGTGTATAGGTACGTTTCTTTAAGCCAGAGTGTTGATAGAATTACTGCGCCAATTAGGATGTTTTACTATCGGCTGGAATGCCATAAGCGTTGTAAAAGGATAGACTAGGATCAAACCAAAATCAGGAAATCGTGAAGCTGAGATTAAAACGTTTTTATCTGCACTTGACTAATATTCTTGAGAGGAAGGAATGAGGTTTAAAAACTAAATTGAATATAGTGAATTTTGGGGAGTAACATGGATCATTTTACCCCGACGTTCCTACGGGATCGGGACTTAAGCAGCTGAAACCTCAGGGTCCTGTGATTTTGGGAATATAGCTACAGTATGGTATATTATATAAGGTACCTAAGTAACATAATATTATGTAGATGATAATATAAATCAATGATTATACCACTCTTTTATTAATAAAAAAACTGCTGGCACGTAAAACTAACAGGTCCAATAGTTTGGTTGGTATCCATGGGCATGATAACTGTTACCCAAAATGGCGGACATTGGCGCCGTATTTAGGGGTGCGTGTAGTTATTTATCCCTCAAAGAGAACCAAATCCTTTTTTCGAAGGGATGCGCCTATCGGAGCCTGCCTTGTTATTCCACGAAATTCTCGTTTCAGTTTTTTTAACATTCTTCGTTTATAAGTTTAATGTTTTATCTCGTCAGTCGGAGTTTTAAAAAGTACTGGCAACTGTATTTATTAATCTTTTGACTTGGAAATTAAACAAGAAATTCCGAGTTTTTCTATGGGCTTTGTTTTTTTCGCGTTGCACATTGTAGGTACTTAGATATTTGCTTAGCTATGTAGGTAAATTAGATTCATTGCGTGTCTTTTGACTAGCGGCGGGCGCCCTGCTATTTCAATGCAATAAGTTCTGGGCACTTTTTCTTACTAAAACGTCTCAGAAGTGTTAGATTTTTTTAGAAAAAGGTTCAGTAATTGTTGGTAATTTTGCAAGAAATTGAAGTTTTATTGAGACAGTTAAGTTATAGAATTACCTACGTACCCTGCTGATCCCGTGAAAATATCGGATATAAATAGCTCCAATTTTACTTGATGTATCATCATTTCATCAATGTAAGATTCGTTAAAAAAGTCTCTTCTTGATTAATTCAGTCTTTTCATTTTATATCAGTCAGCAGGCATACATTCAAAAGGTCCTCATTGTAGAATATTAGAGTCGGATTAAAATGTTGTTGTGACTTTCCATGCTTAGGTATTCTTTCAATCTATTTCAAGAAATTACGCCGCAATTCTCCATCACTTCAAGTCTACTCCTACAAGTCGAAGTCTTCGAACATCTTACGCTTTGATTGATACGCTTTTCTTGCCGCATGAGGCTAACCTTTTCCGATCTTCGGAAGAATTCGGGCATCTACTGATGCCTTTGAATTATTTTTGCCTCTTACACAAGATGCTTGGATTGACTGATCCATCAGTGCTCACTTTTCGTGAAGAAACCTTGTCTCATATAGGTAGTAGAATCGTTTTTGTTCGATCCGGTATTTCTTCCTTTATTTCGTCGTCTCTGTTACGGGAATTTAGAGAATAAATGTAGCCCATGTGTTAATTTAGGTCTCCAGTTGTCTACCCAATTTCACCGTAATCGGTTTATATTGTTGTTTTATTGATGGATAATGGGGGATAGATTCTAAATTACAATTTAGAATCTATCCCCCATTATCCATCAATAAAACAACAACATCTTAATAAGTCTTGCACAGCTATAATTTACAGTGATCTTTTTGATGCTAGAAATATAGACGTTTACAGTTTTGTCCAAATTGGGTTTGCCGTTGAAACAATAGAACGCAGCAAATCGATTGATTTTTAGGCGTTGCTATGTGTCTTTCCTCTGCATTCCACCTCTTGTGTCTTTACACTAACATAGATTGTCTAAAGACAGCGCATCGTCTTATTTACATGTAATTGTTTTAGTAAAGTTGAATTTTGTTACGTAACTGCAAAGTCTATTACGGAAGGGTCGCGACTCCGGGGGCCGGATACGGTAAATATATATTTACTTTGCCTCTCTAAGAAATTCGTGAGAGAAAGGGACACAACTGGAACCGGGAGTAAAGAGTGACCGACTACTGGTCAGTGGTTACTCATTCTTATTGTTCCCTTCCGGTTTATTATCGACTTGCTTAATGGAGATTTACGATTGAGTTAGGGTTCCTGGATTTCGCCAGTCAGCTGGAGGGCTAACCTTAAACTTGTAGGTATATTATGTATAAATAGTGATCGTCAAGTGTGGCGGTGGGAGGCGCACATGTGAGCAGTTTCGTCTTGTCATGGCTGAAGTGGCGTTCACCCGGCCGCCCGTTGCCATGTGTTTCTGCCGCGGTGGTCACGTGGCCAGGTACTCGCTTCCTTTCATTCAGCACACTTGCATTGCACATTTTGTGTCAACGCTTCTCTGTAACCGTCCCCGCAAAAGACCAATTTTGTTACCCCCCTGCGTATAACTAATACCTACCTATAAAGGTCGAAAGTATTCCTCATACATAATATACAAAGGGGCTCTCGTCTAATGTAATCGAAGCCAGATATGTGTTAGCGAATTTAGACCGTTTAATTCGATCCCTTTGTCGATGTCGGTTGCATTAATTATTATTATTTTCCGTCTCACAAAAGGTCTTAAATTGATTATGTTAATGGGCAAACAGTTCTCGCCTGAAGGAAGGGATGGTTTA
Organism: Idaea biselata; assembly: GCA_958496205.1. Classification (NCBI taxonomy): domain Eukaryota; kingdom Metazoa; phylum Arthropoda; class Insecta; order Lepidoptera; family Geometridae; genus Idaea; species Idaea biselata. The sequence continues at coordinate 38,605,000 of OY292394.1, read as the reverse complement.
TCTGCTTAGACGTCAAACTCAAGAACATCTGCTCTGATTTAGTTGACGGTGCTAGCACTCGTTCGCACAAAGATCCACAATCCGGCAAATTAACAATAGCTGCTTCGTTCTCTATTAATAATAACAAAAATATTTCGAGATAAGAAATTGCCATTCTTTCGGCAAAGGTCCCTTCCGAGAGCTTGCCGGCTTTTGTGTTGATTCTAATTTATGTCATGTATTGTTGGTACCGGGTACCCTCCCCACACTTCCTTTGTGGGGTCTGCCTTGCGATAGATGTCGAAATTTAATTTGTTGCACGAACTTATTGAAAATGCCTCGTGCAGCATGCGCTTCTCTCTCTGTTTAAACATTTTTCGATATCTGCAGTAGAATAAATTAGTTTAATTCGTGATATTTTCTATCAGCTGATTGTAAACATTTGGAGCAATTAATGAAATATGGGGTCAACGTACAGATTACAATTGAGAACAGACGTTTTTAACAGTGTTAAAGTGATGTGGTTCAGAACAAAGTGTCTAAGTTTTTAATACGAGTGATAATAATATCTATGGGAAGATAACGATGACTTACTTTGTATTGAGAGTGAGTTTAAATTATTTACATGTTATAGATAAAATTGCAAAAATAATGAGTCATGATAAAACTAGAACTGTCATTGTATTGATTAATTTCGTAAAGCATAAACGTACCTGTTTTAATGTAATGCAATAACCTATCAAAATTTTAATGCGTTACAAATATTCCTTGTAACAGACTCGCTTTTGTGCGTCTCATCACCTCAGCTGATGAGATCAAAGACATAGCATTCTGACATAGAAGAAACCTATTTACTTTCGACTTGAAGACCTAAGGTCCAAGAGTCGCAAGGTTTAAGGTAGTTAGCAGATCTTACCAAACATGCTGACACTGACGTACGGGAAATTGGTAGGTTCGTGGATCTAGTAGAAAAAAGGGCATTAGATCTGGTATACACACCATAATAAGTGCCTCAATTTTTCGAATCCAATCAGGTGTGTCCAGTCACAGACCCTTCTAAACTAACGGCTTATCACTGGTTTACACCTTAGCCTTAAGAATAAATAATCAGTGTTTTAATAAGGCGTGTTGTGAACTTGTGACCAGGCTGTGACTGGCCTTAGGCTGGAATAAATAATCCGTGTATTAATAAGGCTGGTTGACCAGGCTGTGAAACGAAGACTCAACCTGAGCGAGAGCAGTTCCGGCAGCCAGCCGGCGACAGGCCACGTGGTGCCCATGAAGGGAGACTTCAAGACGCCGAAGCAGAAGCGAGTCAAGGTGCTCACCCCTTACAGCCGACCGTCCAGTTCTATGAAGAAATACACAGAACGTTCCAGGTATTAACACTTTGACACAGGTAATTTTATATTCTGACTAACTCAAACAGTTTATACACAACACACCCAACCCATATTCCTGCCCTAAAGCTTCATTTCCTTTTCGAGGAATATGAGACCTTACCAAGGTTGGAAAATATCGCTATAAGCGATAAAATCGTCCTTTGTAACACCTAGACTTACGCTTTATTTTTAAATTTACAAAACAAATTATTCTGCCTACTTAACAAATAACTTCTACTAATATTTCAATCTAGTTGCAAATCAGGAACCAGTAAAAAATAGCTTATTCCAGCTCTTAATTATCTTTATACGTAGTTTCATCGCAATTGGTTTAGTAGCATAGTTAAAAAAGTAACAAACATAGCTCTAAATAAGTAATTTAAAATTGAAACACTGCGAAGGGCGCTCAACGTTCAATTCTAAGTTCTAACCCAAACAGGAGTATTGAATTTTGGGATACCATTCCAATACTGTGAAGGAAAACATTGTGAGCAAATTAACATGTCCTAGGACTCACCACGGCCCGAAGGCATTGGACATTCGCCAATCCTGAGTAGGCACCCGTGACGTCTTACTGCCTAACCTCTCTAAGAGGTGGCCTTTGCCCTACAGTGGGACAAATTAACAGGCTAACTTCAAACCTAATTTCGCTAGTGAAAAATGTAAATGTTTGTTTTAAAGCACTTTCTAATCCGCATGCATTTTAATGTTTGTTAGAATCGCGTGCGCCATGATAGTATTTAGACCAGTTGTATTCATTGTTCCAGATTTGACACATCATTAGGTTTACTCACTAAGAAGTTCGTCGCTCTGTTGAAGTCGTCTCCCAACGGTGTGCTCGATTTGAACATCGCGGCAGAACACTTATCGGTCCAAAAACGTCGCATATACGACATCACAAACGTATTAGAGGGTATAGGAATATTAGAAAAGAGATCTAAGAATAATATACAGTGGAAATATGGTAAGTGTCATTGGTGATACAATAATTAATTATGAAGGCCCGACTGCAATGTAGAAGGTTGCGGGTTCGATTCCCGCTGGGTGAAAGTATTTATGCTTAAAAATAAATATTTGTTTCTAGTATGGATGTTTTCTATGTATCATGTGTATGTATTTACAAAAAATAAGTATAACATGTTGTAATGGATAGCATACATAACTGGATCAAACTGTGGTATCACATTTGCCACATTAGCCCCAAACTGTTTTATTATCATACCTTAGGTCAGTCACCGTTTGAAAACTTAAGTAAATAATGGTGCAGTCTAAGATGTAGCACGCGCATCAATGGATCGAAATTCGAACGTCTCGTAAGAATGCCCACGATCTAGGTAATCTAACACCTGTATTTATTGACAAGTCAAGGAATTACTTTGACTTTGGTTTTCAACGTCTGCGAAAATGTGACAGTAAAAAATCAAGTAATGACTAGTAATTAGTAATTACTCGATTCGTCTATAA
>OY292394.1:38207787-38601975 GCA_958496205.1 Idaea biselata | reverse complement strand
ACTCCGGTATGTCTCCACCCACACCCACACCACCACCAGTCTCGCCACCTACACCACTGTTGAACACCAGTACTCAGTTATGGAGCTGTTGTGCAGGACTTGTGAAGACTATCATGCTCGGTCTATGTGCGATAATGTATGGTAGGCCAGTCTGGGGGGGCATTTTGTTTCAACGAGTAACATGTTATTTGTTTGTTCGTTCATGTATCTTCCACTACGGTTATATTTTTCAAATTGCAAACGAGGGAAAATTGTTTAATGTCTGTGGATTCGAAGTTAGTGGTCCGATCAGAAAAATAAATGGTAAGGTCATAGTAAAAATATAAATCACCTAAAATTAATAGATCAATAATTTGTTGGAAAGAACCGAGAACCCTTTACCGCATTTAGAATGCTCCTAATTCACGATATAAGTTTTCTGAACTTAACAGTATTTAAGTATGAAAAAAATGTTAGGTCCATAGTTTTTCAGTTATTCAAGGTAGGGTTACTTCAGTGGCTTGTTTCAACTGTATTCTTTCTGATGCCATATCTACTATTAACTTTGAAATCAAAGCATGACACATAATCTTATTACTTTTAGAAATAACTAAACTTAAGTAATATAATAAGGAAGGAATCAAGAAGATCCAGATCTCATCGCGTTTCTCAACTAGAGCTCTCTCTGTGACTTGTGTGTTCATTCACATCACAGTCTGAGTTCTAGCTGAGCGGCGCGAGACCTCCACGTGACAACACCAGGTGAAGAATTCAGGTTAATTATCCAGGTCAATTATCCAGGTGATTTATCCAGGTGAATTTACGTCCATCATAACCTGTATCATTTTAGTATTGTACGGATTCCATTATAATCCGTACAATACTAAAGTCAGCGGTGGTAATTGTTCGCCAAGACCGATGGCTAGAACTACCCCCTTCCGGATTAAGTTACCCTCGCATACATACAAATTTTGAAATGATGAGATTGCGAAAGAAGGGTGTCTTAATTTTTTATTATTAGAGGCCGTTTAGGATTGTATAGGCGAAAGAAAAAAAAACACGAATTTCTTGCTATTAACAATAATGAATTGCAATAAATCTGCTAACGAAATACTTAAACGGCCCCTAATACCTCACAATACTGAAACCTCTTTAGTTTGTTGTAAGTTTAGTCTAATCTCGTAGGTTATGTTAATGTAAGTAAGTAGTGGCCGCAGGATAAGGCCGGTCGTATACTACATACGAATTTGTAATGTTGCGTACACAATGGTAAGTGTAACACCATACATTTTGTAAGCGCGTCCTAAAGCGAAAATCCATGCTTATTCTGTCACATCAATACTCTCACTACGCTCATCATTTTCATTACAATACATTACAGCTTTACTAACTTCGTTTTAACAAGACAGAGTAGGTCTGCTTTCATGACAAACTGCGCCCGGCGGTTTTACTCGCGAAGTCCCGGGATATCGGGATAAAATGGAGCTTAAATTTCTATCAAGGATTCTATGTGTCGTCACATCAAGTTTCATCAAAATCTGTCTAGTAGATTCAGAGCTTATTGATGACAAACAAACACTCGACTATGTGTCTACAGTATTGGTTAGTTTGCATAGAATTTATGTATACGTGAGGATGTATGGATGTATGTCTGTCTGCACTTTGCCTATTTTTTACAACAGCCTGATCTTAAAACCAAACTAATATATTTTTTGTGTAAATAATAATAATAATTTATTAACTTACCTACTCGAAACATATTTCCTAATTGTATCGTAAACCTAAACTCAGTTAGTTAAACTTCACATTCGGATTTTCAAAATAGCTATTCATTATAATTGTAGGTATCAAAACAGAACATGACGTTCTGAAAATACCTCTACTTTCTTCTTTTTTAGGGTTCCGTTCCCAAAGGGTAAAAACGGGACCCTATTACTGAGTTATTATCAGAATATCTGTCCTGTTTTATGTATGATGTATTGTGATTTTGAAAATATAAATATGATCTTGATCATGATAACAGTACAGTACCAATTTGATTAAATTAATTTCGATACTTACTTTTAGTTTATTTGTTTTGAGTAGTCCAAAGTGTGAACTGTGATTTTTTGGAAATACCATTGTCTTTTAAATCGGTTTTGAAACAGTAGCCGATTAATTTTAAAAGTTAAAGGAAATTATATGATTCTAAAACCATTTAAATTACCCAATCATTGAAATCGTAATATATCATCATCACATCTGATTGATTTGAAACTACAGTCGTTTGTTCCAAATAATTCCATGCATTTTACAAAGAACCTAAGACAATTACAAAAAAAATTAAAACTCTTTTTTGCCGTAGTCTGGTAAAAAGGCGCAACAGTAGTTTTATTCCGTGTATATCTTTTGGCAATGTAGGAGCGTTAATGTGGGTATTACTGCATCAAATTAAGCGCTTTAATCACCTTAGATTCTAACCAAGTTCTAATTGTCAATATTTTCACTGGAACGGTTTTGGTTTCAACATCCATAACGTGTACATCTGATCGTTTCTGTGTGCTTAACTGATGTAAATATACTTGGAGTGGTGGTGTGTGGCGCGGGCGTGGGCGTGGGCGTGGCGCGGGCGGGGACGGGGCGGTGTCGCGCGCTGTGTCCCGTGCGGCTGCACTGTCCTGCTTGTAGCACCATGGGATTCAGCTCACGGCGCCGTCCTATAACAACTCATCTACTAATACCACGACGCGATCTTAACCAACGCTCTCATCTAATCTATTGTGTTAGTCGTAAGCATTGCCCTTTTGGGTGCATCCGGTGAGAGAATACAGCTACATTTATCTTACATTTCGGACTCGTGTTGTGTGTCTCTATCAATTCACAATGATAGACCATCATAAGTTCTGCGTCTCACCTGTTGCTTACCAAGGCACTGCTTACCGACCTGTTAATACGCACTGTGTTGTTTGTAGGGATCCTCGCTTTTCGCATAAATATTTTTGACCTAAACTCACATGGCATTTACACATTTGGCAAACTGGTTTTGGTGTAATAGTCTTTAGGCATAATATTGATTTCTTCTATAATTATTTAATTAAATCTAATAGTGTTGTATCAGAAAGGTGTGAGATTGATTTTGACGGTAACACACACAATCGACAAAACTTTTGTTTCTTTTTCTCAAACAACGAATAAGACAAAAGCAAGAGACAAAAATATGATCGTCATTTTTTTTTAGAAGTCATGTGCACGTAAATGTGACTAAACCATGGAAGTAATATACTACGTACAACAGGAATGAGCTGTTGTCTACTTCCATGGACTAAACTCGAAAGCGTGCGAGCGAAGCAAGCATTTAGGTGTGCAGAGTATTAAAATGCGCTCAGTTTCCATGGATTTTAATTTAATACAACGTCAAGTTTTCGCTTATAAGCTTATATATTTATACATATAGGTGTAAAGTGTTATTATCCTCGCAAAATATTTAAGATTTTCTTATTTTTATGCGAACTGAAATATATGCCAAACGTGTTTACCCATGTGGTTTTAGCAAAAACAGCTTAGGTCGAAAATAAGGAACCCTTGTTTGTAAGATTCTTTTACCTAAGGCTCATTTACATGGAGAAACTTGGTCGGTTTCACAACATCTGCCTTTTCATTTCACTCACATAAACGTGACATGTAAAATATGTAAATTGACCTAACATGAGGTGATAGGAACTTAACTCCTTAGAACCACTAATAATATCAATAAATAATTGCACTGTTAATAAAATTCTCACTAAAGTACATGTTTCTAAGCTGATCCAACCACCTTTGTTCATAATCATAATTATATAATATAATTTTAAGAAGGTTTTGATTAAATAAGTAAGCTTATAATATTGTTCTAAATAAGTTAATATCTATGTTAAGTTAAAAACTATGTATTTTTTTTACTGAAGGCATATACAAGCCCTGTATCTTTTATTATTTTAATATATAGACTAAAATATTTATTTAACATTAATTATCTCGATATATGAAGGAACGAAAAACTGTATTCATGATGTATTGTAACCAGTGAAATTGCAATGCGAGATTTTGTCTGTAAACATCTAATTCCTACAGATAATTTGAAACTTAGATTGAAGCCTACACAGATAATTAGTGGTTTAGGACCACTAGTTAGCTATGTAGCCCCGGAATAGAATAGGGATATCCCATCTCTTCTCGTGGGTGTCGTAAAAGGCGACTTAGGGATCTGAGGGAGACTAGCAAACATGGAGTTCTCCTCACGCACTCACGGCCGGCCGTAAAAACATTGCCAAATCTTTTTGAAATAGGTGTAGTTAATGTTGACTTTCCTACTGTGCCGAACCTAAATACTTTGAGGTTTTAGCAGACCCTGGGCTCTCGAGAGGGATGCAACCGGGAAAAAAGCTCAGATGAGGGAGTGATCTAAACCACTAATAGACCAAGCCACTCCACTAAGCCAATACAGTAAACGATTATTTCAAAAAAACATGTTTTTTACAGCTATTTACCATTGACTCACTTCGTCTTCATTTTGTGTAGTGTTGTACCTATGCTAGAGTTTTGAGGTCGTCTTTAGGCTTTTAATTTGACCTAACGACTGCTATCAGAGATACTGACGTGCTTTCCGAAAATCGGAGGAGCTCGTCAAAATGTTTTTTTTTTTGCCACACATATCGGAGGGTCCGTAATTTTTATGCGAAAAACATATGCTCGATTCATGGATGATCGACTGAACGATTGTTCGAATGGACTTTAGTGCGAAACAACTTTTTGCCGAAAATCGCTACATCGAATGAACAATTTATCGAAAATTTATTGATCGAGGGACTGCTTTTTCGAAAGTTGATACAAATGTTGTCATTAAGACCAAAATGTTGCCTATCTAAAACGTTCAACAACTGTGAAGCTGAAATTGTGAAATTTACATTAATAGGTAGTTTTAGGAATGTAACTAATACGTCCACAAACACTGCCATATCCTTAAAAGTGTCTCCTCCCTGACCGTCCTTCACACAGACCGGTTTGAAGAGGAGAGTCGATTTTTTATGCCTATTAAACAGAGTTTTGAACTATTGTAATAATGTTTATTTTTACATGTCACTTCTTTTATTATTGAGATTGCTTGAGAGCAAACCCTTACAATAATACAAAACTCTGTTTTAAATGTCATAAAAATCTGCCCTCCTCTCCGAGCCGGTCTGTGTGAACGGACCAAAACTCGCCTACGGCGCGCGTTACGTTATTGTACATCGCAATAACGAACGCAATAGACGAGTAATCTGTGTGATTCTGTTAAAATATTAAACAAGATAAATATCCCGTTATTAAATACTATTTGCAGTTATTTGTATTAAATACTTTTTTTAATTTATTTTTAACTGGATTTTTTTTTATAGATTTTAGACAACATATAAATAAATAGGTGTACATGTTTGTAACTTGTTATTAATTATTTTAAATATGGATGAGGTCAATGGTTTCCGATACATCGAGATTTAAGACTTCACAGTTGTTGAACGTTTTAGATAGGCAACATTTTGGTCTTAATGACAACATTTGTATCAACTTTCGAAAAAGCAGTCCCTCGATCAATAAATTTTCGATAAATTGTTCATTCGATGTAGCGATTTTCGGCAAAAAGTTGTTTCGCACTAAAGTCCATTCGAACAATCGTTCAGTCGATCATCCATGAATCGAGCATATGTTTTTCGCATAAAAATTACGGACCCCATATCGGACACCCACACAAGTAAAGACCGCGCCAGGTAGTGGTTAACGATTATACAAAATGTTGAATTGAAATTAACCTCATTTTTTGGTTTTAATCGCGTGGTGTATACGTATACTACTTTTAGCATTGTTCCAATGCTCAACGTTTCGAGACCTTTATAGGTCTCTTCAGCGAAAAATGAGTTTAATTTCAATCTAACATCGCGAAAACATAAGTAAAACCAATGATTATTGTTGTACGTGTTACAGAAACGTTGGAGCTGGAGCCGTTCCTGGCGCTGGAGCCTCCGATGTCGGCCTCCGACTACGGCTTCTGTCTCGACCACGACGAGGGGCTCTCGGAACTGTTCGACTTCCATTTCTGAACAACACAAGGATCAAATCATCGTAAACAAACGTTACCCCGTATTGCGCTGATATTGTTGTCTACTTAGCTAAATCAGTTTTTATTCTTCGACGTCTGTATTCGTAGTGCAGGTTTTTATTCTTATAGCGAATGTTTACACGCGGATTTTTTTCTGTCGGAGAAAAATCGGACTTATTGTTGTTCCGACACAGGCGGTGTAGCCTCTAAGGAGGACTATACTATTCTTAGTTCCCCTACACATTAGCTGCTCTTTGTTTTACAGTTGCACACATAAGTGTGCCACACATACCTAAGGCAGCTGCTGGGTTAGACCCAGATGGTAAACAAATTGAATAAACGTGCTACATTTTAGACTTCATCGTTTAATTAAAAACAATTTGTGTAATTTGTGCTTTGGTACAATAAAGTATTTATCTGTCTATTTAATAAATATTACAAAACGTCTGTAGTGGACGTATTGCAAAGGTGATAGTTAATTTGTTGTAGAGAAGAACTTGCACTACGCGTACTGATTACACGTTCTTCAAGTCATGGCGGTTAGTGGATGTATGTGTGCGTGTGTACAGTTGTACAGGTCTGATTTGTAGCCGTTTCGACACACATGCGCACACGCAACCATTCGTCGTCGTTACTTGAAATATCTGTTGGAATCTTTATTCCTTTAACATTGCGTTTTACGTGAAGTTGCGCGTGGTTACCTTTTGGTAGAAATTTTATCGTTGACGACCGACGTTATTTATAGCTATTTATTTAAGCGAGTGAAGAGATACATAGATATTTTAATTTAGCTCGCGGAGCGCTGAAATGATGAGGCCTCAGACGTTGAAAACATTTAAATCATTCATGAACTACATCGAATCACATCCGTTTACACATAGATATTGAGTTACTGGTCATTTTGGTGCTAAATATTGGACGACCAAACTTCTTAGCTTCAGCATTTAATCGTTTATTGAACGCTTGAAAACTGATTATAAAATGTTCCTTGAATTAAAATGGTTGTTGTTTCGGCATCGATTCTTACTGGCATGTTACGCTGTTTGAGGTATCTATCCGTTAGAAATGGGTATTTTCTCATGCGTAATCAACCGTGTGTAAAGTCCAGTAGGTGAGCCGAAAGGAGAAAAAAGAGCGTGCTACAGCCAAACGCTCACACTGTATATAGTTTCGCTCAAATCAATAGCGCGGCGCATAGCAAGGGGAGAGAGAGAAAAAAGAAATATTAAAAATGAGTGCGGGACGCGCGTGTACATATTAAGATGTAATGAACGGTGATATCTTAGCGGCCTTCGATTTAACTTGTAAAGCTAGCTCTTAGTGTCCATTGGTCGTACGACTCATGCCTCGTATGATCGTAGTTTGCATCGCGTAATGTTTGCCAAATATTGAGTTGAAAACAAGTTTTATTTCGTTGTTAGTACCATTGATTGTCGCTGTAAATAGAAGCCGAACGAAATGATGGCGCTGCGAACGTCTTCCATTATATATTTCTTAATACAGATTCGATAATTAAGTACAAAATGCTACAAGGAACCGTTTCTATACCGTGGTGTAAGTACATTGCAATGCGCCCCGACGTTCGCTCGCTAACGTTTCCTCATTTCGAATATTGTACAGCACAAAATGTCATTGTAAAAAAAAACTTATAAATAAGTGCATATCAAAATAATTTTAATGTTAGATTTAATTTGGAGGTATGTGTGAGAGGTGTTTGTATGAACGAGCGCGGGAACATGAAATACCTGCACTGTATATACCGAACTCGCTTACATAACAGTTATTTTTGAGAGAATTAAATTATTTAAACAATGTTCCATAATGCGTAGTAAAAGGAGACTGGTATATGTGTATTGTATGGTTAAGGTAAACTCATTTGGAACTCGACATCTCTTGCTCATCGTATTCGCGAGGACGTCCCGCCAGACATTCATGCTGTTATACATAGTATTATTGTAATTTTTATTTATAAATTATATTACGTTAATAAACCTCGGTCGATTTGCCTAAATAATTACGTACATTAACCTTTGTCGTTCTGAATGTTATTTAATACAATTCCTAAAATAAGCCTCACAAATCTTATGAAGTCGTCTTATATTTTACAGGGCCTAGCTTAAAGGTACTGTAATCTAAAGCCTTGCAAGAATAATATAATATAAATACATCTAAGCTTTATACGCAACTAGCTGCGCCCGCGATCAAACACGCGTAGGTCTCAATCCCGCTGGATTCACGGGATCAAACGTAGTGTGTCCTTCTTCAAGGTCCTATCTATTTCTATACCAAAATTCATCAAAATCGGTTCAGCGGCTTAAACGTAAATGCGTAATAGATAGACAGACGGAGTTAATTTCGCATTTATAATATTAGTAAGGATAAGGATGTACTTATGTCGGGGTTTTACTTAACTCATTGAATTTAAACTCCTCTGGCACGGTTCAAATGTGCGAGTGCGACGTAAATATATTAAAGTAGGAATGGACAGAAATAGGGAGGTCAATGTACAAAATTCTTTGTGCAAACCGACCGAGGTATAGTAAGATTACACCCGGGCGATAATAATATCCTTAGTTTGTTAAAATTTATGTTATAAAAGTATGAATACGCTGCCATTCGTGTGCGTGTTAATTCCAAAATGAAATGAAATCCGCTACAAAATGAATTTATTAACGATTGGATATTAATAATTTCAATTGTTTGATAGGATTTTATAATTATATATATTTAGTTCTTTTGTATGTAATCCGTGATGCGATATCTGTTTTTGATAGGTTTTTTTTGTTTCAATCAATATTATAATAACGACGCAGACTTTGCTTTAGCGGTTTGATTTTCTTTTTTTTTTTCTAAAAGTAAGTGTTTCAATTTTATGACGATATCACGTGAATCTTAATTATTTTTAGTTACCGTTTAATTCTTATTAATTTGAGATGGCTATCTGCACCCTTATTATGGTTATCGAGCTCGATCGCTAGCTATCATCGAAAGGTATTCGCGAACGGCACACCATTATTTTCTCCTAATTAATATAGTGTTGTGAAGTTAGTTGACATCTGGCGATCGTGATCGGAAAGTTGTGATCCGCAGGCCTGATTAGCTATTTGTTTTGTTGGCTTACTCATATTTGTACCACCAACTCGTAGTACCGCCGCGCAATTCGTACAAGAAACAAAAGACTATCGAAATAACAACAAAAGACGATCTAAACAACAACAAAAGACGATTTAAACAACAACAAAAGATGATCGAAATAATAACAACACGATCGAAGTAAAAACTATTTAAATTGTAATACATATAGCGATCGGTGTTACGCGCTGGTGTTACGAAGGGCCTTACTTTCAGCTCTAAATAACTCTTGCAGTTTATAAGTAGGACTGATTGGATCCTGCATTGAAATTGTTTGGTTTGTTAAAATTATTCATCTTACAAATACGTAACTTACTAATACACCAACAATCGTAAGTGATTTGTGTTGTTTGGAATGCTATTTATTTGTTTCTAAATTGTACAAAGTAACCAAAAGGAAATTTAAGGTTAAGAACGGCATGAGATAGCTCCTGCAATTTAGAGCTGAGAGTAAGATCCTAAGAGTAATCCGTTATATTGATTTATAACAAAAATGTGAAACTGATTCTGGGGCCAACGTACGAGAATGAGAAGTACAAAATTTTAATAAAAAGTTTCTCGTTATTAAGTTTAGGATTTTTTACGCTACTCCAGATATTTAAACGTTGTTTCCTTTCGAACTACAAAATTCAAATTTCTTTTTACAAAATTTACATAGTTGGAAGTTCTATCTGAGACTCATCCAGGCTTTATTACCATTGTAACATGACACTTATTTATATGCTTAACGATTTTATTAAACAAGTTTGTACCTCACGCTGGCGCACAGTTGTATGTGTGCGTAAAACTTGTATACTTACGCTTAACACTGTATCTGAGTCAAGAACGTTTTATTGACATCATCTTAATCCAAACTCCACATGAACGGCTATGCAAACATGCAACCAAGCGTCAACCTAAGTTTAAACTTGTATATTTAGTAAAATGTATTGGCACTGTGTAGTACAAATCTCATTATGTATTATTTATGTTACACTTTTTCTAACAGTTTTGCTTGCGTGCTGGTAACGTTAGCGATGTTTTATCCATTATTGACTATACTCAAAATATTCGTCGGCAAAACTGTTTCATTTGTAATGTGCTTTAGTTTATCTGTGAGATGCTGTGGGAACGATGGACTTTGTGTTTGTTTTTGTGGAAACTCCATCGTTTTCGCAGCGCTTAGAAACTATTTTGTTAAACATTCTTGTGAAGATCAAAGATCACCATTATTTGTATCGACAACGCACAACTGCCTTCCGTTTTCGATATCAATACCGCGCCTAGAATGCCTAGTACAAACGATTGTTAAGTTTTACTTGTGGGACATAGCTTCAACTTAGCCTGTGTACGCATAATGCGTAGTTGTCGAGGACCAGCCGCAGTATATGTAATAGGCAGTATGTAACCACAGCCGCATAATGCGTACACTGGCTCAAACCGCATCATTATTTGCGGTCAGACTTTGCCCAGTTATAAAGCTATATTTAGCGAACCTTGGGTCACCCAAATATGTCTGTAAGCTAGGCAAAATACACAAGCAAGTTTTTATATAAATTGACAAGTTTTTAATGCAATTGTACTATAATAAAATTGTTACAACGACGTTAAGTCCATACAATAAAATGCATCAGTTAGACGGTCCAACAGGGTTCTTAAAGTAGAAACTACAATTCTTGACAATATTCTATTGATTCTATTCCGAACAAACGGTGAGAGCGTGAATTGATGCCGCCTACTAACGCCCGAAAATAAGAACCAATCTATCTTCAGTGTTACAGATTTCAAAGTAGGTAATTATTAATCTTTAAAACTGGAGATAGATTGGTTATTAATTTTGGTCGTAAGTAATCAACATCATACTGTGAACACAATCGGATCAGCTGTAATGTTTTTTATCGTTGACAAGTGACGTTGTTCGGTGTTGATTGTTGTGAGAAAACCCTACCGTACTCAAGGTTCCTAGAGAAAACCTAAGGGGGTTACCTTTAGGAACGAAGGTACCTCCCTTGGTTATTATATTGCTTCTGTAATGTCTGACGCGGGGTAACTCGATAATATCGTCGTTTTAACATTTAACGATTCGTCTGTAATGTACTTAGTTTTTGTTGTTGTATGGTGTACGCACCAAACGTGCGCGCGCGCGTATTGTTGATACAGGATGCAGTAAACGGGCTGGTTTCGTCTGTTGCTAACAAATCTAGATTGAAACAATTGAAGTTATTGACTTTTGCGTTATCGGATATGCAATTTGATTGTTACAGTCGCTAGTTTTCATTGCAATGACAATTTGTTAGCGACTGAATGACGTGTAATCAACAATTTCAATTGTTTCAATCGAAATTTGTTAGCAACATAGTTACGTAATCAGAGGCCTGTTTACAAATCTGGACTTTTTGATGGCATGTTGTGTAGAACTTTGCTGGTTTATAATGTAAAAAAAATGAAGGTGCAATGTTATTGTAATGTATTTATAGTGTGTGTGCGGGGGTCTCGTGTGTAGCACGCAGCTACGCGACGGACGACGATACGCTTGACTGGACGGTGCGGTGCATGTTTGATTCGTATTCTTTGTGTTGGAAGACTGAGGTTGATTATTCCAGTTTCGACGAACGAGCGAGTTATTTGTTAATAATTATAAAGTCATATATATAGTTAGGTTATATTTTTTAATAAATATAATATTGAGATATGTCTTAGTTTTGTGTATTTATTTGAAACGACACCTTTTTTCTTTGTAATATCTAAGTAGGTATGACTAGTTTAACGTATTCTTACTTCAGTAACACTAAAGTTGGGCAGCGTCCTTATTGGCCTTAGGATCGTATATTCAAAACGATTTCGTCGCATGACTAATTTTTTTAAAGTACTCAATGACGCATCATTGACTGTAGCAAATTAGGACACCGCGTATGGCTTAAAATTATAAAAACAACTTGTTACAGACATGTAAGCAATCTGAAACTATACAATTCAGTAAACCACATTATTCCTATAGATAATACTTATAACATCAATCTCTTATAAAGTTATCGATAGGCAAATCTCTGAAGGAAGTGCTCCAAATGTCGGTGAAAGCTGTGCTCACGAGGTCGTTGATGAGAGGTCTGATGACTGCGAACCCTGGCTTCCACGTCGCGTTGATGAGCCGGTCTAGCACACGCTCTGGAACGGGTGAGAGTAAGGTTGTAGGTAAATCACACTTGCCTTATTAATAAACGTGGATTAAGGTCTGAGTAACTTTACCATTTTTTTTTCTGTCTGTCAATTTTGAAATTTCTTGTGTTACGGTAAAAGAGCATGTTTTCACTACTCCGACCTTACTCCACGTTTATTAATAAGGCTAACTGAGAATAAGGTAGTAAATTACACTTGTGATGTTGAAGCTTATACAAGATTGCACACTCTCCTCCAGAGCAATCTTCTTATTTAGGTAAACGAAATCGCTAATGAAAATGTGACCTTTCTAAGATTGACGCTTCTGTAGCCTTTATGGAAAATTGGTTTGGGTAATACACACATCAACATCGTCTAGGGATATTTTATATAAAGTTCTTAAACTTAAAAAATACTGGCCGATTTAAAAATATTTTAATGGAACCTTATTGTGTAGGCCTTATTGTATGATTCCAAATTTGAATTTTAAAAATTAATTAAAAACATAAGATTAGCGCGGCAATTATTGTAGCGAGTTCGAAGGTTTAAATTTACTTAACGCAGTTTTAAGCATTTTGTTTAAACAAATTGAAGTTTTAATTTTTTATTTTTGATTAATTACAATTTAATACAACTGTATGCATCATGCAGCGGCGTCATTTAACAAGAAACGAAATGTTAAGGGCAGTAGGAATTCTCCAAGCTGGGGCTACTCAACGGAGTATTGCCGAGGAGATTGGAACAAGACAAAACGTGATATCAAGATTGTGATCACGTTATCGTGCTACTGGTGAAGTGGCTGAAAGGCATCCAGGCGGAAAGCGGATAACTACCCAAAGACAAGACCGATTTTTGCAAGTGGCCGCGAGAAGACAACCAAATGTTACGGTCATGCAGTTGGTTCAAACGCTCCAGTCAGACCACCAGGTGCTTGTCAGTGACCAAACTGTGAGGAGAAGACTGCACGAGGCTAACCTTCATTCTCGCAGGCCGCTTCGTACTCTAGCACTACGCAGAGGAAATCGTGGACGAAGATTACAGTGGGCTAGAGAACATTTGCCTTGGGAAGATATCGAGTGGTCGGTAGTGTTGTTTACCGATGAGTCCCGATTCGGATTTCATCCTGATTCACGTAGAGTACGCGTATGGCGAGCTTCTGGTCGTGACAACCGTCTGCAACACCCTCAGGAGGTCCATCCATGGCGGAACAATTATGGTTTGGGCGGGAATTCGTATTTGTGGAAGAACAGACCTCGTTTGGATCAGAAACACTATGACTGCCGAAAAATACCGTAATCAGGTGCTAGCACCAATAATCTATCCCCATCGACTGCAAATGGGCCAAGTTTTCACGCTCATGCACGACAACGCCCGTCCGCACACTGCGCGAGTGGTGACCAGCTGGCTAGAGGAGCACGACGTGTCGGTCTTAGACTGGCCCGCGCAGTCACCAGACCTAAACCCCATAGAGCACGCGTGGGATATGCTTCAAAGAAGGGCTTTGAGGAATTCGCCTCCAAATGTTGCGACTGAAGAGCAATTTTTTTTGCATCTTAGCAGGACCTGGGACAATATTCCGCAGCAAGATATTGACAACCTGATTCAAAGCATGAAAAACCGTTGCAGGGCCGTGATTAACGTCATGGGTGGTTTCACTGACTACTAATTTTAACTTCAAATAAAAAAACCTAATAATTTCGTTTTACTTTATTTTTTTCCTTAGATAGACATTTTATCTTAAATTTAACATTATTTCACTTTTTGCGTTTTTTAAAATAAAAATATATTTAAGCATAAAACAATATTTTGTTGTATTCTAAATCATAGTCTGATAAGTAGGCTTTACAAAAATATATACATGTTGTTTGTTAGTAAACACAATTTTTGAGTAAATTGAGAAATTCTGAATATCCCTAGACGGTGTTGATGTGTGTAGAAGATACGCAAGGAAAGGAAGATGGATCGGATCTTGTTTCACTGCAGTCTTCCTTCTTCTAGCTAGATGAGCGTCTTAGACCATATCATCACTTACCATCAGGTGAGATAGTGGTCAAATGCTCATCTATCTTGTTAAGAGGAAAGTCTACCTACTCTTTCTCCATACAAACGTAGTCGACGCTGTTTCCTCCCCCTGGATAGTGACATAAAACCTATATCTGCCATGACCATGTCCCTACGTTTTTTTTTCATTTTCTAATTAGAATAGAAATAAAAATTAGAAAATGAAAAAAATCAAAACATAGGGAGGGGCATGAACATAGCTGATATAGGATTTATGGCTTAATCATAATATTTTATCTAATCTAATGTTCTTTATCTATGGAGGAAACAGTCGACTACGTTTTGTATGGTGAAAAGCGTAGGTAGATTTTCCCCTTGAAAATGTACGTAACGTTTCAAGTTCCACTCACCCATGATCCCGTTCCCACGCAACAAGTTCCCGACATGTATCTCCATATCCCCGATGTGGTCAACTTCCACGTGCACGTCGACTCCGCCGCCGCCGTCTCGCTTGATGCGCGTCGTTTGCGAGTAGTCTCTCAGCGTCAGGTTCCAGCGCCCTTGGCGGAGCACGCCTAGACCGAACATGTCGCCCTACAAACATATAGAAATATTTTCATGGAAGAAATACATCGAAATTAACCTCATGTTTCGGTTTTAATCGCGTGGTATTTATTACTTTTAGCGTTGTGATGTTCAACGTTGAGTTGAGAAAAATGAGTTTAATTTCATAGAAACATTTTTAAGAAGAAAAAACATCTTTCAAATTTCGCGCTGAGACTCGAATTTGCATTTCATTCTCTACGTTGCATGCAGTGTGCTAAAGCGTTACATTACACCACACATAATATGTTCCCGAGCGATGAATTTCAGAATATGTATGTTTCCCTGTCGACGTTCGTTTGACAAAAAAAACATACATCCGAATTGATTTTCCTTCTCCTTTTTTTAAGTCGGTTAAAAAGGCTAGACTTTGCAAAAACTGCTCCTACTAGCAGCGGAAACTTAATTGTTTATTTTAGCGTTGAGAAATTGCGAAAAAAAACATTTTGCAAATTGACCAATTTGACGCAATCGAATCGCGAATTACTCGTATTGGGTGTTTTAGGCATTTTTAACCCACTTCAAAAAAAGGAGGAGAGTTCAACATTTTGGGAATTTAACATTTTAGAAATTCAACATTTGTTACTAAGGCTACATTCGACCAAACTAGAATAAACAATTCTACGCATAAATCCGTCTTTTGTTTGAGACTCTCAAGCTGTTCAATCGAAAAAAATACGATTTATGTGGAGAATTGTTAGTCATTGCTTACTCTTGCTTGGTCGAATCAAGCTTAAGCCTAATCAAGTCGTAAGTTGGACCAAAGTTACTTTGACTTACTTTGAATTCATAAGTTCCTTCAAGCCACTTCTCTGGGAAGTATTGCGAATAGATGATACGTTGGTTGTCCCAATCAGTTCTGCAAATTAACAAATAATTAAACGTAGAAATACATTGGTAAATAATACAATACAAATATTGAATAGAATTGGGAATGATATAGGCTTTTTATTATTATTATCACTACGCTACAGCGTAGTGGTTAATATCTTTGATTTTAGCGATCGACCAAATATACCTTTTACATACAATAAAAATATTAAGAACGCTACTTTAATAATTTTCCAAAAATTTTCATAATAAATAATTCTTTCATCAAGGTACCCCGGATTTCCAGGTCGGACAATGGAGTAGTACCCGGGTACTAAAAATGTAATATACCCGGGTAAGTATACCCAAATCCGGATACCCGGGGTATATGAAACATTTATCTACCTGGAAAGGTACCTACTTGTATTTAGTAACGGTGGAGGTAGTCCACCCCCTTTCGAAGACGTCGTTAAGAGTGAGCGTGTATCCGATGCCGTTGATGGCTCGCACCTGCTTCACTGACTTGGCGAAGTGAGGGTCGAACGGTGCCACGCCCAGCTCCGGTATACCTGGATGATAAAATATAATTTGTGAACTTAAGAATGTCACGATATTAGTATGCTTTAGAAAAATCATGTCACGTACGCAGCTTAGCAGTTTATTATTACTTATAAACAATATCTGCGTCCCTCGGTTTCACTCGCGTAAGTTCCGATCCCGCGAGATTTTCCAAAATCCTTTTTTTAGTGGATCATTCATTACACGCCACAAAGAACACACATGAACTCCAAGAACTCCAAATTTCATATTTTGTCTCTAACACCAGCGGTTTGGGCTCTGCGTTGATATATAGATCAGTCAGGACTTTGAATATATATAGACTAAGTTTATATAACGTTTGTCGCTGTCTGTTAACTTTGAAACTTCATGTCACAGTAAAAGACAAACGATACATAGTTTATGCAGCAGTTTATAAGTAAGGGGGTTAAAGTTTAATAACCTATAATAGGCAAAGCTTAATTAAAAAAAAACAGTTCTTGTGAACCAAAATCGGTTAAGTAAGGAAGTACTAGTAGGTCATACCTACTCTTCCAACAGATAACCTACGTAGATAGGGTGTCTTCAAATGTTACCCTTATTTACCAAGTGCAGCATTACGAGAATGTGGGTTGTGATCTACTTTGTCTCAGAATCGAGACCAAAATGAAGTGAAAGGATTGTATCATTGTATCTTGAATGGGTGTGAAGCAATATACAAATGATTACTTTCACGAGGTAATAGTTGCGACACCTTCTGGAAGGCAATGTGTGAGACACAATCCTCTATAACCCATCATAATTAAGGCTCCGTACCCAAAGGGGAAAAACGGCGGACCCTTTTACTAAGACTCCACTGTCCGTCTGTCTATCTGTCATCCATCAGGCATCTTATGTCACGATGCTATCGTCGTGTGTCGCTATCACGGTTCTTGTGTCTCATAAACCGTGATAACTAGATAGTTGAAATTTTCATAGATATATTTTTGTTGCCGCTATAACAACAAATACTAAAACCACAATTTAAGTAGGGCTCCCATATAACAAACGTGCTGTTTGTGATAATGGTACGGAATCGAGCGCGATTCCGACTCGCACTTGGCCGGTTTTTTGACTTACCTACTTTGAAGAACGGCCGCAGTTTGTTGAAGGCTCTTTTCATGCAGATGTCGAAATCTGGTGACGATTTTTGACATGCTGAAAGTATCCTTGCTGAAAACAAAACATGTAAATTGTTAGACGAATAATAGGCGTTATGGTATGTTTAGGATAGTTATTTTTAGGGTTCCGTAGCCAAATAGCAAAAAACGGAACCCTTGTGGATTTGGCATGTCTGTCTGTCTGTTTGTCTGTCTGTCCGTCCATACGTCACAGCTACTTTTTTCTTATGTTATCTTTAATTTGGAAGCTGTAAAATTGTTTACCTACTTCTTGAGTTGATATAATAATTTTATTGCATTTACTTACGCAATTACCTACCTACCTACTTATATAAATTACATTACACGTATTTAAAAATACAAGAACTATAATGTTTTTACAAACGTTATATTGTTCCGGATAAATAGAAAATCAAAATCTCCTTTGGTATAAATATATATCTATCTTTATCTATACATATAATAAAATCGTAACTCAGCGGTGTCTGTTTTTGAAAGATATAAAAAAAATATAAATTGGAGGGGTACCTACTAACGCAGTAGAACCCATTTCTCTGTTTTTCTGGTTGTCTGTTTGTCCGTTTGTCTGTTTGTCTGTTTGTCTGTGCCTTTGTGCCCGCTAATCTCAGAAACGGCTTAACCGATTTTGACCAAATTTGGAATGCAGATAGCTTTAGACCCCGATTGACATATAGGCTATTTTTATCCGGATATTTAGTCCGGTTATCCGGATAAAGTGTTTTTTTTTGGTATTACTTAATTAGTTTGAATGTTGTATTGAAGAAATATGTTGTGTGGAATCAACACATGATTAACCGGATATCCGGTTTTTTTTTTCAGGAAATTCCTCAAATTCCCTATACCTATGTCTGTCCATATATCCGGATCCTTTGGACATACGGAAATTCTTTAAAATGGCTGTTTTTAACCGACTTTAAAAAAAGAGCAGCTGCTCAATTCTACCCGCATATTATTTGTATGTGAATATGTTTACTCCGTACTCCGGCATATAAAGTCCGATTTCGATCATTCTTTTTTAATTTGGAAAGTGAGAGTCCCGAGTTGGTCCCATAAATTGTTGGTGAAGATCTGATGAGAACCTTCGGAATGATGAGCAGAATAGCATCTCACAATGATGTTAATTACTAATTTTTGGACTTCCATCAATAGAATCAGCTTATAAAGAACTAGGTATAAATTGATGAACCACCTGAAACCACCTTCTCAAAAATTCCTCAGGGATTAAAGTTACGGTTACAATCTTGAAAATGCAATAAAATGGATTAAAAAAATATATCTGTAATCGGGCAGTTTTACTGGGTGGATGCAGATTGCATGTAGTTTACGTGGCACAATGGCAGCTATGGATTCCGAGTCGAGGGTTCCGCGTTCAAATCACAAACCGGTGCATTCCCTTTTTAAGGAACGGTGGCCTACCGAGCGGAGTGATGGCTTCCGATTCGACGGCTGCGCGTTCGAGTCACGAGTCCCGGACACCACGTTACGTTTTACCCTCCAGATGGTCGTCCACCTTGCCGTTGTGAGGAGACTCAGTAGCTGAAAGCTGAGAGCGCACGAGGTGGGAAACCGGGCTTGCCTGGCTTCTAACCCGTAATCTCGCGTCAGCGGGCTCGGGGGTCCTTTCCGCAAGAAAGGGCCCGCGTGGTAGACAACCACTATAAAAATCACCTCAGCCTCTGGTGGTGAATTGGGGGGAGGGGGGGAGGTTATCACCGGCTTTGGGGACCTCGAGACGGTGGCGTGACCGTGCCGAGGGAGGGAGGGGAGACGGAGAGGGGTTGTCTATCGGGCAGATGCAGAGATGAGGCTTGGAAAGGCCGTCGTTGTCGGGATGTAGTCCATGAGGAATTTCCACTGGCTTTGACACTTGTGGAGCGAGGGACACCATGGGGGTTTACATTGTAAGCCTATGGTAGGGAGCCCAACGAGATTGGCCTGACGGTGACGGACATTAGCCACGTAAAAAAAAAGATATCATGTAGTTAAGCTGCCCGACTTCAGCTTACATAACAGATAAGTCGGTTGCACTCTATTTAGGAGAGCTCAATATTATTGTTTTGTCCTTTTGTTCGAAGTCGGGTTTCGATTTTTTTTATTTTTTCGATAAAGGCTACTTCTTGTAAGCATGCAACACGTTACCTACCGCATGCATTGTGCTAAATCTACACTTAAATAGACTCTGCCATGATTATCTTCTGCTCAGCAACATACTTCCCTGGTCGTCCGTTCAAGCACAGCGATGGGTAGGTAGTCCGAAAAACGCTGACGAAGTCGCGGGCACAGCTAGTATAAAATAAGTAAGTATTAATTTTTCCCAAAGTTTTTAAGTTCTTGTTATTAGTTGGTCTGTCATTTATCTACCTTAAAAACAGTCGGGTAGAGTTAGTTCTGGAATAAGGAAGATTTTTAGGAAACACTAGCTGCGTCCCGCGGTTTTCCCGCATAAGTCTCGATCCCGGGGTAATATCTGGATCAAAAGTTTGGCGCCATTTCTTCTCCAAGGCTATCTATCCCCGATTCTGTGGCACGTTGGGCGAATACCCGGCTGCAACGTTGTCCATAGTACAAGCCTACTTAGTTTGGGGTTAGATAGGAATGTGTGCAACGTCCTACCATATTACCATTTATTAATTTCTACAGCATCTACCGTGCGAAGGGGAGACGTAAAAGTAGAAAAGCGGACCCCGGGCTCTCGAGAGGGATGCAACTGGGAGCATCGCTCGGATGATGATGATGATGATTAATTTCTACAGCGTCGAGGTTTGAGACTGACACACCCGTAGAATGCAGTCAGTTTGAACACAATTTTGTGAATCTAATTACATATTTGAACGCGTTTGAAAGTCACACTCGCTGTATAAACGGCAAGTAGCCTGTGAACTTGACACGATTTACATGTAGGTAGACTACTAAATATGTAAATAACAATGCCTACTTTGTTACTTAATTCACAACATGATTTCCGAAATAATAAACTTTAAATCACTTAAATGAGTTAATTTTGGGAGTTTAGTAAATACAAGAACAATAGATCACTATATTATATGTATTGTAGCCTTACCTACCTTTTACCTACCTAAGGTTCAAAGTTAGGCAATCAATGGTTGCTATTGTGACCTAGATAGTTCCAGCTAGACTAGACAGAGCTCTCAAAAGAGCGTAGGTACGTAGGCTTTTTGAAAAAATAACTTTATTGTAAAACGAATAAAATTCCCAGAGTGGGTAATTAGGTACTTAATTAGACAAAAAATAGCACAAAACAAATATGTATGAAAATATTTTTACTTCAAAATACATCTACAAAAACACAACACAAGGCGTTTTGTTGCGTTGTATTTTAAATTGTATCTGTAGGTAGGTACCTACCTATTTTCCTTAAACCTAGCGGCCCAACCCTCTTAACAAGTGAAAATGTATTGATTAGCATTTTCTTTTAAGCCAAAACTGACAAGGCTACATCATTATTACAAATAAATCTACACACTCTACAATCTCTCCTCCAGTATCTCTAAGAAATTAGAGGAGAGATAAATCAAGAGACCAAGGCAATCGCAAGATGGACTCTCTAGTCCACAGTCACATGATCTCTACAGTACCTACTGTTCTCTCTACAACGTTTCCGCGTGTGTCTGTGCTAACCCTAACCCCTATGTCTGCCGGCCTGACGGTTCCCGGACCGGGTCGGGTTGGTCTTGGTCTGGCTTTTCCGAGATTAAGCGATTCCCGTACTTCAAACATTATCATTGATATATTTTTGGATTATCCATAAAATTTCCTATCTATTTGCGTATAAAATTATTTATATCGTAATAAATTTGTAAGCATCCTATACACTTCGATTGCTAAATGGAATTATGAATAGTTTTTATTTAATTAACACCCAAACCAAAACAGGTTTAAAGTTTACTTGATAACATCAACCAACATCCCTCATTTCGCATAGATATGTCTATCCCTCAAGGCGATTTTCGTCATGGTTGGTAGCTGCCTGTGCCCATACCTACCTACTGGCAATGAAATAAGTAATAGATGTTTTATTCACCTTCACTCACTGATGATCTTACGAAATCCTTACGTGGTAGGTAATTGGGGTTACTACGTATTTAGTCGCCTGCTTACGCGGGTTTTACAATAGATAGATAAACTGCATTATTTGCACAACAAACAATTACTTAAGTACTGATAATATTATAAACATGAAAAGTAAGAAAAATACACAGAAAGCTTAAAACTAAAACATTGGACAAACAGGCGACCTTATCGCTAAAAGCGATTTCTTCCAGGCAACCTTTGTATAGAGAATGTCAGTAAAGTTTGTGTTGTAAGGCCGGGAGAAGGTGAGATTCATATAAACATATACAAATAAATGGAATTGAATCCCTACTAATATTATAAATGCGAAAGCAATTCTGTAAGATAGATAGGTCCTTGGAGAAGGACATAGGCTATACTTTATTCCGATATTCCCTTGGCATCAGGACTTACGCGGGTGAAACCGCGGGCGCAAGTAGTACTAGTAGTAATATAAATGATAGCTTATGTTATATAAATGACAACTTCCGTCCTAACCGATCTTAATTATTTCATTCCATCCCATCTTAATCTTAACCCCTTTCATATTTTTTAATTCATCAAACCTACTATTGTAAAGCTTTAGGGCTGTATGTCGTTTCAAAGATTCATTGTTTACTCACGCCAAGTTTCATCAAAGTCGAAAACTACTAAACCGATTGCGAAAAAACCTACCTAGCTGGTATGGGGAAGCTAGTTTTTTATCCACGAGATCGGGTGTAAGTGTTACACAGGTGAAACCAGGGCGCGGTTAAAGTGAGTTTAACACAATATATGTGTACAATTTATCTTGATGGTGGTTTGCCTTGATAGAGTAGACGGTTGCTTCGCATTGCCAAACAATATCAAAAACATAGTTGTTACAAAACATTGTAGGTAGGTAGGTAAATGAATATTAATTCTAACCTACTAAGTATATTAAAATCCGAAAAAAATATAAGTTAATAATTCAAGAAAATCTACTGTACCAATTGCGGTGAACCTTTGTACCTATGTTGAGAGTAATCTTATATGTAAGTTTGCATGTGACCCAGCATTAAAGCCGCTGAGAGCTAAAAATTTTCATAGATGATGTATTTCTGTTGCCGCTATAACAACAAGTACTAAAAGCAGACGTGATTATTTTGTGATAATGATAATTCGTGACCGAGACCGACTCGCACTTGGTGAGTTTTTTTCAATATACAAACTAGCTGACTCGGCGCACTCTCGTATCGGTCCTATCCGGATTCTAAGTAACGATGCAGTGATGTGATGATGTTATAGCACGCTCCGAGACGGCGGCGCGCGTCGGCTCGACCTACGCTGCCTCTCTAGAGGGTTATATTATCCCGTATAGCGGGTTTCAGACGAGGTCTGATGAAACCAGCCGCTGCAGCAGATGATATAGGTATGTCAGTGCTCCTGCGTCCCTGGTACTCATGGCGGAGATAGGATACCGAGGGGTTTTAGTAGGTAAACCTCTGACTGCCCACTACCTTAGGTAAGAGTGAGCCCCACACATCCCAGCCGCTCCCCCCGAGGCGGTAGGAAGGTTCATAAGGAGAATTTCCCTTCGAAAAAACGGTTTAACTGGTACGTATTGCAGCGCTAGTCAACAATAAAAAATCTCGTACTTGCAGATTCCGTCTCGGGTAGGGAATCGGGGTCAAACCTACCCGAAGCTTTTCTAAGGATCTATCTATCTGTATTTATTTGTGTAGGTATTGAATTTCATCAAAATTGGTGCAGCGGTTTGGACTAGACACTCAGACAGATTGAAATTCACATTTAGGTATAATATAAAGTAGGTAGGTAGGTATGGATGGAAAGAGAGTAATCAAGTAGTCACAAGTACTTATTTAAAATTGTGGAGAATTAAAAGAAAATAGACATCGAAATAAGGTTGGCAGGTCTCTATCTTTTTTCTAAGTTACTTGAATCGAGTACCTAGGTACTTGATACCAACCTATATAGTATAAATTAAACTAGATTTCGACTTTACCTATATCTGCAGCTTCGTTCTCCGTCCTAGATATTTGTAAGAAACACAACACAAGTAAACTAACCGCAAACTTTAATGAACGCATTTTTGTTTATATTTAATCTAATCAATTTCACAAAGCACCACTATTCCGTCCGACCGTTCCAAATTTAAAATTATATTTTTTTCTATGTGGCCTGAATTTATGTTGTTATTTTTTCTTTTTTTTTCTTTTCACACGGTTTGGAACAGAGTTTGCAGCCAAGGAGATTTTATGTTCGTAAAGTACAGTTTTGGTTTATGGTCAAGCGTAGTCTGGCAAGGTCCGCGAAAGTGCATGCCCCTCCGAACCGTGATCCGTGGTTACGACAGCCGGTGTTGACATTCCATGAGAACCGATGAAGATCAACTCACAAATATTGGAGATGGCTGCTTGCAACATGTGATGTGCAAGTTGTTTACATGTTCTTTCATAATTTTAGATGTTTTTTTATATCCTTTGTTGTTGAAATATGGACACAGTTTATAATTTAACTTACCTAATACTACATATTTTATTCCTTTTTCGCGTTTGGTGTAGGTGTAGTTGGTATGTTGACTTGACCGTACGTATTACAGGTAAAAAAACTATTATTTATTTTGTTTATTGCCCAAAGCATTTTACTATAAAAATCATAATAATTCACCGTGTCACGTGGGTTCCCGTATGGCGCAGTAGTTAGCGCACTCGCCCGGCAAGCGCATGATTCGAGTCCTGTCACGGCAGATTTTTGGATGATGCATTTTTATATTTAACTCTTTGTAAATTATAATATGTATTTTTATTTATATTTATATCGACATAATAGTTAAATAATCATTAATTCATAATACATACATAATAGAATAGTCTATAATAGTTTGTGTCTGATTTAGACATCAACCTAGATTTTAAAAGCTACAATAATTAAATTCTGATTGGCTTTCGAAAATGAATTACCTATTCTACCTAAATTGAGAAATATTTTTTATATCTAATGCAATTTCTCGATAGTTCGAATATTTCGGAGAGCGTTGAGAGATTAAATTAAACGATCACTTATTTATTAGGTACATGGCCTCCTATTACGAAGCCTAGATCGTTTCGTAAAAAAAATACAAAAAATATTTAAAAAAAAACTTAATAGTTTTTTAAACACTTTCCCTGCAGCCGGGTAAAAAAGCGTATCTACCTTTTAATAGGTACATAGATAAAACAGGAATATAAGAAATGGATACATAGGTGGTATAATTATGTAGTTTTTGTGTTCTTTTAATTATGTTAAATAATATAAATACATTTATATAAATGCACCTTACCCTTAATCTTTCGTATGTTTCTCTCCATACCAAGGTTGTCTGGAATAGACCTCTCTCAACGGTAAGGCGATCGATTGTTCGATTTAAGTTTCTCTATTTTTGTAATTTTTATTGTTATGTTTGGTGAGTATAATATAGTGTTCTACCTTTCTATCTAACTTTATGTCTAGCCTAAATATGAAAGAATATAATGAAGCGAAGTCGAATAGAAATATCATCGGCTGGTTAGTACACGACACGGTACCTACGTAACCTGCCTTTACCTACCTTAGTACTTACAATTGTGTCAGAGGTTAATATCGAACCTTTAGGTTGCAACAATACATCATCAGTACCATAAAGGTCAATGATAATGGTCGTTAATACTCCATACTATCGAACCACTGTAGACTATGACCTGGATAGAGTATCAACTCCTTCGGTGGCGTTATCGTCCATAGGCCAGAGTCTTATTGTAAAGCAAGCAAACGGACTCTCCTGTTGCAGCAACTTCTTCTTTTCGTGTAGTGGTGTGGCTCATCTAGTGGTAGGGTTTGCTAAATGCCTCTACCTTGACCTGACAAGTAACCTGTTATCGGAGATAACAACCGGGATCAACTGCTTAACGTGCCTTCCGAAGCACGGATGAGCTCGAGAAAATGATGAAAAAAAAAGAAGGACAGAAACTTAGATTACCTAGATGGTGGGTATTCTAACAACGACGCCGGCGTTTGAATTTTGATCTATTTAATTAAAGGTGTGTGAGATTTCCCGAACAGTTTGACTTTGGAACTGGTGAAGCTCGTCCGTTAAAGAGACGAGTTTGAAATGGATTACTATCAGGCGACCTTTCTCCTTCTGGTCTGGTATGGTCCAGTCCAGTTCTATGGACTGACGACCTAATATTGAATACTAACGGTCTAATATTGAAACCCTTCTCAAATTGAGTGATATTTAAACAATAAGCAGTTAAACTTAAAGTTTATCAGTCAATACTAGTTTTGACCAATTCGAGTTTTGGCTATGACTTAAACATGAACCCAGAGAGTTGAGAGAGTATGTAGGCACCTTCTATAATGTCCATTAGACATTGGACTGTGTAATATCATGGCTGCATACGGCCCCGAGAGTTGTTATGTTGCCTGTACGGGTGAATTGATGACCCGATGCAATAGTGTAATAAATATTGCGTAAACAATATATAATCTACTATATAAAAATAAGTCGGGTTTTCCTTCCTGACGCTATAACTCCAGAACGCACGAACCGATTTCCACGGTTTTGCATTCGTTGGAAAGGTCTCGGGCTCCGTGAGGTTTATAGCAAAGAAAATTCAGGAAAAAATTAATTATCTATAATTTATAAGGCAAAACAACGTTTGCCGGGTCAGCTATCTACTATATAAAAATAAGTCGGGTTTTCCTTCCTGACGCTATAACTCCAGAACGCACGAACCGATTTCCACGGTTTTGCATTCGTTGGAAAGGTCTCGGGTTCCGTGAGGTTTATAGCAAAGAAAATTCAGGAAAAATTTAATTATCTATAATTTATAAGGCAAAACAACGTTTGCCGGGTCAGCTAGTCTATAATATATAGCAGTTAGGTACGTATGTAACGTACATACAACGTATATATTTGTTTGTTTATAGTATTGTCGGTTATGTAAAATACATAAATAATAAGTAGTATGAAAGCAGTAGGGTCATTTTCTTGATTCTATGTTGTTAATATTATATTATACTAGCTACGCCCACGGTTTTACCCGCGTAAGTCCCGATCCCGCGGGAATATCGGGATAAAAAGTAAAAAAGCCTATGTGTTATTCCAGGTCGCCAGCTATCTATATACCGAGTTTCATGGTAATCGGTTCAGCGGTTTTTACGTGATTTAGTGACAAACACACACCCATACATACCTAATCAAAAATTCTCAGCTTCATAATATTAGGTAGTAGAATCTAACAATATAGTCTTATTTCTTAACCCTATATTGTTATATCAATACATTAATTAATCGTTTTTTTTTGCCTCCTGTAAATTAGGGTCTTTTGAGTTACGAGTTAGTTCCGATAAACCATCGATAAGTTAAAAAATGTAACTAAATATAGAGGGCGCCTTTCCCTACTATTTTCTTTAACATATACCAAGTATTCCTATATAGAGTAATTTCATTTAAAACTAATTTTAGTCCCGTTAGCCAGGGTTTTGCGCAGGCTTCATAGTCGGTGTGGCAGGGGTAATAAAATGTCTCCCTAAACATCACCCCAAAGAACTCCCAGCCAATCATAGACGAGCATCCTGAATCGCGCAAACGATATTTTTTTTCTGGAATACTTCGTATACAATCGCAGTTCAAATATGATCGGGGGGTTACGCGCTTCGGGGTAAGCCAGTCTGGTCAAGCTGGTCATAAATTGACTATCCCTAACAGTACCTATTCCATCTGACTAGCGGGGATTTGTGGGGTAGTTACTGATATAACTTAACTAAATACTGAGACTAGAAAACACTGTGCATCACTGAGTAATGGGGGTACACTCTATACAAGCTAAGACCCGCGAACGAAATCCGACCCTCCTCTTTTGGTATTCCTACTTAATGTATGTAGGTAACATTTTTTTTATAAATAACCGGCGTTTTTAATCAAAATTTAATTGGTAGAGTTTGTACTTCTAAACTCTACCAATTGTATCTTGATTAAAAACGCTGCGCCGGTGATTTATTAAAAAAAACGTTACTACATTACATAAAGTTTAGTAGTACTGTTTAATTTCATATTCTATAGCCTTATTAATAAACGTGGAGTACAAGAACTTTCAAAGTTGACAGACAGAAACAAAAGGTGGTAAAATTAATCCGACTTTACTCCACGTTTATTAATAAGGCTACAAATGTTTATACAAAAGCGGTTACTACTTACTTATTAGGTAAGTAGCTACCTACTTCTGAAAATAAGAATTGGTTCGTGAATTTACACGCGCCAAATCACATAACTCTAGCTATTGTCCAGCTGTAATACAAACATAGTGTTAATAAATAGGTACCTGCTACTTATACTAAGTATATTAAGAACAATTATATTTATCCGACGTAGGTACTTAATATGTGTATTACGGGTAAAGTGTACGATAGTGTAACACGGTAGAGTATCTACTATCTTTTTGACTACGTGTACCAACCAACTAGGACAGCATTGGTAGAGTAGATTTTACTTTTTCAATTGCGTCCCAATACGGACTTACCGTTTACTCTACCTGTGGACCCCTGCCTTTTGTGACCCTTGTAGGGTGCACGCCCAACCAATCAGCGACAAGCGCCCTGGATCACGCAAACGATATTTTTTTCCCGAATTACTTGTATACTGATTCTGTTCCCATACGATCAGAGGGTCCAGCGTTTCGGGGTAAGCCAGTCTTGTCAAACTGGTCTTATTTGACTATATCCCTTTCCTCTAATTCTAGAGGGCTATAAAGGGAAATGAAATAGGGGCGTGTAACTTAGGAACTAACTTAACTTCATTCACTGAGATCTTTGCATTATAACAATCACTGGAATACAATTAATACCCACGAACGAAAGACAAAATCTTCGACCCTCCTTTTGCTGTATTCAGAGCAGGTATTTATTATGACGGGCTCTGTGGCGCGTCGGGTAAACCCCGACTGCAACGCGGAAGGTTGCGAGTTCCATTCCCACCGGGGACAAATATTTATGCTGACCAAAACTGTTCAAACTTTTTATTTCTGTTATTCAAAGTAATTACTCATGCAATCAACGCATCTTTGCCAACGCATTGGCAATTTATCGATGCCCTTCTTGTAAAAATCAGCTTGACGGGAGGCAAAAAATTCATCAACGACATTTTGTACCGCCTCTCAGGAATTGAATTATTTACCTACTAAAAAGTTGTCTAAATTTTGAAAAAAGTTATAGTCGGTAGGTGCAAGGTCTGGTGAGTATGGCTGGTGAGGGAGAGCTTCCTACCCCAGCTCTTGCAGCTTGGAGACTGGCTGATGTGCAAAATGGTGTCGCTCGTCGTCGTGAGCAGTGGGGACGACCGATTGACCAAAGCTGGTTCCAGATGTGCAAGCTTTTCCGTCATTGTCTTCAGTTCTTTAGAGTTCACATCTGCAGTAATGCTCATGCCGTTTTGTAAAAAGCTGTGGTGAAGCACACCCGCACTAGACCACCAAACAGTAAACATCAACTTTTTAGGAAGTTTCCATTATGACGAAAAATGTTCAAATGTAATGAAAATACAACGCTAATCAATAAACAAAAGACTGAGTTTGTAAAAAGAATGTCATGTTTTTAAAACAAAATGCATTGGAATTTAAAATAACAAGCCATTCTAAACTTTTTTCTATTTGAAATGACCAGTACTGAAAAACGGCAACTTCATAGGTAAAGACCTATTATAATGTACTAGCAGCTCCCCGCGTTTCACCCGCATAAGTCCCGATCCCGTGGGAATATAGGGATCAAAAGTAGCCTATAGCCTTCCTCAATAAATGGACTATCCAACACCGAAAGAATTTTTCCAAATCGGACCAGTGGTTCCTGAGATTAGCGCGTTCAAACAAACAAACAAACAAAAAAACAAACTCTTCCGCTTTATAATATTAGTATAGATAGTATAGTATAGATTTAGTATTTAGGTACAAAAAAAGTACAACATAACATGCAGGTAGAGTATCCCTTGTCTAGTATACCCATAGTACAAGCCTAGTGCTCAGTGTGGGGCTAGATTGCGCTGTGTGTAATGGCGTGCAATATTTATTTATAATATAAGTATCTTTATTGGGTAAAGTTATGCCGAGATTGGGGTTGTGACGTTTTATTTTATTTTTAAACGAATTTAGAAATGAAATGCTTCTCTGATGTAACCATCAATTTCTGAAAGTTTTGTGTAGATCTGAGAATATAGAATAAACGTAACTGATTCGATTTTGATGATTCATCAGGTAGCTGGATGTTAGATCTGCTACTACTTGCTATCCTACACTTTGGGAAGAAATGGGATATCCCATTTAATGTTCCTGGCATGGAAAGGGCTGGCTACATGGTCCATTTTTTCCTCCTAAACTATCTGCTCTATATTTGGAAAGAACACAAGAACTCTACCAATCGAAGCTACCAATACTCTATTTCAGAATCTTAGATCAAAAATGTAAACAAAGAACTGTCAATATCAAAGGAAAAATTAAATAAAAAGCTTTCCTTTTAAAATAAATGATGAGATTTTTATATACATTTTTAATCTAATATTCGGAAATAGAGCTATGTACCTATGTACGAGTATAGGTATTTTTTATTGTAGTTAAATTCGAATTCGAAAATTCGAACCGATAGTTTCCTTTGCCATCCTAATACATTTGTAAAGTTACGATTTCCATTCATAAGCTGCAAAAAAAAGTTGCGAACGCTTGTACGCCCATTCCATCCTTTTTTTGGACCCTTCCTTGCAGAGTCAGGTAAAAAGATCTTCCAACAACCAGCCAATCAGGACGAGCATCCTAAATCACGGAAACGATGTTTTTTTCTGGAATAGTTCGCATACAACCTCAGTTTCAGTACTATCGGGGGTTCTGCGCTTCGGGGTAGGCCAGTCTGGTCAAGCTGGTCATAATTGACTATCCCTCCTCGAATATCAGAAGAGGAATAAATATATGTAGACGAATTCGCACATGAACCTACGTATATAAGTAAATAATATGACTAGTATGTTTATAACTGTATACAGTACGTTATAGAATATTCGGTTGTTAATAGGTACCCACGAACGAAGAGCTCTTCAGTTCCAAACCCCCCTTTTGCTCTTTGCTTTCTACCTAATTTAAATTATAAGTTTTAATGAGAACTTTAAGCTAACTTAAAGTAGGTAAGTAAGTATTTTTTATCAAATCTGATTTGATTTACATTACATTTACATGATTTGTAGAGTGTAAAAAGTTTTCAGTGTTAAACAGTTTTCTAAAAAAAAAAAATTATTGAAAACTGTTTTAAGTAGGTATGTGAAATAATTTGGGTGGGTATAATTTAAAAACATTTTCTTTTTTTCAATTTATTTATCTAAACTTACTTATTTACCTATATTTATAGAACTAAAAAAACTAAACTAATTTCAAGTAGGTAGTAAGTAATTTCTTACATTGAAGAAATATGCACGTAACAAATAATGTAGATAAATAGATAGACATAGAGCCACCTACTTTATGTTATCATAACAGTAACCTTCGTATTTATAGCCAAGTATAAGGAAAACCTTTCAAACCGAAAAATTCGAGACTTCTAACACTTGTAGTTTCTAAGGTTTCGTGATGATTCAGTGATTTTTTCTAGTCGAAAGCGATGTCACATGATTCTGGAGTCAGAATTAATATTGGAGTATACCATTATTAATTCTGTACGAGAGTCAGTGAGTCAGTGATTTTTTCTAGCCGAAGGCGACTGACGTCACATGTCTCTGGAATCGACAGGGCTACTGTAGGTACTAACTACGTAACTAGTCCATTATTTATTCTGGGCATTGCTTAGCCAAAGCGTGATAGGTAGGTAGGTACTAATATTTATTCTGTGGCCAAAGTTTTAGTAAATACTAGTGAAAGTTTTAGTAAAGACATTATAAGTATGAAATAAATAGGTAAGTATAAGTATTATCTAATCAATAGGTTAAGTGAGTTTAGGCACTTACAAATAAGTAGGTATAGTGGTACTTGAACTATACTTTGCTAAAAGGTAGGTACCTTCTTACTCAGTGGTTAAACATGTTTTTAAAATGTCATCTATTCTTAGCTAATTTTAAATCAATAGATCATTTCCAAAATCTAATACTTACCTACATATTTTCAATTTTAAATACTTACCTAATATAGACATTTTAGAGGTTTTCAACTTTAATCTTTTTTAGCACATTCTGAATTTTTTATTGGTAGGTATTTTCCACCATACAAAAGACATAAACGGGATACTTTTAAAAATGTCTTGGTGAGTATTTTTTTGTTTTTTAAATAACTTAATTAAATTAAGTTCAAGGGAACTGGTTTTCTTTATTGTTAGTTAGTAGGTCATTGTGTAGGTACTTACTCTACCTAAGGACTTACGGGCACCGATAAGTCGCGGCGAAGACGATGTTTCGGACACCACAGCATCATTTACCTAAATTGCATGGATTAAAAGTTGCTTGCACTGTATATTCAATTACTCATCTAAAATTAGATGAAATGCCCAATTAGTACTTGGGTTGTACTAAAAGGCTGAATTTTGGTAGTTTGAAGAGAACTCTGAATTCCTCTGAGAGTTTTTTAAAAATTATTTTCTATTTTTTGACACATTTTATAAAAATGGTGAAGAAAATTAGTTTGTGTATGACAGCCACTCCCGCGCTAAACTTACACCAAAATTTATTTAAAAATGGGATATTAACCATGTTTTCAACTAGTATTTTGTTAATTATTATGCTCACGAAGAGCCTGTATATGCTGTATATTTGAAGACTATATACTTGGGATGATTTAGGCATGATTTTTGTTGTTGATGGGCCGGTCCATACCTGCGTAAGGTGCAGAAAAGCTATCAATAAACATGATAAATATCCCGTTTTAAGTAAATTTCGTAGTAAAGACAAGTTAGTTTATAATCCTACATTGGTATCTAGTTTAATCAACGATCCAATCATCATAGGGTATGTGGTCCAGGATGTGTTCCAGGAAGCGCGACATCTTCTCCGCGAGGTCCCGCTTTAGTTCCGGCTTCATCTCCTTCAGGAGTTCCTGGGCGTTGGTGTTGATGAAGAGGTTCAGGGCTGCTTCTGTTGGGTGGAAAAGGGATGCGTGTTGTAAAACATTGCTTATAGCACTGTTACACTATGACGAAGGATTGCATATGATGAAATTTATGATAGATTAGTGGGATCTCAGGGATCAGTTATAAAAACATCGTGTCCCTTAAACCTTTTTTTAATTTTTAATTTTGTAAGGAATAGCAATGCAGCCTTTCGCACCACTCTCGGGGGAGAGCAGCGCGGTGTGTGGTGCTCCCTATGGCCTAAAGTTGGTAGACAGCCAAAGGTTTACCCACTAAAACTCCACCGGTTCCTCACTCGCCTTGATGTCATGGACTCCGGGCACTTGCGATTCTTCCGCGGTACCCAATGACAAAGATCCAAATCGGTCAGACCCTTCTCCGTTCACTCATAAGGAAGTTAAGGTTTTACGACCACTTCGTTATGAGGGGCGCACGAGAACCACGTGCGCCTCGCCCGGGCTATTGTTCGGCATCAGGCGCCTCGGAGCCTGTCGCCTATGAGACCATCTATGCAGGCAGCAGGTCGTCACGGCGCGCGGCGCGAACGCCCTGAGGGTCGTATTCTAAGGTGCATATGTATATATAGGATTGTGGTAGAGCGAACTCACGGAGCACAGCATTGCTGTTCTGCAGATTCTCGACTCCCATCTGTATGTCCTTGACGGAGAAGTCAAGCTTGAGTTGCTGCAGCTTGAGGTAGGTGCGGCCGTCGCGCTCGTACGGCTCGCCGCGGAAGTACACCTTGGCTTTCACACCCTCTGCGGAAATCAAATAAAAATCAGATCATTCTTTACCGTACCGTCTAGCTAGACTCAAACTAAGCAACTAGGCTTGTAAAATGGAGGCCAAACATCGGTTAGAATATTAAGATAGGTATAATACTTTTCTTTTGCACATGTTTCTTGTTTTGCTTTTGTTTACTAATAGAAATAATACATTTTAAAAAATCTACCTATATTTTTTTTGCCGTTTAGAAATATTTCTAGTTAATCTGTTTACAATTAAAAACAAAATACGAAGTATTTACTTTTTTTTTAATAAATAAGAACTTAAAATACTTCAATACTTTTAATAATCTCTGAATACTGGAGGGTTACTTCGGTTCGTTTCGATACGACAACGATACTGTCATAACGATGGTTCTACTGTCACTCTACTATCAGAATGTGACAGTAGAATCATCGATGACAGTATCGATGTCGTATCGAAACGAACCGCAGTAACCCTCCTGAATATAGAATAGACATCTGCAAAGCATTGCCATAGAAAGGGAAATGCAGCAAATGCTGTTGGTTAAATTATAAATTATCTAAGTAGACCTTATTATCTAAGTAGACCATTATCTAAGTTAGAAACCAATCTATTCATAGGATTTTTCTAGAATCTAGACTAACAAGTTTTCCTCACGAGATCAAGGGAAACGTGTATTTAAAACTGTTATACATAATTTAATAGCAAGTTAACTGAGTTGGTTATAATGAATTAGGTAGGTTATTTAAGACCTAATCTTGAACTAGTTTCATGAGGAATTTAGCTAACTATATAGTAAGGCACAAGGCCCTTATCTTTATTAAAAAAAACATTATCTATGTGTTTTTTTATGAAACAGAAAATGGTACTTATTCATCTACAATTATTTTCAGCTTGACCGACTAGTTGCTCCGACAAAAACAACAGGCGTAGATACTCACAAACGATCCTAATAAGTACATGTAGGTACTTATTCATCAAGATGAAGCTCTTGATCTTGATTCATCTTGATCAAGATGATCAAGATGAAGATGATTCACACTTTACCTTTACCTTTTTGCACTCTACCCTTACCTTTTTGTACTCTACCCTTACCTTTTTGTACTCTACCCGTACCTTTTTGGCACTCACTACACAAAGACTTAAATTGTCTTTGTGTTGTGAGTGCCAAAGGGTCTCGCATATTTTTTATACTTAGTTTCTTAATAGTAGGTGCCTACTCGCCCCAGTACTAGGGCGGTATATAGCGACTGCTGTAAAACCCGAACAGAGTCAGCTGAAACTGATGATGGTGATCCCTAGTGCTTACCTTACCATAGATTAAAGATTAAGGGTCTTACCGTACTCGCCCCAGTAGTCTCCGCCGCCCGAGGCCCGCACCAGCAGTAGCACTCCCGACGAGCGGTAGCGGGCGCGCGCGCTGATGTGTGGCCCGAATAGAGTCAGCTGGAACTGGTGCGTTTCTAGGTCAGATCTGTGAACAACAATCAGTATTTATTCGGTATATTCCGCTAGTCCGGTTGGAATTTCCACATAATTTGGATACCTTTTTGATTATTTATTTTACAAAGCCCAAATGTTTATTTAACGCCAATAACAGTAGGCCTATAAAAAATGTATGTATAATGTTTTAGGAAGCATATTAGAGCCAGCATTAACACACTTTAAAAATTTACACATAACCTTGATTATCTTTCGTTAACTTACCTAAATAGATTCATTACAAAGATTAAGTACTTTTAAGGTAATTACCTAGCTCCTATTAGTCCAGGTTTAATAAACATCGTCCCTTTGCAAATCCTCATTAGTCATTAGGTTAAACCAAATAAGAAAAGCAAATTATATCATACCTAGTCTATATGCAGCGACATTTGCCTACATCGAAGGCCTCGTGAAGAATTGAGGAATTCAAAAATATTTGCACGGCAAATTCTAAGTAATGTTTT
Source organism: Idaea biselata (assembly GCA_958496205.1). Taxonomy (NCBI): domain Eukaryota; kingdom Metazoa; phylum Arthropoda; class Insecta; order Lepidoptera; family Geometridae; genus Idaea; species Idaea biselata. Next base: position 38,566,654 of record OY292394.1, on the reverse strand, counting down.
CGTTTTAGCTGGTAAGGTTACCTACCTACCTATCGTTATTCATCAGTGAGTAAACGAACCGTTCTTTGTCGGTTGACCCTCGTAAAATGGCATATTAGGAGTATGGACAAAAGGTATTCAGCGTGTGTCATCTTTGGAACGTGACCAGAATATTGTAGCGAAGAAATTAGCTTCCCGACATTCCTCTGTATCTACAGCTATTATTAGTTGGTAACTGTTCCGGACAAAGGCTGCATGTGACAAATTGTCTGTATGAAACACATCTATGACTGTATGACAATCAAAACATTTTCACGGGGCCCAATAACTAGTAGCTCATAGGTTCCAGTTGAAATTCCAGGTCGCAAACGAGTTACTAAGAAAGATATTATAGAGTTTGGGTAAACTTAACGCATTGCTATGCGAGCCAATTGCCGTTGCCCGTTGCATTTTTTTTTTGTGTCGACAAAAGTCAAGGTACTTTTGCACTTTTGTGTAAAACTCATCCACGAATCTGTTGCTCTGTTGAGATCAAATGGGCCATCTCCTTTGGACGGCTTTCCCAATTCATATATAGTGTCTTATCCAAGAAAGACAAAAAGTAATGATTTTAGTACAATTCAAAGGGTATGACTGGTATCCTCTGCAGTATTGCAATCCTGAGGATAAAGGAATTTGATTGATTGTAGTTTTTACCTGACGTTTGTGATCGTCATGTTAGACGCTCCTAAGGCGTGGATGTCTTTGAAGGTGGCTCTGTAGCCATCAGGGCCGCCGCCGAGGGCGATTGACAACTCATCTATCACGATTGGCTCCGACTGAAAATTTAGATGAAAATACTTATGAAGCAACGAATACATACAGCGGCAAATTCGAGTCTAGATATAGGTTGTATCTACCTCCTAGGAGGTCCTGGCGAAATTAAAAAAGAATATTGTGCCTTTCATACATATCAATGATTTTCCTTCTTCCGAGTTATACCCAGAGTTTGGACTACCTATATGTAAGGGACAGGGGATGTATGTGTATGACTTGTTTAACTTTGCGATTTTCCCTACGTTTAGTGGTGTTATGATGTGTATTACTATATTACTAATCCACGAGTATTTCTATTTACCTCCTCGATTCCAAACTCAGGTGCTCCGCCTTTCAAATACTCTATCAACGAGTTGAAACTGCGAAGTAGACACGCGTCGACATTTGGATCCCGTCGTGAACATCGTCCGCCGAATATTTCTGCAAACAAAATTATATTTTTTAATAACTTAGGCAGTTTTAGTATGAAGATACGTCATAAAACAAAGACTGTATCTTTCATTTCACAATAAAATTACTGCCTTCTTATAATCCCACCATTATCATTAGGAACACTGGTCTAGATCGCGTTATAGATAATCATTGTTATTAATTACCTCGACGTTTCGGCAAACGGGTCACACCGGCCGTGGTCGCGAGAAGACGACGGAAACCGTGTAAGTTTAAAAAGTGTGCTAATAATCCCGTTATGCCATTAATATTCTACTGAGACCAAGAGACGGCTATAAAATATTATACCAAAAAACCGACCTATAGCAAAACATCATTCGTACAGATATAACAAACTGGTTCTCTTCATAATAACCGTAGGCGCCTAAATATTTACAAAACAAGTATTAAGTAGGTACATAGGAACGCCGTTTTTGGGCTCAACGATCAGCTGTTTCTTTCGACAAGTTCAGTTACTAATAGTTATTAGTATGCAGAGGGCACAGTAACGGTAGAAAATGTGTGATCCGTATGGATAGTGAAAACAATAGAACTTAGAAACGAGTGACGGATTTGCACCTGGTAGGGAGGTATGTGACTCTTTGGTAACCATAAAGTTATGGACCATTCTCACGTTTGTCGATTGTCGACCATTGTCTTGAAGACAAACCTTGAAGTAAGTGAGTATTGGCTTACTTACTTCTAGATATCTTGATGTTTAAGTATGTTTTAGATATTACAGATTTTTGCATTGGCAAAATATCTGCAAATTCACCACCCAGCCGTATCAGCCAATCTGTACCAGCCAGGAGAGCCTTGCAAACCATTTAGGTTCAGAGAAAACACGAATGATTTGACAGTAAAAGAGTTTTTTAGACTGCTCACCGTTAACCAATTAACTGTTGCAGTAAATAAACTGCGATAATATGCTCTGTATGTAGGTAATATTATGGAATGATTTACCTATGTGTAAAAAAAGATCTATACAAAATGAAAAAAAAATTAAGATCTTGCAGAGAGTGTCTGCATGTGCTGTGGCAGAAAATCGTGGTAGCAGGTTTATTGCTGAGCCTGTGAGCCATTCAGAAGCCACATCTGAATGGCTCACAGGCTCATTGGAATCGCTCGAGTTCTTTGTTTTTCAATTCAATTCAATTCAATTCATTTATTCACAAATAGAGTAGGTGTTACAGATGGTGTTTGACAATATTTGTTCTATGCCTTTTTACCAATTAGGCGTGTGAATTGAAAAATTTACATTTATAAATCGGTTATGTCAACTTTATAGTAGGTATTTTCAAAGATTCTTAAAATTACAATTAATTACACCCATTATGAAATGTACAGTTATAGATTAGAAATTCTCTATTGTCAATTTAGGTTACAGTATTATTCAACGTCAAACAAGTTAAAGTTATAAAAATGTTAAGTAGGTTAGATTATATATAAATGTCAATTGCTTTAAGAAATTAATTATGATGTAAGTAATAAAAAAATCAATAAATAGTTATCGGCTTAGCAGACAAACCCCCAACCATTAAATTGATGGCAAGTAATCTTTTAGAGCATAGTATGCATTGTGCGTCAAAAAACTGTGAAGCTCTCTCTTAAAAGAATCAGAGTCTTCAAGTAGTCTAATATCATTAGGCAACCGATTGTACATGATTGGAGCCATCATCATGAAACTCTTAGAAAATAACGCCGAATTGGACAGTTGTGTTGACAGTTTCTGACCGAGACGAACACTAGTCATAGTCTTGAATAGGTGAAAATTGCTTCGTACAAATAGTAGAGTTTCATATTTATACAGACTGGGTAATGTCAAAATTTTTAATTCTTTGAACAGATTCTTGCAGCTATCTGTGGGTTTTAGTCCATAGACGGCTCTGAGACATTTCTTTTGGGCTTTAAACACTGATTCTCTTTCTGTTGAATTGCCCCAGAAGATAACACCATAACGCAAAGAGGATGACACATATGCGTGATATGCAGCCATTACACATTCCCTATTCGCGACCTTCCTAAGATTATAAAGGGCATATGAAAAAAAATATTGTTTAAGTAAAACTCTATCGATTCAATGGTATCTAACTAATGGGTAGTTAAGTAATTTGTGTTCATAGCGAGACTCTCGTTAACATCTTTCAGAGTGGTCATTTTACTTACATCTCCAGTAGGTACCGGAGCTGTAAACTAACAAACAGGTGTTCGAGATGTTTGAGAGACACTGTTTGTCACTTGGGGACGGGGCACGAGGAAGCTCAATTTACGAGAACCGAACCGTAGGGTAGCGTATACGATCAGTCTATATCTAACTGATCCCTGACGGAAGACCGGTTGTCCTTTGTGTAAACGAGAGCTTAGTTAAGGCGGACGCTATATCCAAGACAATGGGGTCAATTCGAGCAAACCACCGACTAAAACTTAACCTAACCAAAAACAGACTTATTTTAGTTAAGTTAAGTTGGTATGCTATTCGGTTTTGTCCACAAACTAAACTTAGAATTTGAAAATGACAGGACTAAACACGGACTAAATTGGATTCACAGATAAAAAAATGAGAACGAATGGTTTATGCTGTGAGGTTGGTAGTACTTTATTCGTCTAGATTTCTCTATGATTATTTGTTTACTTTTTGTAGTTTGTAATTCATCTGAATCAGTTTTGTTGTAGTTTTGTGTCGGAAAATGTATATAAGACCTAACGAACGCAGCAAAAGGAACTGCTTGTGGAGTGGAGAGGCTTCATGCTCAGTTGGCAAAAGGTAGGTCTTATTTCTGACGCAATTTACCTATGCTAATTGCTATTTCGATAGCGTAAGAGGAATTAGATTTATTTATCTACCAATCCTAGTGCCTGCGGCTTCACCCGCCCAGGTCCCGATTCCGCGAGAATATCAGGATCATTACTAGCCTTTAATCTTCCTCGATATGTGGACTATCAAACACAAAAATATATTTTCAATTCGGACCAGTAAGTTCCTGAGATTAGCGCGTTCAACTAAACTAAAAAATCTCATAAGCTTTCTATTCATTAGTCTAAATATGTTAAATGGATTAAGTCTAGTAAATTTAAGCCTTACCGACGCAAATAGGTCCACACAGAGGGTCTGAATATACAAACAAAAAAACAAACTCTTCCGCTTTATATAGTAATAGAATTACTAGCTCTGCATAGTTTTAAAGATCTAAGCGTACATACAAAATACAAACAGACACGACAGAGAGGGAAGTCACTTTGTTTTAGACTATGTAAAGATTAAAGTTGTCCGAGTACCAGTTTTACCAAGAAACCAAATACCAATTATTACTCGGCTCAATGTTTGTCATTACAAGTACTTCGTGATTAACTATGTATGAAATGTATTTCCTCTTTTTTTTTAGAATTGGGATGTCTGGCGCAGCAAAACAAAAACAAAAGCTCGAAAAGTATGGGCTCCATCAGCGGAACTGGAGGAGGTCCTCCAGGTCCAGATTTAACAGATCTGGACAATAAAATATTGGAAATTGTAGGACCTGCCTCTGTGTATGGTTTTGCGACTGTAGAGCAGGTAAGTTTTCCTTTAAAAACCAAGTAATACATATAATTAAATATTTTTGCTGTATATCTTAAATTATTTATTGTTAATTTCAGACCCCAAATGGAACATACTGCTGCTGCTGTTGCTGAAGTTCCTCCTGCTGTGCCTGCTCAGCTAGAAGATCCTCAATGAGTTCATCAATCACCGCCACAACAACCTGAGCTGCCCAACCGCCCCCGTATATGCCGGCCTGAGCGGGTGCAAGCCCCAAGACCACCAAGACCGCCTGTTGCCGATAGCCTGACAGCAGCATTAAATGAAAATATTAGGCTGCTGAGCTGAGCAGATATTGCACTGCCATTAAGAGAAAATGCCTGTGCTAAGGTGCAGGCAGCTCAAGTTTTAGCTGAAGCGTTGAGGGAAGACACAGTTGAGGAAATTTTTGGTGAAGAGGCACAGTAAACTCCTAACTGGTTTAACTGTATAGACAATTCTAGCCAAATCAAATTCTATTTTAACTACCTACCTAGTATATATTTTGAATAAAACTTGTAAATGATATAAAATGACTTTTATTGAAAATAATTGTTGCCTCCTAGTATGTGCAAATAGGCATATTGCCACAGGTATTTTATTATTATTTACATATCAGGCAGGCAGTTGATACAATTGATAGATGCCTGTATCCAGCTATTCTTAGTCTGTTTCTGTATTGGCTAAGTATTTGTCAAGTTTGTTCTTGAACTGGCTGATACTGTGCCGAGATGATGTCCTTTGGTAGCTTGTTACACGCTCTGACCACTCTGTTGCTGAAGAAATGTTCGTGAGGGTTGTTGTCCGAGATGGTGGTGCGTAATTTGAGGTGGTGACCTCTGAGACGATCATTGGTGTCACGACTGAGTAGTTTGTGAAAGTCCAGCAGGTCGTAGTCATTTGGTAGGTATACAAAACAGTTTTTTAAATTTGTTATCCGGCAATACGAATGGATTGGAACAGTCTCTTAATCGTTTTAATCTAAGCCCTTCGTCATTGCTTTTGCAATAAAATTAAACAAAAACATTTAACAAAACACGTTTTTCTGAGGGTTTTCACTAAATCTGTCCATAAAGGCCGGCACTCAGAACACCTTTCAGCCCGTACTACAGCCAAAATTACAAATTTGTCAATCGTAACGTTGTTTATTCGATAAATGTTGTTATTTACTTCAACGACCAACTTTAGTCCACACAAAATTAGTCGCGACTTAATTTTAGTTCGACGTTTACTATTTTGACAGTTTTGTGGCCGTTTCGAATAGCTAAAAACGTTTTCTAACCTAATTTAGTTCGACCTAACTTATTTTGGTTTAGTCCTGTCATAATAAGTTAAGTCGGCGTTTTCTGAATAGCAATCTGTAATTTGACACGTCTTAACTAATTTTAAGTTAAGTTAAGTCGGAATTTGGCTTGCTCGAATTGACACCAATATAAAAAGGATATGTCGTGAGTCGTGACTTGTTACGTGTAACGTGTTTCATGTCTCTGGCGACAAGGATGTCTCTTGTCATTGGCAGGTGGCAGGTGATATTTTTAAACAGAATCACGTAACGTTCTAGGCTCCGATATAAAAGCCTTAGTGGTATCTCTATTATAGTTGAAGAGAATCACTTATTTTTATGCAAAGAAAAAAGCGAATCGAAGTCTATAGATATAGTTGAGTGTGGCATCGATTCCAATAAAGATATGTCCATCATCAAACAAGTTTGTCAGGTAACGGAGTACTGCACCTGCGGGGTCGACGACCGCCAGACCTTGCCCGCGAAACTCGATCGAATCGCAAAAACTATTCACTGTTATTGGTAGACCATAGACTACAGATTTTTTGAGCGGGTGATAAATAGTAGGTATCTATAGCCTATAGCTAACCGACCGAACCGGGTAATTAGGAGTATGACTTAAGTGGGAACTACAATGGGATGGGTGGGACACATACTAGGTATACCTACCTATACTACTTGTACTATTTATGTATTCTGTGCCTATACTCTATTTTAGAATCTTAGATCAAAAATGTAATCAAAGAGCTGTCAAAGGAAAAAGTAAATAAAGCGCTATCAAGTTGCAATAAATGTATGAGTTTTTTGTTCACTTTTTTGACCTAAGATTCTGAAATAGAGTAGGAATAGGTCCCTACTTGTAATCCATTAACAATGATGTGCCATTAAATTCTTCGTGTTTTTAGGGTTCCATACCTATAAGGTAAAATAGGAACTTTAGTAAGATCACTTGCTTGTCCGTCTGTTTTGTATAATATTTTACGACTTATGAACCCACCCCGGTCTTCCCAACCTAAGATGGTTTATGTTTTTGGTCCATCAAAGAATTGGACCTAAGGTTCTATTATTTCAATGAGACCTTCATAACTTTACTATATTACTATATTGCTAATACCTAGTATGTGTCAGAACTGAAATGATCTGACTATGTATGTTATAAAAAAAAAAAAAAAGTATATTATGTAGTATATCCGTTGTCTAGTATCCATAGTACAAGCCTAGTGCTTAGTTTGGGGCTAGATTGCGCTGTGTGTAACGTTGTGAAATATTTATTTATTATTTATGTTTTGATCGTCTCTTTTTGTTAGCACGTCCGACTCAAACATTTTCAATGCTAAGCGGCGTTGTAAGTATAACAGTCGTGAGTGATTTTGGATGCACTGGTAAATACGTAAGTAGGTACATACACTGAGTAAAACCACCTATACGTGAGAATTCTATTCAAGGATGTTTTGGTTTGACTTCAGACAACAGCTATGGGTAGGTAGGTACCTAGGTACACACCTTAGTAAGTAAACTGATGTTTTAGAACACCACTTAATAGCATGCCGAAGCGTATTACGAGTTACGACTGTGCTAATAGTTCATTTTTAATTTAAAGTCCAGAACACCTTAAAGTTAAACGTAACGTCGCGTAAAGTCGCGTAACAAAGGAATACAAGGTCAAGTTAGATGCCTTATACGTCACGGGCGACGACCACTCTAACACTGGGTGAGACACACACACTACCACTACATGAAAAGAAGAAGAAGAAAACAAAACTGCTGTATAGGTACATAACATAATTATGTCAGTCAGAAATTTTGAAATCGGCACAGTAGTTTTTGAGTTTATTAATTACAAACAAATACACACACACAAAAATACAAATCTTTCCTCTTTATAATATTAGTGTAGGTAGATAGATCTACAATGTCCCCGTCAGTAGCCCCATGTTACCCAACGCGACGACATGGTACGTTTCCACCGCTTTCCTCGTCTTCCGTGTCTTTATGTAATGAGCAATAAGCGACCACGCGTGATGAAAGATTACAATAAGAGGGAAAAATTGTCGTTTATGTACCCATAAGTTACTAAAATACGTATGTAATTTGCTGTATTCGGAAAAATTACCCATACCGGCGCATTGAAGGCGATAAAACGGCGTAGACGATTTTAGTACTATAGTTTCGTTTTAATCGTCTTTTGTTTTTATTTAGATTGTCTTTTGTTCCTATTTCGATCGTATTTTGATTTTTTTTTCTTTCTTTACTATAAAAAAAGCTGTTCTTTATCTAGTAAATAGGTAAACATTACCTTAATAAATACCTAGATTTTTAGTCCTAGGACACTTTTTAACCGACTGCCAAGCAAGGGTTACGTTTTTCGCCTGTATCTTGTATGTAAGTATGTATACCTATGTATGTTTTCTTTATTTAACATTGTGTTGCGAATATATGAGCCGACACGAAAGCGAATGGCAATAACACAAATATCTGTAAACATCTCAATTTAGATTTTAAATGAAAGTGCGAAAACATTACCTACAGTGAAAGCAGCTTTCTTCTTTCATGTTGTACAGTTAATATGTTTTAATTGGTGATTGTGCACATTGAGCTCTTTATGAGACTAAATCAACTGAATAACAGGAAGTTTCTCAACATGTTGATCACAAGATTTGAACCGGAAAGACGGATGATCATAATCGCATAGGTAAATCAATGACGCTGTTCTAAAATAGTCAAGAGTTCTATTTACAAACCGATTATGGTTCTCATAGTACACCTTGTATCTATGGACGAGTGAGTGAGTGAGTGGTTTTTTTATTCCGGTCGTGTTGTGATATTTTTTTGTAACTATTACCCTATTTCACCTATTTGACAGTTCTTTGTTTACTTTTTTGATCAAAATTTGATCAAAAAAGTAAACAAAGAACTGTCAATTTGAAAAGGAATAAGTAATTAAAGAGCTGTCACTTTCAAATAAATGTATGGAATTGATCTAAGTTTCTGAAATAGGTTAAGTATAATATTGTATTTTTCTTATTTGAGCGAGCGAGCGAGCGTCACTGCTTGAAGGCTACCATAATTTTCTTTCGTCTGTCAGTATGTCTTCTTCTCTGTAGGTTGTTTTGCTCAACCGATCTTCACGAAACTAGGTACAAAGGTAGTTTGAATTTTATTATAGACTAGCTGTGTCCCGCGATTTCACTCACGTAAGTCCCGATCCCGTGGGAATTTTCGAAAATCCTTTATATCTAAAAATGTCGGATGAGTCTATCATGTAAAGAACACACTCTCCAAATTTCAGCTCTCTACTATCAGTCGTTTAGGCTGTGCGTTGATAGATCAATCAGTTAGTCAGTCACTCAGGACAAGGCATTTTATAGAAATAGATTTGAATGAAAGTTATAAGAAACATCAAAACTTTGAATCAGAAATCACTTGTTGGTAGTTGGCTTTATGTAGAAAACAAAAACTGCCAGTAAAAGAATAATTTGCGGAAGTAACAAATATTATTCTTTAAAAACTATGTTAACGATGTTACATAATAATAAGTTAATGTAGAGTAAAATATTCATATCCTGTCTAACATCTATTACTCAGATACATAATGTAGAAATGTGCAGTTTTTATTGCTTATCTACATTTGGGAGCTCGCTAGTAAGTACATAATATCTATACCCATATAACGTGTCGTATAGGTACTATTGTACCTATGTTGGTGGTATTTATCCCTGAACGCCTAGATTGGTAACTAAAGTTCTGGGTGTAATTTTTTTTTATAAAATCATCTCAATTTTTTATTGGAAGTGTAATCAAAATTAGCCTTTCGTTATAATAAATTATTAATGAAAAATATGGTTTGACATTAAAAATAGTTAGCATCGAATTGAGGGTTAAAATTTTTATATTTTTTTTCCTATATAGGCTTGAAGTTAAAGCCATAATATCGTTGACGACCCCAAAAGGCATAATCGCTTGTTTTTTTAAGTTTTATCCCATACTTATGCAAAGTTTACCTAGTGCTTAATAAAAATTATTTTGCCAAAATTCAATGTTACCAATAGTAGGACCGTCAAATTTGTCTAAAGACCATTTTTTTTTAAATTGACACCAATTCAATATCACTTGCTCGTCTACTTTTATTGACTTACTTGTATTTGAGGCGTTCGAAGTCACGATCACCACCAAAACTAACAGGAACACTTTCAAACTGACCATTTTGAACACTAAATTTAAATTCAATCAATAAAAACTTTGTCGTTAATAAGTTTTTTTTTTTCGAAATTGGTTTTGGCAAGCGTGTGGCTCGCTATGCCACTTGCTTGGGAATGGTGCGATGTTCTGCAGACCCTACGGATATGACTTCTTGAAGATACATTGACCGGAGACTTGTGCCGTTTTACAGTTGAGCGATGGTCACTTGAAAATATTTGTTTATATTCAAGAGCTTTTGGTTTCGGCAATGTCAAGTTTAAACTTTGCTATAGAAATACTACTACACTATAGGCTGTGCTATAGGTGTGCTATATCTATCTTCTATCTAATATATAAAATTTCCATGTCACAGTGTTAGTTACCGTACTCCTCCGAAACGGCTTGACCGATTTTTATGAAATTTTGTATACATATTCAGTAGGTCTGAGAATCGGCTACTATCTATAATTTATAAGGCAAAACAACGTTTGCCGGGTCAGCTAGTAATATCTAAAATTCGTTTTTATAATCTGATGTTTTGGCTCTTTGTATTTGACTTTTTTTATCAGGAAGATGTGTCAAATCGTAGTCTTTATTTAAAAAACCAAGTAGATATATGTACCTAGTAGATTTTTCTTTAGGGTTCGTGATGTTGATGTTGATAAAACTAATTTTTCGGTTTTAATCGCGTTGTCTTTATTAAATATTATAATTAAGCATTTTAACGCGATTAAAACCGAAAAATAAATAATATAATGATATGGATTCAGTAGTTTTTGAGAGATTACGGACACAACGATTTATCGACGTTTTAAAAAAACGCCTTTGGAAATGAAAGTAGGTAGTTACATACATACATAGTTATACCACAGTGTTATACTGTAGCCAGTCTTTCATGAACTTTTTGTGCGTTGCATTTGCATTTGAATGTTTGTAGAGTTAATAAAGAAGATTTTATTGCTGTTTTAATATTTACTGGTAATAAACTTAACTAAGTAAGTAGCTAGTAATATAACATTAGATAATTCTAATAGGAATTTTATTTACACTAGTAAAAATATATGCGGGAAGTCACAATAACTTGTTTCTTCGGCAAATATTATATCTTATTAAACTATATTTTCTACATATTATTAGCTAGGTATAAGCTGCACTTAGCGGTTTCAACCCGCGGTCATGTTACTCCCAAAGATGCAATGTATCCTCGTATTAAATTTTAACAAAATCGGTCCAGTACCTAGTTCCAGAGATTACCTTCAACAAACATATATCTAAACTTCCCCTTTTAATAAAATTAGTTTAGATTGCATTTTTCGATTAAAAGTTAAAAAATTCGTCCTCATCGTACGGCTCTTCGACAACTTCTGTGTTTTTAAGCGATGATAATTTGAATCCTCTCTGTTGCATTTCATCCATTTGTGGCAACTTTTGCCTAATCATCTCTTCTACATTTATCTTGTTCAGTTCCAGCTGCATTTTCTCCTTAACGGGTCCTTCGATAGCATCCATGATCTGATATCGCAGCAGATTCGGAAGAACGTTTACAGCAAATTCTATGACGTAGTCTAGAGTACCCGCTCCATTACACCTTACTTGAATATTACCCACTTCTAAGTCTAAGTCTCTGAATTCAGGCTTTTTTCTTGTATCCAGCGGTTGTCCTAGTATTATTCTTCCTATTATGTATTCAACCGAAAATGACGCAGTCCCAGCTCTGGACATGAGACCGCTGACTGCAGAGATGTCCCATTGAGTCGTACCTTCTAACTTCTGCGTACCAATCTCAAAGTCAGCTATGACAGTATTGTTTTCCATTTTCAGAGTTATGTTACCAACTCTTTGGAAAGAAGATATCCCAGTGATCCAAGTATGAGCTAAAGCAACTGTAAATACACTCACTGTTGTATTGTAATCCTTAATCTTATACGGGTCCATACCTGTATCCCGGACTTTCTTTCTAACATCAGCGACGACCATGTCCAAAGGTGAAATAGAATTAGGAAACTGAAGATCGCCTGCCATTTCGTCCAGTTTATTATTTATTTCGGCTCTTACTTTAGTGTAGGCTTCTTTGAGGATATAAGGCTTGATTGAATCGAAGAGGAAGGTGCCGATAGAGTTTATGATGCCTTGGAACATTCCGCCGAAGAATCCGAGGTTTTCAAAGTTGACTGCAATGGTGCTGAAAGCAAGGTCGATGGTGATTCCTTGTGCACGGAGTTTTCCGTCTCTTTCCACGCCGAGAGCTGCTTTAGCGTTGATTAGTAGGCCTGTGACGTCAACTGTGAATGGTCCTTGGGCCCTGTTGAGCCAGGTCGACATAGTGTAGTTTCCACGAGCTTGGAGCGTGTCTATGGACATAGCTGCTTCCACCTAAACAAAAAAAGGACTTTATTATGCATCTAGATGTGGTAGCTCTTATCATTTAAACAATAATTTATCTTTGTGCTTTATCATCAGTTAAGTAACTATGATTGTGTTCTTAGTAAGTAGGTAGGGTAGGAAGTTCTTTAGATGCGTGTAAATTCTTAGATGTAGATATAATCATTACGAATCTTGGCAATGAAGAGACGGCGCGAAGGAATTTATTTCCCATGCAACACACAATGTGACATTTTTTGTTAGGTATAGTTTACAATGTAGGTATTAGCAAAATGGCATTTTTGTTTTGTATGTTATGCAAGCATCTTGTGATTGTCTTGTACATTCAAGAAATTTAGGTAACAAATTACCTAATTATAGTAACAAATTGTGATTTAATGTGGCGTGAAATCCAAACGAAAACTTTTATAATCAATCAGCTTATTTTAAGAAGCCTATGTACTCAGGGTGAATGTAGCTTTCTAATAGTGAAATAATTTTTGGAATCGGTAGTTTTTGAGGTTACTCATAACAAACATACAGACGCACACACACACACACACACACACACACACACACACAAATACAAATCTTTCCTCTTTTTAATATTAGTGTAGATAGTGTAGATTGTGTTAAGTACAAACCACCATCGCTCCGATTTCCGCGTTCACATGCAAGATCCTGAACTTGCTGATTCCATATACAGCTGTATTCTTGAAGTACAGAGTTGCAAACGACACCGTCTGCTTCATATCAGGCACGGGGTAAGGGTCAGGGATCTCCGCTCCTGGAATTCCGATAGGATCCGTCTGCTTGAAGTGCTCCAGGATGGCGAGGATATTGTCGCTCATTTTCTTTTCTCCTTCCTCCAGACGGGTATCCGAATCCGGTTCGAATTCTAATTCTGTGGCATCTGGAAATGTTTAAGAAGTTTGTGAAAGATTTTTGAGGAACAGTACTGAAGAGCAGACATCACTGATAACATAGTTATTTCGACGCCGAATAACTATCCCATACAACAACAGTGATTTTTTGTGACAATGGTACGGAACCCTTCGTCGGCGAGTCCGACTCGCACTTGACCAGTTTTGTTAGTTCAATCAAACACGGTTAATGTAACTAACATTAAGTCATTATCGTTTCATTTAGAATTTGTATATCTGATTATTAAAATTGTGGGCCACCGCTTTTTTTTCACTTGACTTAAACTCAAAAGACTCATAGGAGGACACAAAAGCGAATGAGACGCAAACTGTTACGTAAACACGTCTGTAGGTAGTTATATCGGTAAAATTCTAAATAATTAAAATTTACAACAAACCAATTATAATTTTTCAAGCATTCAATCTGCGCAACGATAGCTTTTTACCACAATTAGCTTATCATAAAATATAAATAAATAGCTTAATAAATTAAGTCCAGACGCAGTACCCACAGTTTTGTTACTCAAGAAAGAATAAAGAACATGTTCATAACCTAACTTAATGATATATTCTGAGACGTATCACATAACAAATTTAGTTTTACTGCAATTAAACAAGATCCATCTTTATAGTTAGAACTCTAGACCCTAGACTTCTAATTTCTTCTACACACTTCTATTCTTCTTTTCAACACGCACGCTAAAAATTTACTATAACAACAGCAGCAATCTGTCCAATTAGGGCAAGAACAAAATCATACTTGAAAACACAAAACATAATACACGTTATAAGGTTTGTACACAAAAACACACACCTTGACAACTCACAAGAGCGACGAAACACACAGCCAACACTGCACTAAGACGCATCCTGGCCTGGTTCACTCGGCAATCGTCTCGGCTCTACTGGATCAAATGACTGATCTCCCGAAGGGTCAGGGGTCGCTGGTTATCGGACTGTTGTTCGACATTCGTACTACATCGTTATCGATGCGTCATATTTCATTAAGGATTTGCTGGTACAAACCTTTTGTTTAGGATTTGGTAATTGATTTTAGGGACAAATAAAAAAAAAATGTGAACAATGTGATGTTTTGTTCTATACTATACATTTTTACATAATTAACTTTAAACATTAACACACAGTTAAACCAAACACGAGATTAAACTAAGCAAATTAACAAATGAAAATAAAACGAAATAGCCAGATACTCTTAAAGAAGTTGTGGGCAACGCCCATCCGAGGTATGGTGCCACGGACATGGTGGCCAAGATGCTGGCTACGCGGCGCGGGCGCAGCGTTCTCGTTGGATAGCAAGGCCTTATCCGCGCGCTGGGACAAAATAACCGCCAGCCCTTGTATCACCAGACGCCTTGGCAAGACGCGCAGATAACTCCCTTAGAAAGACCCTAGCCCTACATGCATCAAACTCCCAATGGTCATCACCTGCCTGGAAGAGATCGCTCTAAGCGATGAGCCCGTGTTGTTTTAACTTTTAAGTTGTGTATTTAATTTGTATTGTTATTTATATGGTGTGTACAACAAACAATTTATTCATTCATTCATTCAATTTCTTGAAACTTTTGAGATCGGGAAATACTTGGATAAATCCTCGCTACACAGCGACTTCTAATAAACAATAAATAGTTTCGACAAATAACAACGAAAGTGGCGCCATTGGGAACAACCCATATTTGCTATGAAATCAATAAAAGTATTTTTTGTGTCCGTTTTACTCAAAACTCTGATCCGTCTCCGACCTTAAAAACTCTACCAGTTTATTTTAAGTTTTACTAGTAGGTAAGTAAGTAATAAATTTACCACAATCTGTTTGCATTACATACCAATCGAAACTGCTAAACTTAAAAGTAATTTTCCACGGGTGAGAAAAACGAAGCATCAAAATCAAAATCAGTTTCCGAGAACAAAGCTTCCTGTTTACTTAACCTTTATTGTTCGCAAATGGCTATAAGAAACGAGCAAAACATAACTAAAACTGAACCTGAAATTTAATCATGTTTACCTATTTACAATATTAAGATTAACAAACACGTTAACCGGCTTGTCTTTTCAACTTAATTAATGATAAATTAGCTAAGTACGTACCTACACGGTTTATACTTCTGCCAGTTACTGCTGACAATGCTGACATCATTTCCGCGAATGGCAGCAGCGTAAACAGAAATTGAGTAGAGTAATCTAGGCTAGGTATAAAAGGTTTGAGGGTACTCCTCGCGACCAAGACTAATGTATCATGGTTGAAACGTCGAAGGTAAACCTAGGAAGATGGGGCATGATTCATCCAAGCTGGACTCAGTGCGACCGTGGAGCTTCCGAGTAAACTATGCAGCACCACCTTGTAATATTATGTATGCCTATTTTACGTGGAGAAATGCGCGCGCATATTTGTTATGTGGGACTCCAACCCACTAAAACTCCACGGTCCTCCTCCTCTACTGCTAATGGAAAACATGGGCATGCTCTAGCATTCATCCGCGTTACCCGTCACCGGACCCTCCTCAGGTGCCCCTTTAGCTCTAATAGCTGTACGTTGGCTGATCTGATGTCAGGCAATGAAAACCCCAAAGACCTCGCAATATACTGGAATGCACGGCTTTAACCACATTCCCCTGAAAATTTTTGTGCCGTCGACACGAAGGAGAAAAAAACGTCGAAGTAGTGAATAAAGGACGGATTTAAAGCGAGTGTAATTGATGAATTCCGAGCAAGTGAAGGATTCTATTTTACGTGATTTAAGTGTTAGAATCTTGAGCGATGCGAGTGATTCACAGCCCTCAATGTAAATCCGTACTTTATTCAAGAGTTGCATACCATGACTAAAGAAAAAGAAAAAGAAAAGAGTTCGTATGTCGAGTATTCTTTGCGCAAGACGTTTGTATCCAGCATTTTTTATAACATCAGTGTAGATAAAAATGGTATCTGATATCTACAACTATTACATGTTCTTCTTTTGCTCTCCCAGGATAAAAGTTGTAATTTAGCCAGTTATTTTCAACGGGTGAGAAAAACGAAACATCAAAATCAAAAGCAGTTTCTGAGAACAAAGCTTCCTGTTTACTTAACCTTTATTGTTCGCAAATGGCTATAAGTAAACGAACAAAACATAACTAAAAATTAAAACCTGTAATTAAATCATGTTTACCTATTTATAATAGCTGCCCTTTGTTTTAAGGGTATTAAGGGTGCGTGTCACCTCTAATAGTAGCTAATACAAGGGCAGCAATTGGATCAAACAAGTTGACCGGCAGCGGTATTACCTAAAAATTAGCAATCAACAATCATTGCGCAATTATCGCGCGATCGACGCGCGATCGATTGTTAATCGCCAAAAAAATTCGTATTACGTATGTGATCGCTCGCTAATCGCTCGCTGATGGTTTGAATGCACTTTTTGCTGTTTTATTGCTTCAATACTAGCGCCAAACAATTGAGTAGCAATTAGAGGAACTAATGTAAAGTAAGTAATAAACAGAGAGATGACAAGTTTTCAAATATTTGTGCGCCGAATAGTTTACTCTAAGTTTTGTCATGGTTTTGTGTAGAATGAAAAAACTCAAGTGGTTAAAATATACTCGTATAATCCCTAATATAGTTTGTGATTCTCGCATTCTTACGTTTATGTGTTCAAGTAAACTAAATCGTAGCTTACTGTGTTATTGATTAAGTACAATTATCTTATTAGAAAGATTTTGTAAAAATGTTACTTATATCAATAAATATGTAGTGAAATAATGTAGTAAGTGAGTTTTGTGACTAAATGTTTGGTGAATCAGTACCTAGTGAATGACAAACAAAGTATCCAACGACCAACTGGGCGCTCTATTGGATTTTCTCACCGAACACCCTACAAAAGCCAAACGAGTCGGCTAGTGATTAGGCAGTTGATAAGCAGTGGAATGACCTTACTAAGAAGCTCAACTCCTTTGGCAATGGATCGACTAAATCAAGCCAAGATGATCTTTCTGTAGTAGACAAGAAAGTCATGGCTGTAATTGGAGATCAAGCAGTGTTCGGTGATGGTGCGCAGTCCCTGTATTTGTAAGTGCCATCATTTTAAAGTTTATATCATAAATTTTATTTGTAAATTCAATTAGGTAACCTTTTAATTCACATTCCAATTTTTATTTTTCAGAACATTGAAACTGAGGAAGGAGTTAGAATACCTAGTTAGAGTACCTACTAAGGAGAATATGATCTACTACCAAAACATAAATGACTGTAAGTTAAAAAAAAATGTTGCATGATCATTGTTTAAGATATTTTTTTGAGATAAGTACCTATACCTAAATATTATTAATAAATTTTTAGGTGCAACGGACAATTTACTCGTGGTGGTAGACTTATTGTCTGGGGGTGCACTCTCCTTCAATAGGGGGCATACAAGCCAAGTTTGTAAGTAGGTACTACTGGTAGTTTTATTTGTTATATTATTTAAGTTATGTAATATTTGTTACGTAGAATAACTGTACTTTTTCTTACTTACAGATAGCACAATTGAATAATATGAACCCACTGCAGGTCAACATAGCATCACAGATACACTACAGTTAGAGAGAGAGACACTAAAATGAACTGGTACTTAAATTACTTTAAAAAAAATTGCTCTTGTTGCATTAAATTAGATTTTATAATTTGTTGAAAATCAATTTAATTCTATATTTTTTTACAGGAGTGGAGAGTCCTGTCACTCGACCGATTCCTAGTCGTCGTCGTCTCGCAGAAATATCATGAATAAAACTACTAAGTACTAGTACTATATCACTATACCAAAATTCATCAAAATCGGTTCAGCGGTTTAGGCGTGAAAACACAATAGACATATACTGCCGTGCTAACTAAAAGGACCGTAACTGCTTGGCGCGTAAAGCTGAGAAAAACGCGCCTAAAGTTTATCTTCGTTTTTTTCGTGTTACTCAAAAACTATTTAAAATTGTGGGTATGTAAGTATGCAACTTGGTAGGCATAGTGATGATCTATGTATCTCTGTACTTGTTTAGCAAATATCATAATGTTTTCTATTCAATTATATTAAAAAACTGTTTGTCTTTAGTAATTATTATCAAATTCAAACTAATAGTCTAAGCATTACAACCGTATGTGCGGTAGTTACGGTAATTATGCTTAGTGATCGTAAATAATGTATTTATCTTTAGTAAGGAGTACTAAATGACTGAAATGAATTACTAAGCATAAGTACAGTAACAACAACACATACTGTCTTTATGGCTTGTAGTGACCTGTTAACATATTGTGCAGTTACTGTTAACTAAGCAGATGTGATCGTCAGCAAATATACATTTGTTTATTCAATCAATTTATCTGCTATGTATCGGACATGAAGGCTGCCCTTGATACGAGAGTTTCTGACGCGGTCTTTTCGCGTCACTCCACACATCCAGTGCAGCACCTTCATCTCAATGACACGCAGCTCCTGCTTAAGTCGCTCAAGTGACAATGGTCTAATGATCGTTTTATAGACGAAAACAAGGTATGTTATCATGACCGGGGCGGAAACCATACTGGCCCTCCAAGACCGTGCACTCATGCCGGATCCGAGAGTCATCTATACGCTCGTAGAGCTTCATGGTGTGGGACATGACCTTTATACCACGATAACTGCTACACTCCTGCACAGATCCGCTGCCTTTGAACACTCAGTTTCCATTGGGCATGGATCCTGCCAGTCTCGAGTATGCGGTTAAAAAGGTTAATTAAGATACCCACACCACACTACGAGAACCCATTCCAAACTTCGACGGGGACTCCATCGGCGCCGACAGCTTTCCGATTCTTCATGCAGCGAAGAGCCTTGCGGACCTCCTCATCAGTTTCACAAGTCCCTCCGAATCAAGCAGCTCGTGTAAATAAGAGCGCCATCTCTCTTTCACTGGGAGGTCCTCGCAGACCAGAACCGTCAGGATCTTGGGATATAACCTTGGTTACTTGGTTGGCACTTGGTTATATCCTGCGCCGCTTTCATCCTAAAACGTGCCAGCTTATAAATAAGCTTCTGCCCATCCGACATTTCCAATTTATCGTACAATGACTGTAAATGGTACTGTCTGGCTCTAGCTACGTTTGGCGGACCTATTCACGTCGCAATTTCAGGAGAGTTAGACGCTTGCCACTTTTTAAAGAGGGCGTTCTTTACCCTAGTCTCTCTATGGACTGTGTCTTGTCCTAGATACCTGAATCCTATCCCAGTGCTCTTGTACCGATTTGCATTCAGCATTAACACATTTGTCGCCGATTGCTGAAGCGAGCATCTGGGTCTTGGCTTCGTCAAGCATCCACCATCTGATTCGGCGCCGACATGGTTCCGGTCGTTTGTTGGTTTTTACACAGAGATCCATGACAAGGATACGGTGTTGGGCAGTGTGACTCTCACCAGGTATGACTTTGTGGTTGGCCACGTTGCCGATATGGTGTCTCCTAGTAATTAGAAAATCGATTTGAATTGAAAATCGAATCGTTCGATTAGAGTTGCCCCCCCCCCGCTCCTGAAGGTGATCAAGGTGATGGTCGGGACTTCTTTTTAAAATATGTGTTCACAAGTACCAGGTCGGCAGTGGCACATACGCAGGATTTCTTTCCTTTACGCATTCCGACTGCCTTACCCGTAGCCTCCATGGTCACGTTCAAATTCCGCCCCCATCTCACCCACATGTCCGATCAGATCACCACCCTAAACGATTCCCTGTGACAATGGGATGGGGCTCCGAGGACCTCGCCGAGTTTATCCCAAAACGACCTCTTACCAGCGTCGCTAAATCTAAGCAGTTAAGCAGTTACTAGGTAGGAATAAGCATCTTCACTCACATAAGTCTGTCGCTAAAGCGATTCACCTCAAAGATATCGCCCTGCAACACCTCAGCGATGCCGGTTAAACTGAAGGGACAGGTCTATAAAACGATCATTAGACCTGTCCTTTTGTATGGTAGTGAGGCGTGGCCATTGCTTGAGCGACATAAGCAGGAGCTGCGTGTCACGGAGATGAAGATGCTGCGCTGGATGTGTGGAGTGACGCGAAAAGACCGCGTCAGAAACTCCCGCATCAGGGGCAGCCTTCATGTCCGAGACATTGCAGACAAACTGCAAGAATGCCGCTTACGGTGGTACGGCCACGTTCTACGGAAACCGGCTAGTTACGTGGAAAACAAATGTCTTGCTATGGCGCCTCCGCCCGGCCGCGGCAGATTGGGAAGACCCAAGAAGTGCTGGCTTGACGTTGTAAGATCGGATATGCGTGCTAATGGCCTCACTACACGGAATGCCGAAGATCGTGCGAAGTGGAGACGTAAAAGTAGGAAAGCGGACCCCGGGCTCTCGAGAGAGATGCAACCGGAAACAACGCTCGGATGATGATGAACCCCTCAGCGAGCACCACAGCCACCCCGTTCTTCCCACCAGGTGCACCCGTGTAGATCAGCTTGTAGCCATTCCCAATGAGCCGGGATCTGCTGCCTTTCCATCGAGTCTCCTGCAGGAACGCCACGGCCACCTTCCGCCTGGAAAGTACGTCGGCTAGCTGCCCCTGATACGAGAGTTTCTGACGCGGTCTTTTCGCGTCACTCCACACATCCAGCCCCCGCGCGCGTCCGGTTAGCGTGCCAATGTTCCAATGTTTGGCTGTGCCCGGCCGTGACACGGTAGCCCTCGTCTACACAGGAGACGGGCGAAGCTTCTGTGCGCTGTTATGGGGCAAACTTCTTTTAAACTTTCCATTTTTCTCTCTCATCCGAGCGATGTTCCCGGTTGTATCCCTCTTAGGAGCCCGGGGTCCGCTAAACCCCGAATATTTGGGGTTGGCGCAGTAGGTAAGTCATCACTGACCATAGATTCAAAGATTCAAAGATTCAAAGATTTATTTGCAAAAACCATACCTTCTGCTAATAGATTTGGCAATATTTTTACGGCCGGCCGCCTGCCTGACACTAACCCTTCTAGGAACCAAGCAGTTTATCCGCCACCACGCGGGTAGAACTTAAGTTTTGCTAGTCCCCCTTAAATTCCTTATTCGCCTTTTACGACACCCACGGAAAGAGATGGGTAACCCTATTCTATGAGTTTGAGTGACCCAACGATCTTAGTGGGCCCCATACACACCAAGCGGTAGTTAGAGTACTAATGTGTAATTTCCCAAAATAAATATACGTATGAGATCCTAAACATAAATACGGTATGAGCTCTTATTATTACTTTTCTAAACACCGCCATTGGTAGATACGGTGAATATGATTAGTGCTGGTATATTTTTCTGAGAAGGGTAATCAACTGATTACTACGGTATTGGCCTTTACGGTGTTTATGTCCTTATTTGAATGACGTAACTCTGTGTAGATACACCTCATAAGGACAGTAATGGCTCAAAGACTGTTATTGACTAGGAAGAAAACTAGTTAGGTATCACATACGGTGGTTATGGTTATCGTATCTTAAAAACTACGATACATACAGAAATTCTGACAAGTTCAGCATAATCCTCTGGTTTTCCTTATTCCGAATACGTCAAAAAGTCATTTTTGCAAAAATTGTTAGTTACGGTCCTCTTAGTTAGCACGGCAGTATACATCTATGTAGTGACTTTCAATATTATGCTCTACACCCACCCATATATAGTAAAGGCGAAAGTAACTCTGTCTATCTGTTACGGTTTTATGCCTAAACCACAACCGATTTTGATTAATTTTGGTATAGAGATAGATAGGGCTTTAGAAAAAAATATTCAGAATTAAGATTTCTATGCATTTTAATCTTAGAATTTATCACAACAACAGTACTATAACTTATTCTTCAGTTTTTGTGATGTTGGATTGAAAATAAACTATTTTTCAGTTTTAATCAAGTTGCTTTTATTATATTCATATAATACCCGTGAGCCAGCCCTCTTGCTCACAGCTAGACTGCATACTCAGCAGCCAGACGGTTTCTACTCTGTTATGCAGGTCTTGGACATGCCATTGTATTTCGGTTATTCTCCTAATGTAAGCATCATGTGTAGATCCACCAAATGAAGCGAAGCATCCACATTTATAATAGTTTAATTACCATCACAAATCTGAAAAAGAAAATACACAAAATTAATATTTACAACCAGTGTGCAGAGGCAGGAATATACCTGCCTGCAATGCAGACAGTCTCGGGTTCAACTCCTACTGTGAAACTAACATTTGTACAAGTACATAATGGTGGTCTACATACAACTTATTCTCTGTCTGAATTTCAATAGCTATGTATTTACAAATGCAAATGAATAGGTATCATGTACCTATTCTATCCATTGTCATTGTTAGATATTGTTAGTAGCTACACTCATTTAAAAAAAAACTTACTATTTGTACATTTCATGAATGGATGTGTTTTCGATTAAAAAAAATTCTCCATGCTCCATTGGCCTAATCAGAGCCACATGAGTGTCATCGATGCAAATCAAAACTCTTAGTGATCCAAATTTGTCGAACAAACTGAAACAAAATGATGCATTATATAAAATACAACTCAACAACAATAATTAAAGTATTCTCTGCGTTCACAGTCATAAGTATTCTCTCTAGTTTTAGACCTAGACTCTTGACCTATTATACTGCAACACCATAATATAAATAGTTATTACTATTTTGATAACATTGAAACTACGAACATTGATTGATAAAACCTCACCCATTAATAATAAACTGTCTCTCTTGTGATGTTTGAGGACCACAAATATGCTTGACAAGTACTCTTGGATTGTTAAAGCCCTTGTTACCTCTTTTACCGCTTTTGATACGCTAGCCTGGCTGCTGTGAGAATCTGAAATACATAAAAGTGTTTAAAATCACAACATAAATAATGGATGATTGATGAACGATGTAAAGTAACATAAAACTTTCCTACCTTAATTTTCACACTGACTTTTGTCCTTTTTCCTGGGTGATCCATGCTTAGATCCATGTAGGGCTTCAGCTCACTACACAGATCTCTAAACAGCTCTTTACTGAGACTGAATAGTGTATTCTAAACTCTGAGTCGGCGAGTTTCAATGATTTGACTTGGTCACGAAGTCTACGCCTCAATCGTCCAGTGTTGGTAGTTTAAGCTCTTCTATAGTCCATAACTAACACTTATAATAACATTACAGCACGCGCCATGTCGATTCGAAAGTGTAATTTGGTTTCTTTTAGCTTTAAATACGCAACAATCGCGGAGCGATCGTAAAGCAATCGAAAAAATTCACCTTTTATCTTATTGTTAGTTGACATTTCAAATTGCAAAATAATCGCTAGCGGATTGCTGTCAAAGTCATAAGTAATACGAAAAAATGGCCAAGTGAATGAATTTCAAACGATTGAATCTGATTGAATGCATATTTTAACTCCTCAATTGTTCGCTAGAGGCAGCACTGGCACTAAATTGTTATGGCTTGGTTTTTGCTGATCCGTAATACGAATTTGCGATTTTGGAGCAATAATTGCGCGATTCTCGCTATTGTTTGGCTTTTGCAAAATACGTAATAAGGCCGCGGCTTGTCTTTTCAACTAATTCACGATGAATTAGCCAAGTAGGTACGTACACTATTTATAGTTCTGCCAGTTACTGCTGACATCGTTTCTGCGAATGGCAGCGGCGTAAACTGAGCAAGCTCAGAGACTGTAACGTCATCGTCCTTCGTCTACTCGATTTCAGAAAGATCAAAAATGTAATTAAAAATACCAGACTTTTATTTGATATCTAATTTTGACAGTTATTTATTTAATTTTTCAAAATTAGATATCAAATAAAAGTCTGGTATTTTTAATTACATTTTTGATCTTTCTGAAATCGAGTAGACGAAGGACGATGACGTTACAGTCTCTGAGCTTGCTCAGTTTACGCCGCTGCCATTCGCAGAAACGATGTCAGCAGTAACTGGCAGAACTATAAATAGTGTACGTAGTGTACGTAGGTAATGTACGTAGTGTACGTAGGTAATTACCTAATTAGGTATTATAGGGCATCAGATAGGTATACTAAGGTATCATGTATACCTACTTTGCATAAAACATACATACCTACCTACTAAGTTCTCAATGATTTTATTTGTTTACTGCCCCGGCTTTGCACGGGTAGATGTGTTATTTGATTAATTTTAAAATCAAACTTTATTTAACACATATAACTTCACAAACTGCACAGTACTAAGACATAGTCGAAGAGACGGTGATTAAATAAGAAGTTTTCGCAAATATTTCCATTTCAATGAGGATAAAGTGGTAGATCAAAAGTTGTAAGTAGATACAGATCTTTATATTGCCTATATCTTTTTTCGATAGGATGCACAGCTTGCCATAAATCGTGTAAAACTTGTTTTAAGTAATTTCAACCCATAAGAACCACCCCTTTCTGACCCGGATAGCAGCTATCGGCTTTCCTGTTTAGCTGATTTTGCAGGTATTTCTCCTCAAAAACGTCATTATCGCGCGATGATCCCTAATGTAGGATGTTCCCTAAACCGAATTAAAATCCATTACGAGAGGAGTTATTGGATAAACATACATAGGTAGGTAATTATGAAATTAGTGACTTTTTATCATATTGATAGAAATTGTCTCCAGCTCTACTAATCAATCACCTGCCTAGCCTAGTAGTGTAGCAAATTCAGTATCGATTGTATTTTTAAGCGACATCACAACTCTAGTAAGAAAACTATTTGAAACTTACATTGTATTCGTTTAGGTTTGGTTGGATGTATGGAATTCGACAATCAATTCGTAGACGTTGTCGAAGTAATTCTGTAGATCGCCAATAGATGGCGTTTTTCAACATGAATGCCTATACCTACATAATTATTTTATGAAAAATCGATAGGTAGGTACAAATGATAAGTAGCATAAAAGATCAAGAAACTGTGACTTCTCTGGAATTAGAAGTAATGTCACGGATTTTTAAACCTAGCTACATTTTCCCGGGTCTAATCGCGTATTATTTTCTAACCTCGACGTTTCAACCATGTTACAATGGTCTTGATCGCGAGGGGACTCTCGCGACCAAGACCATTGAGACCCGGTAAAATATAACCATGTTAACAAATCGTAATCTACTGTTTGGAAAGGACCGGTGGGAAAGAGAAACAGAGGTAGACCAGCAGAGAGATGGGAAGATGAAATGAAAGAAATAGCAGGAAATGATTGGCTAGACCAGGGGTTCCCCCCCTGGGGGGCGCAGAGACTTTTATAGGGGGGCGCGGGCCACCTGCGATCGCTGACACAATGCATTCCAGACTCCTTAATACCAATGAAGTTTTGTCTTGTCAAGAACATAATATTGATTCTTCAGTGGGCGAGTTTCTGAACAATAAGAACCATAACAGCCTCTAGACTGGCCCCGCGCCAACCTCACGGGAGCTATCAAACGTATTTGGTACTACATATCAAATACTTTTTGTAAAACTTTAATGAGCAATAAAAATATTTATTTTGTAATCAAACCCTTTTTTTGGTTCCGAACTTTTTAGGGTTCTGACCTGATAATCTAGACTGGAGGAAGAGGGGGCGTCCTCGAATGAACGATTTTTTAAAGTTATTTTTTAATTAGTTTATTTTATTTTCATAATACTTATCTATTTAGTTTGAAACTTATTATTATTACGTGTTTTATAAGTAGGTATCATTCATAGGATAAATAAAGGCTAAAATAAAATAAATAAAATAATAACAAATCGTAAGAATTTAAAAAGTTTTTTAAACCTAGCCGATTCAGTATATGGGGCTTGGCATAGTCATATCAAAACATTTTTTTTCGGTCTCTTGTAGGGCGACAGGACTTATGTATTTGGATGAAGGTGAACTAATAAATAAGTATACAATGTTCTGTCACATGATGTCCTAGTGAAACGTTTCGAAGATATAGCCCAAAGAAGTTTTAAAAAGAAATGAATTCGTATACAAATCGAAAAAGACATTTATTTCGAGCTTGAATTCACATTTAGTAAAAAGTAGCAATTTAAATGTACCTACTATGCAAATTAACCAAATAGATTGTTCTATAAATTGTCAATATAATAGAGTCTTGGAGTATTTTGGAGGAAGTGAAATAATATATTATGCAGGTAAGTCAGGGTAAGTACTATAATAATAATAACTGAAGTGACCTGCAGATTCTTATCAGTTTTATAAATGTGTTTACTTAGGTACTTATCGATTTGTCATAGATGTAGGTCAATGTATTTTTACATTATTGTAAGTACCTGTAATTAACCGAAAAGACCGCCAAGTTTATGTCGGTTGTCGGGACGTAGAGTGGATTGGGTTCCGTTGTAGTTAGATATGATAGTTTATCAATCCACATAAGTTAATCTTTGAATTTGAATTATACACCACGTTATGTGTGCCTACACTCTGCGGGACCCTATGTCCTAGAACGATGTGATTATGTCTAGGATTTAGTTCGGAATTTGTTTTATCGTTAGCAATTATTTTCTTTAAACTTAAATTGGTACTTAGTTTAAACAAAACTTATGAAAATACTGCTGACCGTCACGCCGTCGTCGTAACTATAGGGGAAGGTGGTACATAATGATCCCCCTAAGGGAAAACTGCTGTAAAATAGTGTTAATTAATGATTTCGTAAAATTTGTGCTTTTTGTGGATAACTAGTTTATTGCCCTACAAATGAGTAAGATTTCTATTCTATTATCTCAATTAGTTTTTCTCCTATTCCGTTTTTTGTAAAGGTCTAGTAAAGGATCGTTTTGTACACCGGGGTGTACAAAACGATCCCCGGAGTAGAGGCAAAATGATCCCCCGGGATCATTTTGTCCCGTTGATTTAATTGAGACAAAAATGTAAAATTAAAACATTTGTTGACATCAGGTACCATTTATTTAACACTTAGTGATCAATTAGTAACTGTCATAAAACATAATAATTGTGACAACATGAAAGTAACGTGAAAATATAAGTCTTCTAAAAGATTAAATCTTATAGATACAACATGACAATAGGTAGTTTAAAAAATAAGTCTTCCAAAAGATAAAATCTTATAATTTAAACTTCTACTTAAACATCACAGGTAGATCTTAGAAAAATCAGTCAAAACATCTACAATATCTTAACAAGACCAATTACCTAATAAGACTTTTAAGAAAACTTTTTAAAAATAGGATCAAAGTATTGTCAAAATTAAAGAATCACTCTAAAACTATTTATCATAAGATATGAAACTTCAAAGAAACACATAACCTAGTAACAAAATTAATAATCGTCTCATAAAATTATCAAACATAAAAGAAATATAAACAAAATGATTAGTCTTCGCTTAAAACAATTATCATTAACACTGAGAACTAAAAAAATAGGAACAAAATTCAATAATCTACTTAATAAACCAATAATCAAACTTAAAAGAAATATAAACAAAATTAAACAGTCTTCACTTAAAACAATTATTATTAATAATGGGAAGTAAAGAAATAGGAACAAAATTCAATAATCTTCTTAATAAAACTATTATCAAAATTAAAAGAAATATAAAAAAACAGTCCTCACTTAAAACAATTATCATTAACACTGAGAACTAAAGAAAAAGGAACAAAATTCAATAATCTTCTTAATAAACCAATAATCAAACATAAAATAAATATGAACAAAATCAAACAGTCTTCACCTTAAACAATTACCATTAATAACATCTTGACGTATCACTCAACACTGACACAACGGCACCGCATTTTGTAAGTGTGCCGTTTCGAACGTTTGTAGGTAGTTTCCGTACAGTTCCTTATTTGTACTGAGGTAAAACGATCCCTGGGATCATTTTTACCTACCTGTAGTGGGATCATTTTGCCTCAAACGGCAACATAACCTAAAACTTCTCAACATTCACAAATGGTTTCAATTACGACAACAGAGCATGGCTAATAACATTGTTAAATGACACCTTAAACTGCTACAAATTCTCACTTTCAATTATATTTACTAGAACTAAAGTAATATAATACTGAATCTGTGCTTACCTTAGACTAAACACCTTGATTTCAATTTTTTTGTAATTAAAATGTTGTAATCACTCACACCGCCATGACAGTTTGCGCACCACTGAATGAACGCCTGCGGAACGACTTGTTATAATCAAATCTACTGAATGGCGGTGCTAAGTCGGTAAAACAGCCGGGGATCGTTATACCCGCAGGGATCATTTTCCCCTACCCTTCTTCTTCTCATCTAAGCGATATTCCTGGTTGAATCCCTCTCGAGAGCCCGGGGGGCGGGGTCCGCTTAACCCCAAATGATTTTGGGTCGGCCGGCACAGTATGCCAGTTAACATTGACCACACATAATGCAAAAGATTACTTATGCCGTAATTTATACTCATCATCCCCTATTTCCTGTCCTTTAAAATAAAATAGTTACTAATTTAACGTATAATCATTATTTTACGTTGGTAAGAATATTTTTGATATAATTAAATGCAGCAATATTGCCACCCTATAGAAATTACCTTGATTATTCTATGATCATCATGGCCTTACTTAGTATAAAATGTTTACAAGATAATGCAGCAGAACAGTGACGCGCGAAACTCTGACACGAATAGATTTTCAATTAGTTTCGGAGACAAAATCATGGAAAAGACCATAATATTATTGTTCCTATTTGTGTTATGTTGTATTTTTGAAGGCGGTTTGTTAAAAGAGATACGTAAGTTTAGAATTATTATTTTCCTTTACGTTAAGTTGTCAGAGTTAGAAAAAAGCAGAACCCAAAAAGAAATAGGTATATTTATAAAGAAAAAATAATAAATCTCTAAAGTCTGCAGTCGTGCCGTTGTACATACTTCAGATAATGCACTACTTTGTATGTATTTTAGATTAAAAACCGACTTCAAAAAAGAAAAAGTAAGAAACCAAAGTCTAAAAACTTTTTTAGACTAAGGTTTCTTACTTTGTATTTCTTTTTTGATGTCAGTTTTAAATCTAAAATACATATTATTTTATTTAATCATTAGTGCATTTTCTTTCAGTACTAGAAATCCACTCGATAAAATTACTACCCGTATCGATTCGATTCAACTCAAGGTTTAGTCAGTTTAGCGGCTCTGCAGAAGTGTTAGTAATTCTGCAAGAAATTACTAACACTTCTGAAGCTTTAGCGAAACTATGCAAAATTTTCAAAATTGTGGAACTGTTTTCGAGAAAAATCTAACAATGCGAAGGCGTTGTAGGCAGTTATAGAATACGTGCCCAAACCGTCTTCGAGTAATCAGTAACCAAACACTTAAAATAAAACAAAATACGAGACGAATTGAGGACATCTATTTTTTTTGGTTTAAAAGAGCAATAATAAATAGTCAGTGAAAGTTTAGGATTAATATAGATAAAGTTTACAGAAACTGCAAATGTACCCGGTAAATTCCATCCTTATACAAATAATGAATGCCTGCCTGCACTGCTTTTCGCGTTCATAATACTAAAGTTCCAAAATTGTTGAGAAGCACTTCAATTTTTAAATGGCTTGACGAGCTCTGGCGTGTTTATATGGGAATTTAGTAATTGACCAGCTTATATTCAGTAATTAGTCAGTCCCGGACAATAGCTGATCCGATGCACTTAGAACACTGAGATTTAGAGAATACCTTAATGGTACCCTAATGAAGACGAAAATTCATTAAACACTTAGTTTATGGGAAATTAGTAATTGACTGGTGGTGGCTAATAACTGAATTTTAAACAAACTGAGATTTAGTAATTAGCTACCAACATTTTGACGGTTATAATTAGTTTACAAACTTTTGCATTGCACTAAATTAATCACCATTTAATTACCAACAGATACGGAATTTACAAGCATGAACCAAAAATGTGGTGATAAAATCACGGATTTTCAAAACCCTTATCTTAATTTTTTCGAAACATTCTCACAATTTTTTTGTAAAATAAAAAAAATACGCTATCTAGGTAAAATATTATAAACTAATACGAAAAAATGGTAATTTAAGGAAATATTTTTGTTTTCTTCATTCGCTTGGGATCATCCAGTACCTTATTTCGATCAATTCAATCTCAAGTGATCAGTTACTATTGGGGGATCAATTACTCTAGCAATCACCCTAAACATAAATTCTTACGTCATTCTACAATACAAGGACAATGTAGGTAAGTCGCATAATGCACATACAGCATAATTTGTGGCTGCCCATGCAGCTAGTCATGGCTAATCAACATCTAACAAAGTAGGTAGGTACATTGTACAATAAGTACTTAGTTAGACGCCTAGACGGAAATATTTATGCTAAAACATTGTTCCATTCTATGTCGTAATATTACCAACTACGATGCTCGTTTTCTGATTCAAATTGTTGATAAAAAGAATGACTTTATGTAAATTTAATTAAGTAGACATTAATATAGTGTGTTTCAAAACACTTCCGTTTGAATAGTCATACTCAACAGTGCAAAAATCCTGTTCCTTGCCATTATTTTGCCTTAGTAGGTATTTAGTAAATAATCTCCCAAACTATACAATTATATTATTATGTCTGATGCAGACATTCGCAGGTGATATTTTTCATTCATTCAAACTGAGTACGTATGAATCTATGAAAACGTGATTTTAACTTTAATTTAAGAACGTGGCGACTGTTACCATTTCCATACAAACTTAATACCAAAATAAATTATGAAAAATGTAGTTTTCTGTAGATTAAGATTTTACTTTTAAAGGGTCCCCACCGCAAGGTTTTCCAAAATATTCATTCGAAACGAAATAAAATGTTAAAATAAAACGGAGAAACATTTTTCAATGAAAAAAATGTTTTCCGTTTTATTTCATTTCGAATGAATATTTTGGAAAACCTTGCGGTGGGGACCCTTTAAAAGTAAAATCTTAATCCGAATAATATCGATATTAAGGTAGAAAACTACATTTTTCATAACTTATTTTAGTATTAAGTTTGTATGGAAATGGTAACAGTCGCCACGTTCTTAAATTATAAAAAAAAATACAGAGAGATATAGCGTCTAAGGCGCTGGTTTGATTTAAACAGTATTAAAAAAAAAAAAACAAAATTTCTTTTTGTGTTAGTTAACACTTTAATTAACAAATAAATATTTAGAAGAGAGTACTCTATCACTCTCTTCTAAATATTTATTTGTTAATTAGATAGAGAAATATACGAGTATATCTATATAGATGTTATAAAGAATATGATTGATTGAGAATCCAAAAATCAGACATTATACATAGTAATGTATTTTAAGTAGATCTGGGTAAATAATGAGTAGGTGCTGTACATAGATTACCTAGGTAACTTGCGATTAGAGTATACATTAAGTTTCTCTAATACAGGCTTTACAGAGTTGTGAATTGGTTTGTATGACAATTGGTACCCAGGCTAGGTAATGGTATGTTATGTTAGTATAATTTGTATGTTTATGTACGGATAGTTGTATGTTATACGTGAACAACTCTAAACAAAGTAACATTGTGAGTTAAGAAACCGGCGGAGGTTGAATTTTCCATACAACATGTATGTTGGTTTACGTAGGTACGCCGATGCAGGCAAAATCGAAACTAAAGATCTCGGTACTTACTTACTTTTAGAAATTTCGTATAAAGTTTTGTACCTCTTTCTATACGAAACTTACGAATTTCATCGGAGGTAGTGCTATACCTAGTGTCTGTAGACTAGGTATCACTTGTTCGGAATATAATATTATTATTCCGTTACACGCCTTTTAAAAGACACGGGATGGTAAAGATCGTGTGAAGTGGGGTCGTAAAAGTTGAAAATTGGATCCCGGGGTCCTGAGAGGGTTGCGTCGAGGAACATGATAATTATGACACGCTTTCTAAAGGCCCCGCGTCGATGTTCCCAGTATGTCGACCTCTAAATATAGACCGATTTATCTTTTTCTAAAGCATTCCAACCCTATTATTTCAAAATTTCATAAATCTACAAAGTAAGTATACCTACTTATTTTTCTCTTCCAGCGGACTACATAAACATCTGCAAAAGGGATCCAAACACGATAGACGAGTGTGCTCTTCGTTCCATAGAAGCGTTGCGACCAAAGCTCATTGAAGGCATCCCTGAGTTGGATGTGCCAGGATTGGATCCATTTTATATTGAAGAGGTGAGTAACTAACGTATGTTGCTCCTGGACGCAAACACTGAGCCGATTGTGATGAAATTTGGTAGGAATAGAAAAAGAATACGTGACTGACTGACCATCACGGGTAAATGCTAGTTTTCAATAGAAGTGAATTACTAATTAGGAACCGCTCATGAGGAATTGGTGGAGAGGGGTCCGGCCGACCATTGCCGTTGGGTACCGCGGAAGACTCGCAAGTGCCCGTAGTCACTGACATCAAGGCGAGTGAGGAACCGGTGGAGTTTTAGTGGGTAAACCTATGGCCGCCCACCAACTTTAGGCCATAGGGAGCCCCACACACCGCGGCGCTCTCCCTCGAGAGGGCCGTGAGGGTGCATAAGGCTGCATTTCTCCACCATCAAAAAAAGGTATTGTAGAATTACGATTATTTTAGGGCCGTACCTCAAAAAAAGTCTGTCTGACGAGCAAGTGATCTTATAATACTATGGGTATATAGAGTCGCAAAGATTCATGTTGCGTTGTCGCGATAAAAACTTTGTGTTCGATCTATGATAAAGTGCTTGAATCGAAAACATCGCGATAGGATGAATTCTTTGCCCACACGTGTCGCGACAACGCGAATTTTCGCGTCATCGCGTTAATGTAGCCACAGGGTAAGGGTTCCTCTGTGTGTCGATCTGTCTAAAACAGATCCCTGACGGTTGCTCCTCGGAGTGACCTGACAGTACACCGGACCCCTATCTGCATGCCCAAAGTGGTCAAAGTCGGGGACGCTATAACAAATATAAATAGGTTTAGTCGTCCGGGGTCTCATGTCTCTGTCTGTCTGAGTGTCACCACCGATTTTCAGCAATTACAGATCCACCACCGAGGGTTTCGTACACATACAGTCCATTTTATCTTGCAGATACAGACATCGACCTCGAAGCAACAACCTTTCAGCGCTACTGGGATGGACATCAAAGTTACTGGTGCCGGAAATTTCAGCATCAAAAGTTTATCGTAAGTGCCTACTCGTCCTAGATTATAATATAGATTTTGAATGAATATATATAATATACGCATATTATAATATACCTACGCATAAGAGGAAGAGGGCTGACGGAATCCTAAGGTCTTGTAGCATTTGTTGGTGCATTGTTAAAAATATGGGGCATTTTGACAAGTGATTCACATTGTCGCATATTTTTAATCAGTGCAAAAAAGAAACCACATAATTTCCTTGATTCTTTGTCGTACTTGTGTCTTATTCTGATTTGAGGTCGCGTTACGAAGACACGGTAGACACGATTCAAAACCATAATTTAAATATCTAATGGAATAAATGAATTTAGAATTTTAATTTGAATAAACTCTGTACGTTCATTTGCACAAGCACAATGGTGAATACAACGACATGATTAACTCAGACAAATTGGTACAAAAGAAAACAAAATCCATAAAACATAGTAAAGAGTAAAGACATTGATAAGCGTGTGCGGTCGGCCTGTATGCAGTTTCACCCGCAGTCTCGAACTCGTAGAAATATTGGGATAAAAGTTACTTGACCGGTTTTCATAATAATGATTAGTTTAGTTAGAGATAGATACGTACCTATAATCCAAGATGACGTGACTATTACGTTATGGTTACCGTACTACGGTATCATGGTAGTAGTCATTCAGTCCGGCTATCCTTGAACTGTCTTCGTTATGATCGGAGCAATTAAAACATTATGCGACGATTCAACGATAATTAAGCGCAACTTGGTATCATCGCATGCGAATGATTATAAAACTGAAGTAACTAGGTACTTCACCTCAGTAACGTTGCATAAAGAAATTTGTCTATCTGTATGTCTGTTGCTTCTAGGTACCTATATTTATATCACTCTCAGAGAATTAGCCTAGGCTGAAACCGCACCCAATTTTCGCATACAGATTCCATCAACAAATCTATAAAAAGAACCTATAAAAAGTTTTTGAAACGCCCAGTACCTAATTAAGAAGCGCGCCTACACGTAGCACCTCAAAGTGATGGCCGCAAAGTGAAACCTATGTTTAGCAGTGGACACTGGACGTTCTGTGGCGCTGATATGATAACATCACCTTCGCACAGCTGAAATTTAGTCTGAGAGCTTAGTTTATTACTTTATTTGTATTTAAAAACTGTTAACGTTTACATTACAGGGTGGATCTCGACACGTTAACCATACGAGGTCGGGTTCGGTTCCCGCGACTGCACCTCGAGGGTCGATATAAGCTCAATACCCAGCTGTTGGTCCTTCCATTTAGTGGTGAAGGCAACCTTACTGCTGATGCAGGTATACACTTACACCTGATAAGGCTCTTTCTGCCATTTCGTGCGTGCTCAGTAGCATGCAATAAATTATGCTTCTTTAGTCTCCTCATCTGAGCAATGTTCCCGTTTGCATGGGTTTACGTATTTTTGATCTTTTTACTTCAATATAGAAAAAAACTGCATAAAATATTTGTAGTGTTTCTACATATCTTGTTCCTATACTTAATTATGTTTAGCCGATCGATGTAAGTCTATATCGTTTACAGCAAGTAATAGTAGGTAAGTCGTATTTCTCTAATGTTTTCGTTAGGCACTTGTTGGAAATCACAACAGTGCTTAGGTACTTCTATACTAATAATAATAATATTATAAAGAAGAAAGATGTGTAATTTTGTGTGTGTGTCTGTAGGTATGTTTGTAATGAATAAACTCAAAAACTACGGGCTCAATTTCAAAAATTCAAAAGAAAGCTACATTATCGAGGAGTAACATAGGCTAATTTTGATCCCGATATTCCCATGGGATCGGTATTTACGCGAAACCGCAGGACGCAGCTAGTACAATATAAAAAGATTATATTAAAAGGTATACCATGCTCCATATTTTATTCCATAATTTCAGTAAAATGCGACGCGGAGATAGTGTTACGCGGTGAAGTGACGGAACAAAATGGAAATGAATTTATTGATTTCCATAAACTGGAAATGGAAATCAATATAAAGGACTACAGACTCAGACTCGAAGGACTATTTAATGGAGATAAAGTACTAGGTGCGTACAGTTAATTAAATATTCTTCATTTCGTGAAGTTTCGATAATGTTAGGCAGGTGGCATTCGTTTGTTTGTGATAAAATCAAAATAGATCACACGTGTAAAAATGGAAAATCACGTACCTACCTACGTACTATTCAAATTACTACAAGTAAGTAAAAGTTTGAAAGTCTAAAAATGTACTGTACACAATTAAAAAATAAGCAGCTGAAGTATGAAACTGACACACAGACTTGGGAGTTTGAGGTTAAAGATCTTAGGGTGTCATTGAACTCAGCGCTCAAGAAATATGAATCATCACAAAGTGTTATCAGTGAGTATTCATTGGCTATGGATGCCCTTGTTAAAGATCTTAAATACAACGCAGATCGATATGATTCCCTAATGGCTTCTCAAACATGTCCATGCCCACACGTTGACCCGACTCCAACAAGCAGTTGTACTAATGATAATCCCTCATCGGTTGAGTGTGACAGTTTCCATAAGACAGCACATTTAAGTAAAAGTAATATAAATACACAAAATAAATTAAATAATGTAAGCCAAAGCAACCTCCTTCTAAACCAGCCGTCAATTTTAATGTACTCCGACGAAATCGGCCAACATATGGGCTCAAAATTAAATTTGTTATTAAAGGAACAAATAATAATAAATAACTGTTTTCCTAATACTTGTTTTAAAAATATAATAAGAAAAGTAATTAATTCAAAAAATTCTTTTAATAATGCCTCAAAATTAATTATTTTAGTGGGAGATAGTGGCAATGTGGACAGAAAAGAACTGATATCTTACTGTGACTCCCTTAACAATTTAAATGTAAACAAAATTGTAATGTTCACATTCCCCTACATAAAAAACATGCCAGAAGCAGAAAACCACAAAAGGTACATGCTAAATTGTATGTTACATACCATAGCATGTAATAACAATAAATTTGACCTCATTGATTCTAACTCTATAGTTAGTAATTATTATTATATGACAAAAGGTAAATACTACCTTAATAATAGGAGTAAACGACAGATAGCTTGTTCGCTATCCTATTTTTTAAATATTTCAGCCAAGAACTTGGCTAATAACCAGGCTGTCTCTATTGAGCAGTATGACATTTTGAATAGTGACACTTCTGATGAAAACCTTTCATCGAATAATTTAAATTACAATCTGAGACAATAGAGGTATCCTCTAGCTCATTAGTGGTAGAAAATAATAAGGACATTGCTCAATTTTTAATAGCATTGTCCAAAAAGTCAAATAATAATGGTTACCTAAATAAATGCCCTCAATCAAATAAAATTAAAAATAATACTAAAATTAATTGTAATATAAACCTGGTGCATCTAAACATTGATCGTTTGACAAAGGGCAAGATACTAACACTGGAATTATTCATGAACTCGGATAATATTGATATTGTATGTTTAACTGAGCATCACCTGCGGGCATACGAGCTCATGTTTAATTTCAGCAATCACCAGGTCGGTAGCGCATTCTGCAGAAAGAGCATGGCAAAGGGGGGATCTCTTGTCTTATTAAATAAAAATTTAGTATTTAAAGAAAGAAAAGATGTTGTGTCTCTCTCTGTAGAGAGTGTCATAGAAATAGCTTGTGTGGAATTGGAGCAATTAATAGTGGCTAGTGTATACAGAAGGCCTGTTGATGATAATTTTAACGTATTTATTGAAGTACTTGATGATTTGCTAGGAAAGTTATCTAATTCTAAGCAACAACTGGTTGTATGTGGTGATTTTAATGTAAATCCCTTTAGAGTTTATTCTTTTTCAAATAAACTCCTAAATTTATACAACACATACAACCTGTCCAATGTCTTCCTGGAGCCTACTAGAGTAACGGATACTTCGGCAACATGTATTGATAATATCTATGTTTCAGAAAGTGTAAATGTAAACAGTAAATGTGTTTTTAAAAAAAATAAATCTGATCACTATGGTCAATTAATAAATTTCGCCATCGTTATAAAACCTATACCTAAGAGGAAGATAACCTATGTACCAGTAACTTTAGCTCGTCTTGAGAAATTAAAATTAAATTTAACTAACATTATACCATTTCTTCCGTGTGAAATGGATCCAAATGTATTGTATAATAATTTCTTCTCGGTACTCAATGACCAATTTAAATCAATTTTCACTCCTCGAACAATGGTAGTTTCTAACAAACGCGAATTTAGTGACTGGGCAACAGTTGGAATCCATCGAAGTAGACAAAAACTATATGAGCTATACGCGGAAAGACAGTTCAATTTTTCAGAGGAGTTTAAGGTTTATGTTAAAAATTATTCCAAAATATTTCACAGAGTATGTGTGCTTGCTAAATGTTTTTCCATTCAAACAAAAATCAAAAATAGCAATAATATAATTAAAGACTCTTGGAAAATTATAAATGCTGAAACAGGGAGAACCACAGCTAAAAATAGTACATTTAAATTAAAGATAGATAATAAGATAATCATTAATGATGTAGATGTTGCAAGCGAATTTGAATCCTTTTTCACAAGTATACCTATTACTTTGACAAAAACTTTGAACTCCTCAACCCCCATTGCAGAATCTTTGTTAAAAAGTCATGTACTCGAATGCAACACAAAATTTAAATTTCAACATATAAGAAATCATGATATTATGGTAAGCCTTAAGCAAATAAATCTGAAGAAGACTAAAGATCTATGGGGGATCTCCGTGCCTATTGTAAAGTCTATTATTGAACATAATATTGTGCCAGATTTAGTCATGATTTTCAATAGGTGTATTGACTGTGGTGTATTTCCTGATCTAATGAAATTAAGTAAAATTACTCCCTTATTTAAATCGGGTAGTACGTCAGATCCCACTAATTTTAGACCAATTTCTGTACTACCATCACTTAGTAAAATCTTTGAAAAAATTATTTTAAACCAACTTTTAAAACATTTTCATGATAATAATATTCTCCACAATAAACAGTTCGGTTTCAGTAAGGGACGTTCAACTACTGATGCAGGTATTGCATTACTTCAAAGTATATATAAAGCCTGGGAGGAGTCACACGATGCCTATGGGGTGTTCTGTGACTTATCCAAGGCATTTGATTGCGTTAAACATGATACATTGATCATGAAACTACATCACTATGGTATTAAAGATAGCGCTCTGGATCTTATTTCCTCCTATTTGAGCAATAGGGTTCAGTGTGTCGATGTCAACGGAAAACGATCCCCCGGCTCTCCTGTAACAATGGGGGTTCCTCAAGGATCCATATTAGGACCATTCCTGTTTTTAGTTTATATTAATGACCTACCTTACCTAGTAAGGGACAAACATGAGATAGTATTGTTTGCAGATGATACCTCATTGGTATTTAAAGTTAAAAGACGCCAATTAAATATAGACGACGTGAACAATGCTCTCTCTAAAATAGTATATTGGTTCAATACCAATAATCTTTTGCTGAATGGATCCAAAACAAAATGTATTAAATTCACACTTCCTAATGTTAAACATGTCAAAACTGTAGTGAAAATTAATAACGAGGAAGTCGAAAAGGTTGAGAAGGCTGTCTTTCTAGGTATAACTCTAGACTCTAAGCTTCAATGGGGCCCACATGTGGAAGCTTTGTCCGCTAGACTAAGTTCTGCAGCTTACGCTGTTAAGAAAATTCGTGAATTCACAGATATTAAGACTGCCCGCCTGGTCTATTTCGGCTACTTCCACAGCATTATGTCATATGGCATCCTGCTGTGGGGGTGTGCTGCAGATATTAAGGATATCTTCATTTTACAGAAGAGAGCGGTTCGAGCTATCTACGGGTTGGGCCCTAGAGAATCACTTAGAGAAAAATTTAAAGAAATAAATATTTTAACAGTATATTCACAATATATTTACGAAAATCTTTTATACGTCCATAAAAATAAGGACAAGCTTGTTAAAAATCGGGACATACATTTATTTAATTTAAGAAATAAAGATGATCTAACTGTGCCCTGGAGTAGGCTCCAGAAAATAAACAGGTCCTTCTCTAGCTCATCTATGCTCTACTATAATAAGTTACCCAAGAATGTGTGTGACATGTCCATTAATAAATTTAAAATATATATTAAAAGCAAACTGTACAGGATGGCATACTATAATACATCGGATTATATTAACGATAAAAATCCATGGAAATGAATACTTTATTGAAAGACGGGGACAGACAGGGGCACGGTCGCGTTCGCGAATGCTTGGTTCGTTCGGCTCGGTTCGGTTCGTCCTGGGGCGTATTCATGGAGTTCTGTGGTAAAGTAGCAGGATAAGTTATGGAAAGGAGTAAATAGATGGTTCTACCTACGAATTTTATAATAAAATTCTAGAGTGTAGGAAAGGAATGCAAGGCTGGCACCACAGAACTCTGATGGTGGGTCCCGGGGCGGTTTGGGCGGTGTTGGGCGGGTTGTGTGTTTGTGGATGAGATAGTGTTTTAAGTAAATAATTTTTTTTATGTTTATTATTTTGTATATTATAACTTATTTGAACAGATAGACAGACAGACAGAGTTACTTTCGCTCTTGTAATGCTAGTAAGGATTATTATAGCAAGTATGGATTATTGCTCCAGTTCCACTTTTCTTCAATAATATTATATATGCGACAATGTAAATCACATGATTACTGCAAAAAAAATATACAAAAAAAAAACCCCATGAGTTTCTTGTGTCTTCTTCTCATGTCATGGAGGTCGCGATCCGAAGACATAGTAGAGTAGATTAAATAAAAAATAAAAAAATGACATGTCAAAGAGATATCTTGCTAATATCCGAATGAATAAACGTACTTTGATTTTGATTTTACATAATGGGAATTTGATGTATCCACTGTGGATGCGTTAAGCCGTTTGGACTGTCGTATAGTAATGTGCCGATTGACAAGATATTCCACGACAATCTATTAAGCCAGTGAAAAACTATCCTGTGAAAGAACGACCAATTTTTAATGACCCGTCAGATTTGCATCTAACTAATTTCATCTTGGAATGTGATTTTTGACAATTCGCGTTTAAAGTGATCTTTGATTTTACCGACATCTACATCTTTAAAACAAAAACATTTAACACTGCTGCTCAATTATATTGTGTATACAAATGATAACTTTGTGAATTGGTATCTGAATGATTTTTTTGCTATAATTGAAGGTGAAGCAGCAAACCAAGCGATCAACCAGAACCGCGGCGAGTTCCTTCGGGCCGCCAAGCCGACCATAGAGACGACAGTCTCGACTCTTGTGTTGGACTTCGCAAACCGGATCGTAAAGGACCTCACTTTGGAACAACTACTTCCTAAATCATAAGCTTTTGCAGAAATAACCCGGATAAATAATTTGTTAAATATCAAATACCTTTATGAATTTCTCACCATACAAACAAATTTATCTAAGTGTTATTTATATTTGTATATATTTTTCCAAAATTTACCTGAAATGAAATTGTACATTTCATTTTAATTTATGGTGAATTTTTGTAAACAAAAATTAGCCTAGCCTCGCGACACTATTTTAACCTGATAAACCCTATGATAAAAATAGAAAAAGAACTTGTTATTACTTTGAATTTACAGAAGATTTTCATACAGGCTCTTAAAGTTCTTATTTGACAAATAATTTGGATTGGATCTCATTAAATCAATGTACCTAATTGTACCCTAATTTTTACTTTTTCTCGTATTATATGGTGGTGTGGCTCACTTAGTGTTAGAGTTATCAAGTCGCCTTAAGCCCTAAGGCTTTTAATGTGACCTAACGACTGCTTTTAGAGATATAACAAAGTCAGGCTCAGCTATGCCAATGAGCTCCTAGTAATTCATAATTTTGATAACTGTTAATGACACTTACAGGTGCTGGCAAACAGCTTGAAAAAATGGCGGAAGGAGAAGTCGATTTTTTACATAGAAGTCGCACGTATATGTACTGCGCGAACTTACCCCTTCCACGTCAGTATTTTTCAAGATGTTAGCCGGCACCTAAATCTAACTACAAACTTGTGTGTGTGTGTTTTAAATGAATTAATATTAGACGTTATATTGGTACCTCGGTTACTGCGATACAATCTTGTGCTTAGTGTAGAACCGATGTCTGATATATGTAATTTGAGAAAAGTATTATAAATTACATGGTGATAAATAAATTTTTGATTTAGATTGTTTTGATTCGTACTTACTATTAATATTATATTATATGCTACAGATAAATTATTGATATTATGCAACTCTCAACAGATAATTAAATGATGATAAAATAATCAAATGTCCTTATCAGTAATACAATCTATTGAAAATAAATAATACTATTGATGTGTAATCTGAAAAGGTATTTAGTTAGTTTGATAAAAAATAAAGATATAGGTAGGCTAAGATAACATAAATGAAATAATTCATAAAATAAGATTTTAAAATATTAAGCTGATTTATTTACTCATACTGAATTTGAAACGGTATTATTGGGAGTTCGTTCAAATTCCCTTCGAAAACTTTCCATGCCGATCCACTTTCTGCATTTTCAAATATTTTCACAGCAGCTTGACCTACTACATCTGCATCTTGTAGAGTTTGAGTTTTAGCAAATTCTGGAAAGGTTTCTTTTTGTTCTTCCCAAAAATCTATAGTTTCACCCAGGAGTGTCTTTGTGAAGCCAGGGCACAAGATCATCGCTCTCACTCCAAATATTTGATAATTATCCTGATGTCCAAAGGTCCTTGTGAATCCCATTACTGCGTGCTTTGACGTCTTGTAAAATGCCAAGTAAGGATCAACCATGTAGGAGTAAGCTGAGCCTATGTTTAAGATGGTGCCTCCAGCACCGCCTTTGTCTGTCCTCATGTGTTCGAAGAACTTCATTGACCACTCCACTAGTGCTATAACGTTAATTTCCAATACCTTTCTTAGAGATTTTTCAGATGTTATCCCGGCGTTGTTGACTAAAACGTCGACTCTTTTGTTTTCTTTGAAAATTTTATGCGAGACTTCATCAAGATCTGTGGTCACGTCACATTTAAAGAACGCTGATTTTCCATCACCAAATTTAAGATTCAGCGCTCCCATAGACTTAACTCCTTGTATAGAGTTGATATCCAGAATGATTACCTTTTTAGCTCCATTTTCTAAATATTTGTCGGCTATATGATATCCGATTCCCATTGCACCACCGGTTATCACTACCGTTTTATCTTTCAAGCTCCTCTGCATTGTTAATTGGTATTAATTTAAAAATATGTCAAGAGAGAATTTCTCACTTTTTTAGATTTAAACGTCTAGTAGCTGCAAAGCTAAAATAAATACTGAGGATTAAAAAAACTAAATTAATTCGAGCTTATAAAAAGTCTGATATAAAAAAGATATAAATAAATACGAATTACCTAAGGTAAAGAGACGATAATGATCATATATCTAATTATATTAACTTAGTAATCTATATCTATCAAATGTTCTGTCCTGACTGACTGAATGACTGATCAACACACAGCCTAAACCACTGATAATAGAGGGCTGAAATTCAGAGAGTGTGTTCTTTATATGATATAGGCATCCGATAAGAAAGGGTTTATCGAAATTATTGCGGGAACGGGACTTACGCATGTGAAACCGCGGGACACAGCTAGCAATGAAATAGGTACATATCTAGAAATTACAATTATTTACAGCGCAAACAGCATACAGGGAAGCATTCTGGGGGCCTACCTACTTGGTTTTGACGGAAAATGTGTTTTTCGTTCTTTAGTCGTGTATTTCCTACTATGGTTCTACTTGTTTCCACAAATTGTGGACGAACGAAAATTGTATGACGTGAAACTCGTCAAGTGACAGTAGAAAATTCGAATTTGGATTCGTAGTTAGTGGTTCGATCTGAAAATGAATTATAATAGGATCAGTCATAGTAGAAACTTCGTTTTAAATTTCGGTCAGCTAAAACGTTCGTTCGTTCGGTCGTTTGTATAACCAAAGTAAGCCCCTGGACTCGAGAGAGTAGTAAAAATAAATGTTT
Organism: Idaea biselata; assembly: GCA_958496205.1. Lineage (NCBI taxonomy): Eukaryota > Metazoa > Arthropoda > Insecta > Lepidoptera > Geometridae > Idaea > Idaea biselata. The sequence goes on along the minus strand of OY292394.1, from coordinate 38,522,985 downwards.
AAAAGTGAGACCGGACCCGGTAACTTTTAAGGGTCCGGCACAGGACCGGACCACTTTACTGTTAGTTGGTGATATTGTACCATGATACTGTAAAAAATCAACATAATATACAAAACAAACACGTCCAGTCCAAGTTATTAATGTCTTTGGTCTTATCAAAAGACATTATCACAAATAGAATGAAGTATTCAGAGTAAGCGTGGTCGCTCGGAACCACGGTGTGGCAACCGTGGTCAAGGCAATCCACCACTTGACATATTGTATGCGCCTGCTCATTGGCAACCGAGTTCCACTCTGCGGTGAATCTTTGCGAAAGGTACTAGTAGTTTTTGCTTGTTAATTAGCAACTCGATGTAAAAAAGCCTAAAAATAAAATCATTTGTTGGAAACCCATTAGTAACATACATTATATGACAGAATAGCTGACCTCCGATGGCTGAAATCGTTTTGAAAACCTTATTCAACTCCTTGTTGTTTAGGAGGCAATGATATGTAAGCTTAGAGCTGAAAGTCGATGAGATATTAAATAAATAAATAATAATAATAATAAATAAATTCTGTGAACAACACATAGCGCCATCTAGCCCCGTGGTAAGCGACTAAGCTTGTGTTACGGTGACTAGACAACGGATATAATACTTTTATTTATTTTTCTTTTGTAAATACATACATATTATACATAGAAGGACACCCAGACAAGACACAAATATTTATTTTTAAGCATAAATACTTGCACCCGGCGGGAATCGAACCCGCAACCTCCTGCATTGCAGTCGCGCTCTCGCACGACGCGCCACAGAGGTCGTCAAATATTGTCTTTGATCAATAGAATCATCAAAAAACTACTACCTATCTTTTTGAATCTTTTAATATCATAAACCTATTAAATAAGACTTATTAACTTAAAATAAATAAGTAGGTAGGTAAAATATAAAAACAAAATTACACCAAATTTTACGTTTCTTCTTCTTATTTTCGTATAGTGGTGTGACTCACCTAGTAGAGTTTTCAGGTCGCCCTATAAGGCCTTTAACTTGACCTAATAACTGCTATCAGAGATAACAAATTAACGATGTCGGCAGCGATGCACCTGGCACGACGCATGAACATGGGACCTCGGACGACTAAAACTATTTATGTTATGTTATGTTAGGTATGTTTAGGCGTCCCCAACTATGATCACTTTGGGTATAAAGGGAAGGATCCGCTGTACCGGCAGGCCACTCCCAGGAGTAACCGTCAGGGATCTGTTGACGACGCATAAACACCAGCCGTTGCTACATAGGTAGGTATAGCCAATCCTTGGAGCAGAAACAGCGGTGATCTAAAGTCACCCCACACCTCCCGAATGAACCCTGTGATCTCCACCTCCCAAGCCCAAGAAGTCTCCAGAGAATAGGTAACGCTATTGAAGATCGTACTTGACGTGTTTGACGTCGCCCGCGGTTGTCTCTGCAGAAGCCTATGCTTCCCTAGAGTACGAGCCGGGTGACTCACTGCAAACGTATTAGGTATTGTTTGTCTTTTTGACAAAAAAAAAATACAGTTTTTCACTAAAATGTGCTAAGTTTTCGAAACACATGTTATTGTTTGAATCAAAGTATACCAAAATGTAGGAAACAAAGCCAAACGAAAATATTCAAAAACATTGCGTCAGAAAACTAATCAAGAATTTTCGATGAATCCGCCATTTATTTTCAGTTTAGGACTTGTATGCCCCTTAACAATTTTAGAAATCCCAAGTAGGCATGGCTCACTTTCAAAATACCTACCATATTACACAATTTTTAAACTTACACGATTTCCGTCCATCATTATTATTAGAACTACAGGCCTAGATCGCGTTGTAGATAATCATTGTTATTAATAACCTCGACGTCTCGGTAAACGGGTCACACCGGCCGTGGTCGCGAGAAGACACAGGTAACAATGATTATCTACAACACGGATATTGTGGAAAGGTAGGAGGGAACGGTAAGATTAATAATAAAATTACATATAAAAATTGCACGAACTGTTCTAAAGGAAGTGTAAACGTTAGCTGAAATTGGCGAGGATGTGATCCGAGGTTACACTTCAGGAATTCATTTTACGCAACCATTGATTATTGTTAGTTTCTCTTGGCGCAATACACTTGATATTTACCTTATGAATATCTCGGAGGTCGTATCAATATTATTATAGTAGCCATGCAAAGACTTTGAAATATTCAAAGATGGACTCTGAAATAAACGACACATACTCATGTCATTTATTTCCGAGTCCGTCTTTGAATATTTGCAAGAGGATAACCATTCTAGCTGAACTAAGATAACTTATTCCATACTTACGACATGTAGCTTACCTACTCGCTTAGTCCACGATGTAGGATTTTTTTATTTTTTATTTTGTCATGAACTGATTATGTTCTAAGACTTTTACACGAAAATCAGCTGTTTCTTAGAGTAAGAGCGGTCAATGACTTTAATTTTATTTTTTTTAGACTACAAACAATCCTTTTTTTTATAAGCTAAACAGTTCTTTTTTTTCAAATTAACAAAACCTCAAAATTTTAAATGATGCCGCATTCCATAAACTTTAAAATCAAAGTTACTCATATCACTCTATTCTATACTATCCTGCGAGCCAAATGCAGTACTTTTTCCATAACCGTGTATTTCAACAAGGAGAACGGTGAGCTCTATCTGAATTAGATGCTTAAAGGTCTATGCAGCCATGCTTGTTAGTTGAATCATGAATGGATAAAAAGCAACAAATGGTCCGCGTCCTTTTCTTTGATTATGAGTTACGAAAGTTTGAGATGACCTACAGACGACGCTTCCACTGTGGTGACCAAATAATAAATCCTTGGAATATATGAGGAATTCTACCACCGCATGTTTAAGCGATCGCCTAGCACGTGATGTAGGAAATACGGTAAGAGCAATAATATAGACTACTCGTTGTTAATTTATTTATATTTAATAGAACCTACCTATGGGCTTCGATTTCGGCTAGTCATTGTCACCACCCGACTCTAACCGAGTGGCTACGGCATAGAATAGGGCTACCCTATCTCTCCCCGTGGGTATCGTAAAACTAAGAGATCTACTACAACTAAGGGATCTGGGAGAGCCTAGCATACCTTGAGTTCCCCTCGCGCGCTGGTGGTTGGATCGAAGTAAAGCCGCTTGGTCGTATTCTGAAGAATAGAAGTCAATACAGGCGGCCTACTATGGTTTTTCTTTGAGCGACGACCTATAATTTCAAACTTAGAAATATTATTATTGATACTTCTTTGAAAAATAATGATTCGTTCGTCCGTAAAAATTCCTCGTAGTTCCCTTGTAGTGGCCCGCTTGAGTCAATCATTTAATGGAACAAGCAGATGGTTAGCATGGGGAGGATTTTACATAACATAGTATAACAATAACAAATAATGAATATTGCAGGACATTGCCCACATCGCCATCTACCCCCTAAACCAAGCAACTAGACTTGTACTATGGATACTAGACAACGGTTAAACATACTAGCAGCGGGCATATTATACTGTTTTTTAGAAGAAGCTTTCCAACAATTTGCACCCGACAGGAGTTAAAAGTGCAACCTTTACATTCCGCGTTATGCGTTAGCCAATTGCGCCACAGGTGCCTGTTCTGTCGTGATGAAATTAAGGACTGCGTCTCTCCACGTAGCCACATCTACCAGGGTCTATGCTTTTTTTTTGGAAAAAATCAGTGATCCAAGTGTAGAAAACACTTTTATTTGTAAATACATACCTACCTACATCATTTTCATACATATATGTAGACACACTCAGAACCAGGAACAAACATTTTACGGCCAGCAAAATACATAAAAACAGTAAAGGTAACGTAGGGCATTTTGAAATATTGGTAAGCGGACATAATGCAATGTAATCGCGTTATATGCTACCTCCACATCCAGGATAACGGAACAGCACCGAGTTTCCTCGAGCGATGACCGCTGGGGTGGTGCAATCGGAACTGGTGTGTTTCATACGTATTACTTATGTTACTCTACTATTTTATTTTATTAATTGGATAATTTAATCTAATCAATCCCTTTATAAGCGATCAATAAGGGCTGAAAAGTTAAAACACCTAATCAAGATCTAATAATCGATCCATTATACATTGTTTATAACCGACTTCAAAAAAGGAGAAGGTTCTCATTTCGTCGGGTTTTTAAGTAGTTAAAAAAATACATGGAAAAGGAAAGAGGATTGATTTATCTAAACACTAGCTGCGTCCCGCGGTTTCACCCGCGTAAGTCCGGATCCCGCCGGGATATCGGGATAAAAAGTAGCCTATGTGTTATTCCAGGCCTCCAGCTATCTACATACAGTTCATGGTAATCGGTTCAGAGGGTTTTACGTGATTGAGTAACAACACACATACATATATTACTACATACACCCACAAACTTTTAGCTTTATAATATTAGTAGGAAGTAGGATTTAAAATTCAAATTCCTGAGTGATTGGCTGATTTATTGAACTAATATCAAAGCACAGCTTAAACGGCTGGTCCTAGAGATATGGAGGTTATGATATGTTGGTTTTTCCCCACAGGTTTTTTCGAAATTCCCACGGGTTCGAGAATCACGGGTGAAAACGCGGGACTCTGCTAGTCTTACAATTAACTTCTGGGGTTACTTAATTTAAACAAAAAACGTTTTACAATACTGCAGTAGGACAAACGATAAATTGTTTGACGTATAAGGATTAAAAGTTAGTGGTCCGATCAAAAAATAATTAAAGGAATGTCATAGTTGAGAGAGAATATCGTTATTCTGAAATTATCAATTAAGTCCCAATCCCGTGGGAATATCTTGATCAAAAGTATTATGTTACTCCTCGATAATGTAGCTTTGGTTATTTGGTGAAAGAATTTTTGGAATCCGTTCAGTGGTTTCTGAGCCGGAAAATACATACATACCTACATACATAAATGTTACCATGTTACCTCTTTATAAAATAAGATAGAAGATAGATTGGTTCGTCCGAAAATAGTTATAAGTTTTTGAAAGGTAAGATAATATAAATTTTAATGAAAGGATTTTCCGAAATTCTTTATTAAGCCTTTTCAAAACGTGTTCTCTCAAATGAACTCTAAATGGGTTTGACTCGATGGGATTGATTGTGATCTTGTCATAAAACGGATTTAGGTATACCTAAGTAGGTATTTATTTATATTTCCATAGGTAGGTATACTTAGTATCTTCTTAGGTTTGTACGATTCAAACTCATAAATAAAATAAAAAAAGTAGCTTAGGGTTCCGTACCCAAAGGGTAAAAACGGGACCCTGATACTGAGACTCCGCTGCCTGCCTGTCTGTCCGTCTGTCACCAGGCTGTATCTCATGGACCGTAGTAGCTAGACAGTTGAAATTTTCACAGTTTATGTACAAATATTTAAGGGAGCCTCGACACAATAAACATGATTTTCAAATTTTATTTTACATTTAAACCTAACCCCAGAATTTATAAGCGAGTAGTTCTATACCTACTTGAAGTAAGTTATTCATTTGTCCCGCTCAGTGATTTTCAGCGTCAGCGAAAAGACAGTCTTTACTTGCCATAAAGTAATTAAGTGCCCTATTCTGAAAAACTGAAAATCCATGTCGGGCGCATCGAAAATTGTTGAATATTTCATGACGGAATGTCGTACAACTTTTTTTTGTGTACAGATTGTAGGCGACATTGTTTCCAATATTTTAGTGCAGTTTCCATACAAATATGTCGAAACGTATTGAAGCCTATCGACATTTTAGCCAAATCAGACATTTTTTGTCTAAAATTTGGATAGGCTTTGCACCAATAGGAGGTTCTTGTCTTAAAACTACACCAAAATGTAGGAAACAATGTCACCTACAATCTGTGCACAAAAAAAAGTTCTACGACATTCCGTCATGAAATAATCAACAATTTTCGATGAGCCTGACAGGGATTTTCAGTTTCAAGGTCGTTGGCGTATATACTCCTCTTAAGTAGGTAGGTACTCTCGACTCGTCTTTAAATATGGATGTTACCTTTAGGCTATGTATACGCGTACTGGTGATAATTAGTACATAGCCTCGCCCGTCCTAGAGAAAGAATTCAGCAAATAAGTTGTGAAAAATCGTTTGACATAAACAGAATAGGAGATACTCACAAAATAATTCGAGACGATACGGTGACGCGAGCTAAATCAATAAAAAAATAATATACGAAAAATCTAACATTGGACTTATTTATTAATACTAGTAATAGTTTATAAAGAGAAATGCATCAACAAAAATTCCTACCGCTACCACTGAGCACTCGCCCTGCAAGCGAGGCGCAATTCAATTCAATTCATTTATTTCGCCATAAAATTACATTACATAATATTGGCATGTCAATTAACAAAATAATTATTATAAGATTATTCAATCATAATATTAAATTAAACATTAACAATTTCAGTCAAATGGCGCACAGGAGGGTTACTGCGATTCGTTTCGATACGACATCGATACGATAATACGATGATTCTAGTGTCACATTCTGATAGTAGGGTGACAGTAGAACCATCGTATTATCGTATCGTTGTCGTATCGAAACGAACCGAAGTAACCCTCCAGGTTCAAATCCTGCCATGGGGGAAATTTTGATAAAGGACAATTCTCTTATTAGAATTGATTAAAATATAGTTTTAAGTAATTCTTTTGATTTCAACTGCAAATAACTTGCAACTGTACTGCATCTCATTCTAGCTAACTAATCCGACCTAAGCCTTAGACTTTAGACCACGTTAATTAAAAAAGGGTGATTATGTCTTTTTTCTGTAATCATGCTCACATCAGATTAATAATTAAGTAGGTATACTTATTTAGTTTAATTTGAACAGCAGCAATTAACACCAGCTATTACTACAGATCTGAGAGCAACAGGTCATCCTTAAGAGGAAAGTCTACCCACACTTTTCTCCATACAAACTTCACAAACGTAGTCTGTTTCCTCCCTGGATAAAGACATTACAGAAAATATGTTTTTGCCATAAAACTTACAGCAGCGATAACCAAAACTATGCCCCTACGTTTTGATATTTTTCATATACAAATTTTTATAAATTTATTTCTATTCTAATTAGAAAATGAAAAAAAAAAACGTAGGGGCATATTTATTATGGTCATGGCAGACATAGGTATGTTTTATGACATAATTGCTCTAACGTCTTTATCCAGGGAGGAAACAGTTTGTACAGAGAAAGAGTAGGTAGACTTTCCTGTTAATAGTTAAGTTCATCCTTAATCGAGGCAAGTAGTGTAAGTACATACCAGCTCGTGAAACGTCCTTCCTCCGAGGTGGAGGTGGTGGTTCGAAGTCGGCAGTGGCGGCCGACACCGCGCCTCGGCTGGCCGAATACATCGCCTTGTCGAATCTTGTGCAATATGTGGTCTACAACAGTGTTTCTTTTGGCGCTGCGGTATGCCGCCGCTGAAATACGTAAGTGATTATGATAACGTAGTCGGAAATTTATAAGTAACTGATGTGATTCAGATTTTTGTGGGAATTGACAGGTCAATTATCAATGTTATTATAAAAATATTATCAGATGTTGAAATTATATTTTTATTGAAGAAGACTATGTAGGTATAAAACTTAAAGTAAGTTAAAAACTTACCTACCTATTTACAAATAAAAAAATCTTATAAAATAAAATAAATAGAAATAAACATTAAATTACAACAGATTTATTCAAATACCCCTAATAGTTGCAGGTGTAGGTAAGGGTGTGTAGGTAATACAATGCCCATTCCTAGTGGCATTGTATTGTTGAATTCGATGGGCACCAGGAACGATCATTAATAATTCGATAATATTATGATCCGTCAAATATCCCCTAATTGATAGTGTAGTACTAAATCTTAGGGAGTTGTCGGCGCGTGTTGTTGAGGCGTCTAGTGATCCCAGGGCTGGTCTAGGGCCAGCCTAGCTTAGCTATCCAGTATCCAGCCCGGGAAACTGCCAGCGTTCTGGACACCATGCCTAGGGAGGGCGGTGCCGACAACTTCAAGAAAGAGAATGGAGACTATCCTCTCAAAGTTTTATTTTTGTTTGAAAAGGTTTGACTTATTTTATTAAATAATCTTAATAATTAATCATATTAGGGATTTTTTGGATATTTGGGGGTTTATTTAGTTATTAATTGTAGTAATTAGGTGGGTGGCTACTAGGTAAACTCAATAAAAATATTAGTATTTTTATTGAATTTACCTAGTAGGTTAAACTACAAACAGATTTTAGTACTGTAATTTACAAACTGCGTTGAGTAACAATTATGTAAGTAAATTAAACGATTAGATACGTAAATTGAGACGTTTTTGATTAAATGAATGATTGAATCACCCAATCATTTGTATTCTCAGAAAACGCGTGAAAAAAAACTGACAAAACATACTAGACAAATATTCTTCGGTTAAAATCGCCTCTATCGAACATTTAAATCATTAAAACAAAATAAATAGATAATTATACGTTTATAGTAAGTAGGTATATGAATAACTGATTCGTACATAAGATATCGTAATATAAGCAATTGACGATTGAGATCAGCATGATGTGATGACATACACTAACTGTTGCAAAAGACGTTGTTGCGATAAACACCAATACAATTATATTATATCTTGGCGTTTTCTTTCTTTAAGCATGTTTATTGAATGTAACAACAGTGAAAACACCACCCTGTACCCTGTAGCCCGGGTCTAAATGGGTTGCCAGGAAGAGATTGCTCTTAGGCGATAAGGCCGCCTATTGTACCACACTAGTTTTAAATTGTTGTCTATGCAATATTTGTTTAATTTAAATTTTTGGCACAATGAAGCATTGATTCAGTCATTCATGCTAAAAGAATATTGCTATAGTAACCTCTTCCCGTCGTAAAAGACGACGTAAAGGGGTTTCTTGGTGGGAGGCTTCGGTCGGGCCTTGTTACCACCCACCGGCCTAAGTCGTAGCGCCAAGCGGAATCGTCCGTGTTCCGATACGTAGACCGGTGCAGCCTCTAAGGAAGTCGGGTCGGATCTTGTTCCGCTGCTGTCATCCTTCTTCTATATAAGCGTGTTACATCTTAGACCATATAATCATTTTCTATTACCTAGGTGATTTTCTATCTTTAATAGAATCGGGATTTCTATCAAAACTCCCGATTCTATTAAACCTAAAATAGGTGAACTGGATCTACTAGTAAGTACATTGAAATTCAGATTCTTAACAAGGTCCTGTCTTGTTTGTTATATGAAAAAAAAAGTGTAATTAGGGGTAAAAGCTATAATAGTTGAGCAGATTCTGCAAGCAATTCTGCTTTCTAACTCGTTCACAATAACTTTGCGTGCACCTGTCATACGAATCTACATATTATTAGGCAAGTGCGGGCTAGGTGCACAGTTATTATAACCCCGCTGGTAGATACCAGCGGTACCAGTAGTGCAGATACCAGAATGGGACCATAGCTAGCCCAGATGAAACCGAAGGATACACATAGTGTAAAGGATTTTTTTATCTTCAGATAGAGTATAGTCGGTAAGTAAGATCGGATACGGGGAAAGACCGTATGACTTAATTATCTCCCAAAATAGGTGAAGTTCGGTGCGGGGTGAACCATTCTTGTGAACACCGTGGCTAACACTAAAACCTATTTTGGAAGATATTTGAATCATACGGCCTTCCCCCGTATCCGATCTTACCTAAGAATACTCTAACTAATCAGTAAGCGTATCTCCCATTACTAGTTTGCTTAAAAAAAGCCCTAACGTTGCATTTTATTTGCAGTTTTATTTCGCCGACTAGCCACTGTCACAATACTATGCCACGCAATTCCTCGAACGAATTGAAATGAGGATAACTTGTCATTTTAGGGTACCAGCTCTTATTATGAAAACGCACAGACCGTTCGCAATCTAATGACTTGACCAATTTGTAATTATTATATCTTGCTACTACTGCGTTCCGTGGTTTCACTCGCGCAGTTCCCGTTCCAGTTGAAATTTTGAAAAATCCTTTCTTGGTGAATACCTATACACATCCCAAAGAACACACCCTTCAAATTCCGATAATGTTAAGTGACGATGTGGTCTAACACGTAGCACGCTCATATCTAGACAGTAAGATAGTAATAAACAACACATGCCACGCATAGATACTAAGATTGCATATTTGTTACACATTAGGTCTAGATTAGATTAGAATCCTTCTAACATTATAATAATGGTGACAGTTTGTGTCTATGTATGTATATATATATATGTATATTGCTCCTTCAAGCAAAAAACGCTGAACCGATTGCTATGAAACTTAATATGTTAAGATAGAGAAACCACCTACGGTCCTCCCAATCTTGCGGCTATAGGGACCGAAATGCGGGAGACGACATTCCGACGTCCCGCTACAAATATATGCTGAAGACCAAGCCTATATGTCATGACAATGACATATGCTACGTAGTATCTCTATATTCAGTGAAACCGCGAGACGTGCTAGTAACTAATACAATTTTTCGTTTGGAATGCCGTCGTGCGTTAGAGTCCGCCCGCGTCGACGTAACAACATGACGTAAGGAAGACTCGTGCGACCAGTTCCAGTGTTCTGGACCACACCTGGATAGCTGAGTGATGTGAGCTCGTGTGTAATTATGACATTCACTTGTTGAATAGTAACAACTAGTTTACCAATAGCAAATTGTCTAATACGGTGAATAAATGAATTTATGAATTAATATTGTATACCTAGTATTTTCTTCTGTTTTTGGGATGTTGGATTAAAATTCAACTATTTTTTTGGTTTTAATCGCGTTTTATTACTTCAGTCAACACCACGGGATAGCGAAGGAGTCAATCTTGAAGAAGAGACCTGTAAAGGTCTCGAAACGTTGAGCTTTGGAACTTGCATTGTACTGACCATATAGTACCCGTAGTACAAGCCTAGTTTGGTTTGGGGCTAGACGGTGATGTGTGCAACGTCTTGCATTATTTATTTATCTACATAAATGTGGTAGAGCGTGTTGTAGGGGTTCAATTGCGTATTTAAAAAAAATTAAACTACCCAAGTATAAACGCACTAAGTAAACTAGTATGGTACCTACCTAAATAAAAAAGTTTGATTTATCTAATAACTTGAGAAGGTGAATCAATAAAAAGCGCTTTACATTAATAAAAACAATTCATTATTCCAGCATCATACATCAAAGTGTGTCAACGGAATGACCCCAACGTGGACAAGTGCATCATGAACTCCGTCGACCAACTCCGTCCGAAGATGATCAAGGTAAAATCGATTATCAATATTATGTATTTCGTAAATCTCTACTAAATTGGGCAACCTTCCTTCAAAGTGGCCGTTCAAGTTCTTATTAAATATAATTACTTTAATACTTTATGATTAGTAGCCTTTTAATTTACACAAAATTTATTCAACTCTAAAATGAGTACCTAGATGAGGTCAATATTATATATAAGTTTAGGTAGTTTTAGTCCGTGACCGCTGCTGCAGATGTCGTTGTCGTCGTAGCGGCGACTGTGTCAGCATCTTCAGGAACAGGGATAGCGTCTGCTGGTGGAGCGTCAGGGGGAGCAGCGCCAGAAGGAGGAGGGAGAGAAGGAGGACCTCCAGGAGGAGGAGGTGATCCGACAGCAGCAGTTGATCCTGCAGTTGAGGCTACTGTGGCAGGAGGACCGACAGCAGCAGTTGATCCTGCAGTTGAGGCTACTGTGGCAGGAGGCGAGCTTGGTGGAGGAACACCGGCCGGGGGCGGGCCTGGTGGAGGACCGACAGCAGCAGTTGATCCTACTGTTGAGGCAACTGTGGCAGGAGGACCGACAGCAGCAGTTGATCCTGCTGTTGACGCCACTGTAGCAGGAGGCGGGCCTGGTGGAGGAGCGGCAACAGCTACAGTATCCGATTCCGGAGTCACTGGTATCGCTTGTTGCTCGCCATCTGGAGTGGTCGCAGTTGTATCGTCGGGTTTATCTCCTGTAACAGTTGTATCGTCGCCATCAGCCGCTGGAATTGCTGTTTTAACTATTTTAGAATTCGTTTTCGATACCAAAACATCGCCGTCACCATTTTCAGCTACAATTTGACTCTGCAAACTTGTTTTCTCTGGCGACGTTCCTGTGTTGACATCTTTAACGTATACTAAGATTTCGTAGTTCTGTGTAGAATTTGAATCTAATTCTTGAGCTGTTGTGAGAGCTGTAATCTTGTTACCTTCATTATCGTGTTTTGCTATCGATTGTGCTGACGTATATGCAGTTCCGTTACTAGAATCAATTGGCACTATTTTAACTATTACACCGACATTGTTCTCACCATTGTTTGGAGTTGCATTAGTGTCTGCTGGCTTCGCTGCACTTCTATTGTCGATTATGAAGGTTAGTCTTCCAGAATTAGAATTCGGTGGCACTGATAGTGACAACGTATTTGAGGGACTTTTTAAATTTACTGGGTAGCCGCACCTATTATTACAAAGGTAGCCTTGGCAACTGTTGCATATATTGGAATAGTACTGGTTAAGTTGTTGGTAGTACTGCTGGTACGGGTAGTTGTTCCCATACTGCTGATTTTGAGGAGCACTATTCTTATTACTGATAGAACTAACTGGTATTCTTATTTCGACTGTATTGCAATTACTATTTGCTTTAATTGGTGTTTGTATTGAAATATTACACTGTAACATAAACAAAAACGATTAGTACACACTTACAGAACAATAATTAAACAAATATTAGGTAGGTATAGGTATTAAACTAAACCATGGTCATTTTGCGTTATGACTTTCATACGTGCATATTTCTATCTGTATTTTTTTCACGCTGTCTCGCATCATAACGTAGACAGAGTAATTTTAATAGTCTAAAATAATAATATCTGAGTTTACCCGCATTGTTTGGTGATTGTCGGCGATAGCCGGACTTCAGCCCTTTTGTGTTGTATTTGGAAGGTATTTTATATTACGAAGAAGTGAAAAAGACACAGATAGAGAGCGCGCGAGAAGCATGGTGCGCTAGTCATGCATTCAAAATGCTTCTAAGCGCCTGGTCTAAGAGAGGTCAATAAACGAAATTCTTCGTACATAACGACCGAAGTATAAGCATACTTAGTTATTTATTACTCACCTGTAATATTATGCACAAACAACAAGCAACAAACCTAAGCTGGTACCTCCCCATGATGTCCAAATTATGAGTATGTTTACAAATCCTGCGCATCCGTCTTATATACAAGTTGTTAAGCTGATAGAGGCAAGTCTTCGTCACCTGATGACCAGTCATTCAGCCCTATATCCGAAGTTACAGCTAAAGGCACGTAATATGCATTATTTTACAGTTCTGATAACTAACATTGTTTTGTTTAATAGATATCTCAGTTTTATCAGAGCAAAACATGGTATTATTTTAAAGTTATGCTACGAACAGGTGAACTATAATTCATTTTGATTTCTATATGTACAGTTGATAATAGAAGTGGATATTCACCGTGTCTGCGCAAAAAAAAAAAACTATTAGAGTACTACTACTACAAGTAGCATTATTTAGTTGAACTGTATATAAAAACTAGCTGACCCAGCAAACGTTGTTTTGCTTTATAAATTATAGATAGTAGCCGATCTCAGATTTACTGAATACGCATATAAAATTTGGTAAAAATCGGTCGCGCCGTTTCGGAGGAGTACGGTAACTAACATTGTGACATGGAATTTTTATATATTAGAAGATGATAAAGCTATCCGCATGTTGAAGAAATAATAAAATTGGGAGACTAGGCTTGAATACTGAAAAGCTACCCAAAATTTGAGGGCTACTGAAATAATTGAGCAGCGTATAAATTCAAAATTAGAAACTGAATTTTTGATAAGGCCTTAGTCCTTTGAGTAGACAGAGGCACGTCGGCTTCAGCGAAATCCTTTTGTGACTATCACCTATTCTATAACCACAGCAAACCATGCAAACCATGCATAACCATGCAAAATCAATCTTGTGCCTCAATATTCTAATTTCATTACAGACACAATTTTCGTTAAAGCATTTTTCCTTTAAAATTTCCAGGTATGTAGGTATTGATGGTAGGGAGGGATCAAACAAGCTGCACCCCGCGGTTTCACTCGCGAAATGCCGATCCCGTGAAAGTATCGAAAGTATGAAACGTGGCATTTGTTACTCCTAAAGATGAAATGTATAATCATCATATTCAATTTCATCAAAATGGTCCAGGGGTTTCGGGGATTACCCCCAACATTTGATACATGTTACCAACGTTACCTCTTTATAATATTAGTACTATATAGATTCGCAGAACCCAGCATTAACCAGTATTTAGGTTTTTGAAAGGAAACATGATGCAACTAGCGAAGGGACATAAGGTACTGGTGTTGAGTAAATTTTCTCAGGCGCATATCCTTGAGGTCTGAATTAGGGTGAACGGTTCAACTGGTTTCGACATTGGGAAATATATCTTGTGATTTGATATCTGGTTCCGATAGTTAAATAAGGAGCATGCGCGGTCACGTGATTTCCCACGTGACTTTAGTTTGGTTTTTATTGCAGGCTTGTAGACCCGAACCATACGATTTTCTTTGGTCCCAGACATGAGCTTTTGAATAGTTCGACAGTGATTGTTCTTACTGAATGTATGGAAGCTTATATTTGTGGCTACCATAGCCTGTCGGCTACCCGTTTGTTAATTTTTAATTTAGAAGCTGCTTATCTATTTAAGGAGCTCTCAAATTTTGAATTGAATTTTAGTATTTGGCCGTAAGTCCATAGTTGACCGTCCTCCACACTGCTGTATTTTAAACCACTAATTTAATGCTAAAGGGTGCCAACTTTGACTGGCCAGTTTACTAGTAATAAGCTAGTAAAAAGGATCGTCTGTGTACACGGTGGTTGTTTTACTGGCATACCTACTAAATTGGCCGTCTAAAAGGTCCATAAACGATGTTGTTGGCCAATAATATGTTAATAGGATTATGTTTATTTAGCGGTAGAGGCTGTTGACATAGTAAATACCTAACAAGACGTATCAAGGAATACCTACCTAAGAATAGGTTTTACCACGAAACTATTTAACCGAATATTGTAAAATACCTAATACCGTTACTTACCTAACTAGGCTCGTAATATGGATAGGTACCAAAAAACTTCGGTTTTTTGGTATTAACATACTAGAACCTTCTCATAATTTGTTGATAGGTAGTACAAGAAGAATGCAAGCCGTAGATACGTTTTATGTGCTTATAATACTAGGTACATAATGTCAAAAGATTTTTTTTGTTTTAACTTTACAGTGACAGCACGTTTAAGAATCTAAATTTGTCTAAGCATTTGACACCTGCAATTTAATTCGAATCGTGTTATTTTTGTTAGTCTAAAAGATTCATAACAAAAAATTTTAGTCACCAACATTGAGGTCACCAATAGTAATGTTACATACCTACCATTGGTGAATTTTTACTTTATAGCTACGCAATGCACCAATAGTCCCTCCCGTTTTATGTGTTTTGTTAGCAAGGGAGACAGTGGTTTAATTCTCACCTATCAATCTATACTAATGTTGTATAAACATAAAGTTGGTAACATGTATGTATGTTAGAGGTAATCTCCTCCGGTGGATCGATTTTGATGAAATTTACTATGAAAATACATTGCATCTTTGGGAGTAAAATAGGCTACGTTGACGTGGACTTGCGCGGGTTATTTATAAAAAGTTTTATTTTATTATTTTTAAGTTAGAACCATTTAGTTTTTAGTCGCCTCGAAAATAATGAGCCTTAAGATCAAGGTTAGTATGAAGGCAAAATTTCATCACCACGCATACAAATTACTTTCTATGTTTTTGAATGCGCATAATGTTCAATTTAAATTATAGAAAGAATCAAAAGGAATGCGACCTCTAATACTAACAGGAATCAAAACATAATTTGCTTAATAGCGAATTTGAAAGTATGTCATTGTCAATAATTTCGTAATAGTGCACAGGGCAATGTGTGTCACGGTAGATGTGAAGTTTAGGATAAATATTTGGATTATCTGATCGAGTTGAAGGCCTTTGTCAAGTTTATTGTTCGACCACGGTGTAGATGAGCTCTGATTAACAATTACTAAAAGCTCGTATTGCAAAAGGATACTTATTGTCGCTGCAACTCTGACACGAAGATGATATGTGGTTATATCCTCTTCGGGGGAGATGAAGAAGGTAAATAAAAATGTCTCCTCCTTTTGTGGGAGACAGTCAAAAAGTCGCAAAATGTATGTATCATATTATGGATTGATGAAATTGGACAAAAATCTAAAAGAGAACAGAAGCTATTTATATTAGCTTCTCGTAAAGCCGGACGTACACCGCTAACAAAACTAAGTTAGTGTAGCTTAGCTCGCCAGTTTTTCAAACAAGTAAGCATGGCTGGCATAGTTTGAGTGGACGCACATGTATGGAAAACTGACTGTTAATAGAATAGAGCTAAGCTAAACTGACTTAGTTGAGATTTTTCTTCTGTTTTCGCGATGTTATATAGAAATTAAACTAACTTTTTGTTTAAATCAGGATCAATTAAAATCGAAAAATTAATTTAATGACTTAAAATTGAGGACATTTTTCGGTTTGAATCGCGTGGTTTTTATTACTTTTAGCATTGTTACAACGCTTAACGTTTCGAGACCTTTCCAGGTCTCTTCTTCAGGATAGACTATCCTGAAGAATCCTATTCATACAACATCGCGAAAACAGAAGAAGAATTTAATGACTTAGTTAAGTCGACGGTTGGACGATCGGCTTTTATCTGTGCAAAGCATATTTGTTTTGCTGCATCATAAATACCTAAGTGTTAGTTTATTTTTCTACAATACGCAGTTTTATGACAAAGTATAGTCATTGCAGCCAACATTGTTATGGTTAATAATATTCCAGTATCTAACGAGTTATTTAATGTCAAGGTGACTTTAATAATGCAATTACATAAATAACATCTTTAAATTGAAGTCAAATTAAGTGTAATTCATTTAATAGAGCCTACATTTGACATGACACTTGTAACAGCCATGTTATTATAACAATTATGTCATTTATTGTAATTTTAGCACCTACCAATCAAAGGTTATACTTAAGGTACCTACCTACTTACCTACTTAAGGCACTTACCTTAAGGTTTCGATATAATAAATTATCCCATAAGTTAAAATTATATAATATATTGTGTTAACATGAATATTTTTAGAATTTTGTTCGGTTCAGAAATGATATGTAATTAAAATATATTTTTTTCGATTTTATTCGCGTTGAATTTACTATTTTAAGCTCAGAAAAGCTTAATAAGAGCAACGCGACAAAAACCGAAAAAAATAATTTTACTTTTCAATTATAAAGATCAATCACACGCTAACAAGATTATATTTGCCTTTTCAGGGTATCCCTGAGCTTGACGTGCCGGGCATCGAACCCCTGAGCCTGGGTCAGATAGCTCTGGCCAGAGGTCCTCAAGGAGCTAAGCTGACAGCCGTAGTGAATGACGTGA
This sequence comes from Idaea biselata, assembly GCA_958496205.1. Classification (NCBI taxonomy): domain Eukaryota; kingdom Metazoa; phylum Arthropoda; class Insecta; order Lepidoptera; family Geometridae; genus Idaea; species Idaea biselata. The sequence goes on along the minus strand of OY292394.1, from coordinate 38,505,451 downwards.
AGGTCTGGGGCCCGAGCAACTTCATCATAGAGGAACTAAAGTGAGTCGAGGATCCTATTCATAACATTAAGTGAAAGAATGAAAGGGTGTTGTTGGTTCATCATGCAAAAACCGCTGAAACAATTGAGGTGAAACTCGGTAAGTATATAGATATCTGAAGACCTAGAATGACAAATAGGCTAGGTACATTTTATTCCGACATTTCCACGGAATCGGGACTTACGTGGGAAAAATCGCGGTAAGCGATTTTTGTTATTTTTGCGATTTTTGTTTTGTTAGAGTTTTTTGTTTTTAAAACCGAAAGAATTCTGTTTTAAACATTACAATTACCTACCTAGCGTGATATAGCTGAGGAAGTTACACTTTGCTGTTCAAAGCAAAGCGTCTCGATGTATCCTTTGACCGTTTCCAAAAACAAATTTCCAAGGTCCACTAATGACTAAACCAATCCCAACGGAAAAACATAAAAACCCTTAAAGAATATAAAGGGCTTTTAAGTTGTCTATAGATAGGAATGTTAATCTTTTATAGCTGTTGTATAGATTGTATAGAATATAGATTTCATCATTAAAGGAGATGACATGTATGTAGATGATGCGGAAATCATCATGTCCTAAGTACGTGTCACAAATGGTTATTGCTATATTGCGGTCAGTTTATTTATATCTAGAAGTATGTATGCAAATTAATAGAATCTACTAAAATTACCTATATACATATTTGAAGGCTTGTTAACAAAGATATCCTGGCCCCGGATCTAAAAGAATATGGCTTTGGCCCTGTAAAAGGGCGTAAAAGGCGATGTTAAGGGGTTTCTTGGTGGGAGGCTTCGGCCGCTGCTTGAACACCACCCACCTCGGGCCAATCGAACTTGTTCGTGTTCTTGTATGTAAATAGACTGGTGCAGCCACTAAGGAATACCTTTCAAATCTTGTTCTACTGCTATCTTCTTATCGTCTAGCTAGAAAAGCGTGCTACGCTATTAGACTATCTCACCACTTACCGCACATCTGTAAATAATAAAATAAATATTAATCCTGCTAATATTTTAAACAAGCGGAGTCTCGCGGTTTCACCGCAGTGTTCAAAGTCGGGATAGAAAGTGGCCCATGTATTAATCCAGATCTCTAGCTGTCTGTAAGTTTCATCGCAATCGATGTAGTAGTTTTTGCTTTGAGGAGTAACACACATAGTCTTTTAGTTGGAGATCTGAATATGTGGGCTCCTTTTTATTCCGATATTCTAACGGGACCGGACTTACGCGGGAGACACCGCGGGCGCACCTAGTAAATAACAATAAAAAAGGTTTATTATCTCTCCACAAATTGTTACAAAGTGTGGTAATCCAAGGCTTCAGCTATGTAGGTATATTCCTAGTTTCATTTCAATCAGTTCCGTAATATTCGTGTGAAAGAATAACAAACAAACAAACATACAAACTACGTTGGTAGCAACGAGGATAATGAAAAAAGCATCCCGTTGATGTCTTTTATATGACAAAAATTGATTGTATGATAATAAAAGAGACTTATGCGTTTTATCATTAAATGGTAGAAATATTTCTAAGAAAACATTAAAGGTTAACCCGAACCTACACTTTACCTAATATTTTATAACGATCTACTTTCCAGGTCTGACTTGAACAAGAACCGTTTCGACTTCAAGTTGTTGCTCCCGAAGTTAGACTTCAACGGCAAGTACAAGATGGACATCCAGGTGCTGCTGCTGCGGCTGCAAGGCCGGGGGAACATCACTGGCACATTCAGTTAGTATTGTCATAGTATATAGAATGAAGTAATAGTATCCAAACTCGTCTGTTTTCTGTAATCCGGCGTTGACAAGTCAAATGTCTGTCGTACGTTTTTCTAAAAAAAATAATGACCTTTCTTATAACATGCTACAACTTATGTGACCGGTACCGGGAAACAAATTTGTATGAAAAATAGGTAAGAGTGCCGCGAGACGTCAACTACACTACCTACTACAAGGTAAACTGTGGTACTTATTGTAAATTGTCGTACAGGATAGTTGGAAGACAGTGTTGATGACCTATTATTGCGACCAGTGTATTGCAATATTTATATTTAAAAACTTCTCTACCACTGCTTTTGGATGGTTTTTTTTTCATAATTGATACGTTATGAAAAAAAACTTAGACTATAATATTTATGATTAGGTACTATTGATTATTACTGTGACTATTGATAAATATTACCGAACGTTTCACACAGAGTAACGGGTACTATATATAATTGATACCTATACTATAAATACTTTTTTGTAAATACATACCTACATATTATAGATACAGATAACTCGCAGTCACTTCGGTCACTTGTCACCGAGAGGATCGAACCCACAACCTTCTACGTCACAATTGGTGGTTCGCCCGACGCTCTACTTAGGTCGTTTTACACTACCCATAGAAATCATAAATCGATAAAATTCCTCATTTCAATTTTATTATAGTTATTAGTTGAATGAATGACGTAACAGAAATAGTGCCAAGTTCAGCAAATGTTGCAAGTTGTATAAAAACAAATAGGATTGCGTAACGTGGAACGTGCTGCGTGCGCGCGCGCCGACAGCATTCCACTGGATTATGGATGTTACTTTAGTTTAGGTACCATTTATATTGTGGATGCTTGAATTTGATTTGACACCTTCATATTTAATGCTATACAGCGTGTTTCGAGCTAGGTGTCTAGGTGAACAACTTTTGTTTTTATGACTTTTGGAAATTCGAAGAAATGATCGACTGAGGGTACGAGTCCCCACCGGGAGCAAAAATATTTGAAACAAAATGCATTTTTTCACAACTTATTTTTGCCCAAGTGTAGGTAAAACTTTAAAAATAAAATGTTAACCACTAGAAAATAACTGTACCCATCAATCAAACGATACATTACTAATCAAACTAAAATACCATACTATTCCGTTTCCAGAGGACTACGCCTGCAACGTCACAATGAGAGGACACAAAGAGAAGCGCGGCGACGAGGAATTCCTCCAGTTCGACCCAATGAAGGTCAAACTCCGAGTGGGCCAGTCCTCCATCTACCTAACCAACCTATTCGACGGAGACCCAGTCCTGGGGCCGGCTACAAACCGCGTCATCAACGAGAACTCACAAGTATTCCTCCAAGAGATCAGTCCAGTACTAGAACGGAGTCTAGCGGACCTCTTCACGGAGATGGCGAATAAGATAACATCGAAGTTCACGTATCAGGAACTGTTTCCGTGACGTGTTGTTGAGTTTCTAGTGTAAGTTGGTAGCTTTGTTCGTGGTGCTGTGGTTTGAGGGTGATGGAGAAGCCTCTGAAGGTCTGTACAATACACGGGATAGAAAACTAATGGACAGGGCCTCTACTTTAGTTCTACGAACGATAATTCCAGAAGAAAATCGTCCGAAATTTTTATTTTCGGACGGTTTTGAAGGACGGATGATAGATTTTCTTTCTATTGTTCGTAGTATTCAAGTACCCCTCCTGATCTGGCTCTATTTCCTTTTTTTACCATTAAATAAATTTGATTTCATGTCCTAGTATGTATTGCTTCAACTAATTAAAAATTATGATAGTGTATTCATCCCAACGGTGACTTGTCTTTTGTAGAAAATAACTCAGTCCAGCGGTGCGCTGGCGCATGGCGTGCTACTGGGTTCGTTTGGGCTTCGTTTAGTTATTAGTTTTAACTCAGTCCAGTATTAACTTCGTCTCTGTTTACGAAGACATGAGTTATTTCGTAAAGGCATTTCAGTTTGAGTGTCAGAGTGTCACGAACGAAGGTGTCTCGCTATAAATGTGATAGTTTTGTAATAGTTTCTAAGCAATGTAAATTCAAAATGTGATAATAAGAATTTTAAGAGTGGTATCTGGGAAGAGGGACGAAACTGATTTTCTTAATGTCATTGCATAGTGCGGCGAGAAAAGTGCATTTTTAACGAAGAGTTCTAAATGTATATTTTTACATGGGTTAGATAGAAGTTTAAAATTCTGCTTCATTTGAAGAAATTTAAACTTTAACTTAAGCAGATATCGTAGATCGTAGAGGATCGTATCGTATAAGATATCGTGGATTTTTATCGCCTTACTATACATGACTGTAATAGATGCTATGATAGCCTATTTTCTTACTGATTTTGCATATTTTCTGATATTTATACAGACGAAAATCTGTTGTTCATAAAATAGATGCTATTTTATTTCATTCACGTTCCCTCTCATAGTTGTGCGATTGACACAAAGTGGTCACTAGGAGGAAGTGCGGCGATCATCAATTTACCGGACTTATAATTGTTATATTGATAAAATCACCAATCATGATAGGAGAAATATCTACCTATAGGTATCGTGACTAGATGACGATTTTATCAATATAACAATCGTAAGTCCGGTAAATTGATGTTCGCTGCACCTTCCCTATAAGTCGCACTCCCCTCTGGTGACTTATTTGGATTCATAAATATTTAAGTATGATGCATAAGGGAATTTGTAAATAGGTCTATTATTGTTTCCTTCAATATATTTCAAAATTCTGTTGTAGTACTTATAATTATGCTGTTATATTTGTATCTTGGTTTTCAAATTAAAGAAGTAAGAAAATAAAGTGGTTGCATTGAATTGTTTTTAATTTTTAGATTATTAATTCGTAATTCCGTAACTTAGTTTCGAAAGTCATATGTTCAAATAACTAAATGATTGTTCGAATGGACTTTATTGCGAAACAATCTTTTGTCGACAAACGTTGTACCGACTGAACGATTTATCGAATATTTATGAATCGACGGTTTAAAGATTGATCTTTAGACAAAAATGTTCAATTCCTAAAAAGTTATAATAACAAGCTCTATAACATTTTTGAACTTGTTTGAACACAATATGTTCGCTGTTCGCACCATTAGATTCTATCACTTTAGTACTCATAGTAAGAGACTTCGGAATTTATTGAACTGCAGTCTTCCTATCTTCTAGACGAGGGTGCTACATCTAAGCTTAGACTATCGTAACAATTCGTGATTATTTCGTAAGATAGTTGTCAAAGTACAAGTTACAAGTCATTTAATAAATATTGATATGTAATCCATTCTAAATACTAGGTATTTGCTTTTATCCTGCGCGTAGCATAGAAGGATGATTGGTATAATTAGCCCCATGAGTTTCTTGTGTCTTCTTCTAATTTAAAACGATCTGGGAATATCTAATTGAAAAAACATATTTTGAGTTTGAGTATAAGCGGCTACTTGACTCTATCTTGTATCTCCAGTAAATCTCCTCTTCATCAGGAACATCTCTGAGTACCTACTGTTGAAATTGTCTCAATTACCTACAGCTAGTTGCTTACACATTTTCTAAAGGCGTTTGCAACAATACGGGATGAATTAGCTAAGTGACCCAGCCAGCGCTAGGGGGTGAGCGAGGGGCGAGTCTGCTATTTTCACGCTCAAGAATCGTAGGTACCAACAGATTTATATTCAGTGTAAACAAAAAAGATGAAGTGATGATGATGATGTTCATTCACATAGCCGGCGAGTATTTGGACGACTTGTTTGATAAGGATTTACTCGCACGGCAGCGTGTTGTAAGTATATTCAAATAGTTCTATAATTATCTATTTGAATTATATAGCCCGGCGATGAAACTATTATATAGCTCAAGTATGCGAAGCGAAGCTCAGCCAAACTAAATTAGTTTAGTTGGCGGTAGACGATCGGCTTTAGGGCCCGTATTAATAGACCGAACTCAAGTTCGATATCAATCTTGAGTTTGCTATTGAGTTGTTGCGCTGATTTATAAACCTATCTTAAGATGTGATTAAAGAGTGACGTATCACTTGAGTCATACCGTATTAATAAATCAAACTCAGCACTCAAGATGTCTCTCAAGATGCAGTTTCGTGTATTCAAGTTCGATCGTGGGTGGTACGTGACTTAAGTAGCTGTTTCGGTGTTTTTGTAATTCAGAAACATGGAGAAATCAATTGTGGGGTTTCTATGCTCGATTTTTTCATTCTCTACAACTTAGGACGACGCAGGCAAAAATCGATTCATTTATACAGCCACAATTCTAATCGGATGATCTTTTTTTTTTCGATGATGGTCCTCCACCAATGGAAACGCCGAGTTTTTTTTTTATTCTTTCGGTCTCAGACCGTTATGGCCAATTTGGCGCCGAGAGTTGTAAAAAACACATGTTTGACAGTTCTTAATTCAAACCTAAGATTAATCGACTCGCGCCCTCTGCCGGGATAAAAAGTTAGTGTTCCTCCTAATTAGAAAAAGCGGGAACGTTAGGAACAGAATATCTGTCGCTTGCCAGACGTGGGTTTTTGCTCGGGACAGAATATCTGTCTCTTGCCAGTTTAAAGGTTATTATGATGATATTTTGGGGATGGGTTATTTTAGTTTTGGTGATTTTTTATTCTTTGTTTTGTTTAGTTAAGTTTTTTTGAATTATTATTTAATAAGTTGATTTTTAGGGCGTCATGAAGAAGTTATATGGCCACAAGGTTTTCGAATTAGTGTAGCTTAGCTAGCTCAGTTTAGCTAGCTTAGCTTAGCCAGCTTAGCTAAGCTTGGCTTAGTTTAGCTAGCTTAGCTTAGTTTAGCTAGCTTAGTTTAGCTAGCTTAGCTTAGCTAAACAAAACTAAGCTAGCTAAACTCACCTAAGCAAAGATTGATTTAATTAAGTTACATTTTGTTAAATATATTCACAATAAAAAAATGACAGTAAAATACGAGTAAACTAGGTACCATAGTAACAAAACTTTTTAACTTAAGAAATTAAAAATGCAAAAAAAAACTACCTACCATAGTGCAAGAATAAAACGTTTACTTTCATTCAAGGTCGCTCTCAAGATCACTCTCGAAGCTCAAGAGCGATATCAGTTGAGTAGAGCTTGAGTTTTACTATTAATTAATACCTAACTTAAGATGGTGACCGCATCTCAAGAGTTACTCAATTGATACGCACTCAAGATCGATATTGAGTTCGGTTTATTAATACGGGCCTAGGAGTATAAGCTAGTGATCAAATGTCACCGGCGACATAATTATAATTATTGAATAGCATGTCGTACCTTCGGTAAGACAAAGGCGTAAGTATAATTGCTTACCTAAGGCACTTACACTCTTACCGAAGGTTCGATATTTTTATTAAGTACCTACCTATTAAAATATATGTCGACTGCAGGCAGGTGTCTATTTAATCAACATTTTAATGGAGGCCACACACGGTACGATATACCATACGTCCGTCTTTTATGCAGTATTGACTGCACAAAGAATTGCGCAGCAGTACCTAGACCTGACACAGTTGAATCTATAGTCAATTCATTTAACCGTGTTTGTGTTTTCATAAACGGCAGAACGTACACAAACCGCAAATGGTACACCGCAGCGTGTGTAGCCTCCATAACAACTATCGTAAAATAGATTTCTAGTAGGTACTTATTGCATATTAGAAACTTTTGTAGGTTCTAAATAAGTAATAACCTAAATGTGAAAAAATACGCCTAGCAAGACATTTAAACCGCGTTTGTACTAAATAATAGGGATATAAACATGCGCAACACTCTTATGGAGATGTTACGTATTGAATAATTGATGTTAATGCTTTGTTACAGTAGTTTTGAAATAAGATAATAAGTCCATACTTATTTATACGTAGGTGTGTATAGTGTAGGTACAGGTAGGTATATTATTCATGCTTGTGTTTATTTATATGTCAACAAACCACACTCAAATATGGGGTACAGCAGCCAGATTTGAGACAGGCATCCAATTTAAGCCTATTCGCCGTAGCCGAAAAAGGTTGATAGATGATGATGATGCTTGTGTTATAAACCGAACGACCATTTCCGACCAAATTAAGTCAGTTTAGCTAAGCTAAGTTAAGCTAAGCCGCTTAGTCGACCTAGTTATTTACATTATATGTATACACCTAAGCTACGTCTACCGCAAACTAAGGCAGCTGTGTTCACTTGGTTAAAAACTAGCGAGCTCAGCTAAACGACCATAATTTAGTTGGCGTTGAACGTTCGGTTATAGGAATTGTGTAGGTTATATTCCATGGCCTTTCTATAATAGTACATTTTGATATAAGTGCGGTAAGTTGAAAATTACAGCCGAGGCGATATTGCTAGCCCGAGCCGTAGGCGAGGGCTACAAGAAAGCAGAGGCTGTAATTATCAAAGCGCACGTATGTCATACGACGTTTTATAACACATTTGCGAGGAAATCAAATAAAAACAATACAGCGAAAAGAAAAAGCGCGCGGAATAATTTTTATTTGTTCACAAATTAGCGATGCGCGGGCATCAGTGCTTTTTTTTTTAAGGCAACGGTACAAAAACAGCCAGTATTACTAATAAAGTAAATTAATATTTTTTTGTTTCTGTTACAGATGTAATTTACTGTCAAAATGAATTAAATTAAAGAATTAAATGTTTATTTTTTATATTTTATCTCCCAAAGTTAATTTTATTCATAAAATATTGACCACTTTTCTGACATAAAAACTTTTTGATTTGCTTTCTTTGCTTTTTTTTTCTTAAGATTTAAAAAAGTACCGTTGGTTTTAGACGGAGCATGATAAACCGTACGTGTTACCTTATTAGAAAGAAACTCGTGCGTTTTACTTTACGATTACGCACAAGTACGTAATGACATACATTACGATATTGAAATTGGTGAAATAAGAGGCCCTTTACGAGCAAATGTGTTATAAAAATTACATAACAACATTAAGTCTAGGGACCTGGAAAAAGCAGTTGAATTAAAAGGCATTATTTTTAAACGTACCTTCATATATTCGTCTCTTTGGCTATGCATTAAAACATGCATAGGTACCATACATACCTACGTTCGAAAAACATAACCCTCCTTCGGCAGTTGGGTAAAAAATACTATATTCTATTGAAATCTGACAAAAGTTACTATTGGGTGCCTAGCTTGTTTTCAGTTTTATGCCAATTAATGTAATGTCGAAACTCCATCATGAATTGGCATAATATAATAGGGTAATTCCCAAAGTAAACAACAAAGAACGGGATTAAAAAAACCATAAATAATTCAAGATTACCTTGACTAAAACAACCAGACGTTCTTTTTAACCACAAAAGGGGAACTTTTGTTCATTTTTGTTTAGTAACGTGACGTGATATCTACGCAAAATTTATGAAAGTAGAATTAAATCACTAAGCAATAAAACCTTTAAGAGGACAGTCTACCTACTCTTTTTCCATACAAGCTTATTCGACTGTTTCCTCTCTAGATGAAGATATTAGAGCAAATATGTTTATGCTATAAATAAAACCTACATCTGCCATGACCACGCCCCTATGTTTTGTTTTTTTATTTTCGAATTAGAATAGAAATAAAATTAAAAAAAAATTGAAAATGAAAAAAATCAAAACGTAGGCGCATGGTCACGCACGGCTGATATAGGACTTATGGCTAGACATATTTTTTCTAATATCTTTAGCCAGGGAGAAAACAGTCGACTACATTTTTAAAGTTTGTATGGAGAACTAGACTAGTAGGTAGACTGTCCCCTTAAGGGTACACTATTAGTCTCGCGACGCGACGCAGGCATGATCTCGCAATCAGTAAAGGCTAAATACATGGTTATTCTTTTCACATCGTTGAATGACTTAATAGAGCCACTTATGACCAATAAGAAGTGGTTGTCTAACAGTTTAATTAGATATTACATAGCTTGATAATCATACCTGATGAGACCTACCATGTCGAACAAGAGAATCGAACACGCTCCCCTGAATATTGAATGGATAAATTATCGACTAGCTCCATTGAAATATTACTAGAGTTGTACTATTTATGTATTCTCTGCTAGAGGTGATGTCTTAAGCATATTCGATGTTCCTTTCCAAGCCGTTGTAGCGCTGACTATATTGTACGTCTATTGTTAAACCCATCGGTCCGGGCGCTGCTTTACAACAGACTTCCTTCTGATATCATATATCTACTGATTATAGGTGGAGACTAGCCCACCCTTAAGTTGTGGACTATTCGTTTTTTTTTAACCTTGACTTTTAATTGTTGTGCGTAATTGTTCATATAGCCAGTTATTCAATGCTTGGTAACATGCAATTTTATTGTTACCACTTTATATAAAACTTACCCACTAAGAACCAGCTAGAGGGTCGAACCCAGCTATATTCTATTTAACAAGTAGTATTATAATATAATTTATAACACATTTGCTCGTAAAGGGCCTCTTATTTCACCAATTTCAATATCGTAATGTATGTCATTACGTACTTGTGCGTAATCGTAAAGTAAAACGCACGAGTTTCTTTCTAATAAGGTAACACATACGGTTTATCATGCTCCGTCTAAAACCAACGGTACTTTTTTAAATCTTAAGAAAAAAAAAGCAAAGAAAGCAAATCAAAAAGTTTTTATGTCAGAAAAGTGGTCAATATTTTATGAATAAAATTAACTTTGGGAGATAAAATATAAAAAATAAACATTTAATTCTTTAATTTAATTCATTTTGACAGTAAATTACATCTGTAACAGAAACAAAAAAAATATTAATTTACTTTATTAGTAATACTGGCTGTTTTTGTACCGTTGCCTTAAAAAAAAAAGCACTGATGCCCGCGCATCGCTAACTGGCAACGTAATAATCAATTTCACAAATTGTTCAAATTTTTCTAACTGCTTTAACAAGTGATTAAAGATTTATTCGTTTAAGAAAGTCCGAGTTTTATTTATTTCCTCGCAAATGTGTTATAAAACGTCGTATGACATACGTGCGCTTTGATAATTACAGCCTCTGCTTTCTTGTAGCCCTCGCCTACGGCTCGGGCTAGCAATATCGCCTCGGCTGTAATTTTCAACTTACCGCACTTATATCATAATGTACTATTATAACACATTTGCTCGTAAAGGGCCTCTTATTTCACCAATTTCAATATCGTAATGTATGTCATTACGTACTTGTGCGTAATCGTAAAGTAAAACGCACGAGTTTCTTTCTAATAAGGTAACACACGGTTTATCATGCTCCGTCTAAAACCAACGGTACTTTTTTAAATCTTAAGAAAAAAAAAGCAAAGAAAGCAAATCAAAAAGTTTTTATGTCAGAAAAGTGGTCAATATTTTATGAATAAAATTAACTTTGGGAGATAAAATATAAAAAATAAACATTTAATTCTTTAATTTAATTCATTTTGACAGTAAATTACATCTGTAACAGAAACAAAAAAATATTAATTTACTTTATTAGTAATACTGGCTGTTTTTGTACCGTTGCCTTAAAAAAAAAAAGCACTGATGCCCGCGCATCGCTAATTTGTGAACAAATAAAAATTATTCCGCGCGCTTTTTCTTTTCGCTGTATTGTTTTTATTTGATTTCCTCGCAAATGTGTTATAAAACGTCGTATGACATACGTGCGCTTTGATAATTACAGCCTCTGCTTTCTTGTAGCCCTCGCCTACGGCTCGGGCTAGCAATATCGCCTCGGCTGTAATTTTCAACTTACCGCACTTATATCATAATGTACTATTATTGGTCTAATAAATTATAATTAAATTCAATCAATAAAATTATATTGTAATTTGTTTGTCGATAATTAAATTTTATTATAAAAAAGATGTGCTAAATGCTAAATGTTCCCTGAAATAAATTATTATATTAAATTATTAATTATTATTATGGCGCAGCTAGTAATATATATTAGTGAAAAAAAAAGATAGTTAGGTACACTGAGTTAATATTAGGTTGAGATCAATGTAGGTACCTACCATGTTTTTTCACTAATATTACATTGTGTTATTTCGACAGCTCTACGAAATAATTTATTTCGTAGAGATGAATAATTTATTTCGTAGAGATGTCGGCCAGAGACAAAATCTTCGTAACTCCCAGGAGGAGCCTAAATCTAATCTATATTATAAGCCGAAGGACGATATTATGTATCTGAGTCTGTAGCGTATATAGCTTGTTGTGCATAGTCATAATAATTTGACTAACTATAGCTTTTGGTCACACACAAGTTTGTTATAGGATATTCAAGGGATGAGCATAATCTTGAGTTAAAATCAATCCATGCTATTATACAATGAGTTTTAATTGCCAGACCTAGTTTAAACCATTATTTACTAATGCCTAAATCATGGTTTAAACCAGGTTTTGTCCCGTAATCAGTGCGTGTAACCCGAAGCCCTGTATGTACGAGTATTTATGAAATAGACTCGTTAACATCGGTGTCAGGTTGCAGCATTTTATCTCCGAATCCGCGAGTGAGATAACTGTTACCGTTCGCGTTCGCAATTTATGTAATGCAATTGCGAATAGCCGATCGGGGGCCGATTCTTGGAACCGAGCTTGTAATCCTCATTAATCCTCATTACCTACCAGTTATGTTATGATTATGACTCATTTTCAATAGTTGTAAGCGGCGTTTTCATCGGAGTGAAGTTATTAACATCAACGGTCGTTTTCATAGCGCAAAGGAGCCCGAAAGAGAAGGTCATATGTCTGTTTTTAAATGATCGTTGGATGTTAAACTGACAGCTCCGCTCGCGGTGGGAACCCGGCTTTAACCACCCGAAGAGTGTCCTTGAACATAAAAGAGATTCGTAGGTTGAGCGTCCAAATAAAAACGCGTTCGGCTGCAAGAATCGCGGAGATACGCACTGTGTTGCAACGATCTGCAATATCTATTAAATAAATAAATATTTCAGGACATTGCACTCAGCGCCATCTTGCCCAATAGTAACCAACTAGGCTTGTACTAAAGGTATTAGACAACGGATATATTACGTACTGTCCGTGCTTTAGTCTACCAGAGGTCGGGAGATCTCTATATAAAGACCTTGAAACGTCGAACGTTGAAAAATTCCCTAAATATGTGTTTGATTTCATATCAGCATCGCAAAAATGAAGAAAAATACATACTTATGATGCATAGTACACACTCAGAACCAGAAAGAATCATCATCAGAGCGATGTTCCCGGTTGCATCCTTCTCGAGATCTCGGGGTCCGCTTTCCCACTTTTACGTCTCCACTTCGCACGATCTTCGGTATTCCGTGTAGTGAGGCCATTTGCACGCATATCTGCTCTTACGACGTCAAGTCAGCCTTTCTAGGGTCTTCACAGTTTACCTCGGCCGGGCGGAGGCGCTCCCCACGTAACTAGCTGGTTTCTGTAAATCGTGACCGTACCATCGTAAGCGGCATTATTGCAATTTATCTGAAATGTCTCGGACATGAAGGCTGCCCATGATGCGGGAGTTTCTGACGTGTTCTTTTCGTGTCACTCCACACATCCAGCGCAGCATCCGTGACACGCAGCTCCTGCTTATGTCGCTCAAGCACTGGCCACACCATGCAAAAGGACAGGGCTAATGATCATTTTATAGGCCTGTCCCTTCAGTTTAACCGGCATTTTGTGGCCACAGTTCACACCAGCTAACTCTCGCCACTTAGCCCAAGCTGCCGAAATTCAAGACTTGACGTCGAACCAAGGACCAGAACCAGAAAAAATGCTTGTCAATAATAAAATTTTCTCCCGGCGGAAATCGAACCTGCAACCTTCTGCGTAGCAGCCACAGAGGCCGTAGTGGAACATCTACATTAAGTCAGATTAATGAAAGAAGAAAAATGCAGTATGTTACATTAGTTGATACGTTGAAGTAGGGCATAACACATCATGTTGTGCCCTCTGCCCACTGAAATACAAATTGTACAGAAAACTCTAGTAACAGCACAATAACTTTATTGTTTCTTTGCTATTTTTATTATCAGAATAATTTTTTAAATCGGTATTAACCGAATAGAGCCGTTTTTTAATATAAATTCATTAGGCGCGTTTCTGTAACGCGATCTAGACCAAAAGTTTTAAAAATTTATGTGGACAGAAATCGTGTATGTTTTAAAAGTGTGAAATCCATTAGAAATTAGTCTTAAAAAACTAGATTAATTTAGAAATAAAAACTGTCTTTAGAAAATAGATTTGATGTTTAGGTGATTCTAAAAACATTTAAACACTAAAAATCACTTGGAATTTTAGGAGAACTTAAGTGTGGGACAACGTAGATAAAACAATTCTTAAAGAACAATCACTTTATGTATGTGTCCTTTAAAAAATGATACGAACACATCGTATAATAGGTATATACCTATCCCTATAATTACCCAACGTGAATGCAAGTAGCAAATCTGGGGGCGTACAAATAACACAAAATTGGGCGCCAGCGCACACTCTGTTTCGGGCATTCATAATGCAAACTTGCATCGCCTGAGGTCCTTTGATACTAAACAAATACAAGAAAAACTTAACCTATAATATACTACTAAATTTGTCTATAGTAAATTACTTGAAATTGGTACATAAAGTGAAAGTGAAAATGAAAGTTTTCTTAATTTTCTTGGTGTTTATTGCCAGTACTTATTGTCAGGATATTCGTAAGTATTTTTCAATTGTACAGTTAGATAAAAATATTTAGAGTGTTATGTTACAGTGTAGCATAACTTAATTATTTTAATTACATCATAGTAGTCTCGTAGCATACAGATATTATACGGGCAAAGCCGTGCAAGGAGTTTTCGTAGTATTTAGAAAATAAAGTAATTGTAAAATTCTGTACCTATATCGTAAGACGTATTAGAATTTTCTTTTCATATTATTTTTCCTACACGTGTGTTAGGTATGTAAAGGTTTTCCCTTATTTTTACCGCCGACTAAACTTAGTCTATTCTTCGTTTTTTAATTTCAGACTACGATTTGAGGTTTCGGTTCTTTGTATCTAAGGTTTTCTCTTCACGAAGATGTGTCAAACATAGTCTACAATTAAAATACTAAGTTTAGATTAGCTCTGCATTATCAACAATCACTTGAAACTTCAAAAATTGGCGAGCTAAGCTAAACCAACTTAGGTTAGGTTAGGTTAATGCGAATAAACGCCTGCGTTTTTTCGTAGGTCTGAAACCGCAAAAACACGCAACACATAGCTTTCTATACAAGCCTACGCATTAGCGTTTTTTTTCCATGACCGACTTTGCGTGTTGATACGCGGTTCTGCGTTTTCAGCTATTCGTAAACCGTTTGCGTTTAATCGCAGTGCGTTCTAAACCCTAAGGTAACGGTTACGGAATTTTACTTCCTTTAGTTTATAAAATCGTTAACATCCTTACATAAATCTTAAAACCGGAAAAAATTACCCACTTGCAGTTGACAACGATACCATGCAATTACCAATTAGAACTATGTCACAGAATACATAAATAGTACTAGTAACTATGCTTACCACTTCATCGGTCAAATAGGCTAGTATTTTACAAGTCATATTCGAGTATATCTTCGAAGTAGTTAAGCTGAATTTACAGTGGCAACTGCATCTTGCAATGTTGAATAACTAAAGGTTATATGCATTTAGGTATACAGTTGCATAAATTAATGTCTAACCTCTTATAGTTGATATTACGTTTAGATTGGAACGTGCAATATTAAAGGCTTTAAATATTGGTATATAATATAGACTAGACTAGTTATAGATAGAACCACCAAGGCTGCAATGCACTTAATATAGGTATTGAATTTATTCTAATAGATTTTTTAGTTTACCCGTGATCATGAGGTCTGAAAAGACCTCGAAACGACGGGCGCTAATAGGTTAATAGATATAATAGCTTAATAGGTATAGAATAAAACCAACAATTTGTTAAATTTTAATCTAGTCTAAAGTTTGTTTTGTGATACCTTTTACGCTTGCCAATATTGCTCCTCTTACCCTAAAGAAACGTAAAGTTCGTATAAGGTAACATCGATTTACCTTTTTAAAAGCTAACATTCTATGTATTGCCTAAGCTTTCATTAAAAAAATAGATTGACATTTCCTTATAATCACAGACACACATTCTGCAAGCCACGAGTATTTCCCAATATCCTCCTTGTCATAGATCACCAAAATATTTATCGAAACATTACTTAACTAGTAATTCAGAGGCATTCAATCGAGACATTACACGATTTTTACCTCGATTGTAGGATAATGCACGACAACTACAAATCATATAGTGGACAGAGGAAATGCAAGGAGCTCAAGGATTTTTCCGTTCACTGAGCCCGTTAAGAATTTCCCGATTTAGATGAGACGTGTGATTTAATGGAAAATGTACTTGATTCAGATACAATTTAGATTCGTTTACTGAGGATAATGATGGATTTGAGTTTTTGTAATGTGTTACATTGATCGAATGTGTTATACAATATGGATATGCAGTCATTATTGCAAAATTTTATTCTCGGGATTTGTCATTTAACTCACAAATCGATGTCTGAGGTACTTACTACTGGGTAAACTGTGGAAAATCAAACTTTTTGATTTCGAACATGTTTGTTTGTTATAAAAATCTACTCAGGTAGAATTGATAGAATTTTATTGTTTGAAGATTCTTCTTGTCCGTCGGGGGTTAAAAAAATGATCTTCTTCTTGAGGTGCCTCTCCGATTAACGAAGGTTGGCAGTCAACTTGGAATATTCCTCTCTATTCCTAGCGAGGCGAAATAGTTCGGCTGCACTCGCTATACCCGTCCATACCCGGAAAAAATGATAAGAAGTTAAAAATCGAAAAAACGAATTAAAAAATAAATAAATTTTGCACGACGACACAGCGCAATCCAATCCCAAACTAAGCACTAGGCTTAAGCATAAATACTTGCACCCGGTGGGAATCGAACCCGCAACCTTCTGCGTTGCAGTCGAGCCTTTGCTCGACGACGCACAATAGAAGATGTCAGTGTAGTTAGTGTCAGTGTGTCAGTGAGTTTCGTTTAATCGTAGAATCATTAAAAAGTGTTTTATATACTTAACATGTATTTTTCTTAATCCAACAGCTGATTTCATCCCGAAATGCAAACGCAGCGATCCCGACATCGGTAGCTGTGTCCTTAAAGGCATTGAGGAGCTGCGGCCGCGCCTGAAGGACGGCATTCCTGAGGTGAACCTGCCCGCGTTGGAGCCCTTCGTCGTGCCTAAACTGAAGCTCGATAGGACGGCAGCCAATCTCAGGATTAAGGCCACGGTCAGGCAGGGGATCGCGTACGGAGGAAGCAATTTTAAGATTGAAAAGTTAAGGTAGGTAACTGAGGTTGAATTAGTAGGTAGTGCTGAGGTAAATGATAACCGTCGAATAAACATAGGTATGTTGATATTTCCGACCCTACGCATGTGTTCTAGAGGTATGTATGTTAAGGTGTGTATTTTGAACAACATAAACGTATTACAAAGTACACACTAATTATAATGTCTAATGCACTAAAAACTAAATTAAAATCTACTAAAAGTAAACACAGTAATTAAAGTTTCTGTTGACTATGTCCATTACGGCTAAAAGTGCCCAATGGCAGTTTGGCAATAATGGCACATTATATTCAGTCAATAAAGTTAAGTACACACTAAAATATAAACCAAAATTTATGGCACATTTTTTTTACTTTCTGTCACACCGGTCACAAATCGTAGTAAAGTTAGAGCGGCGAGCATAATATGTTACCGAAAAGTATACCGTTTTTCGATAACAAAAATGTAGCGCCCCGCATATTAAACCAAAAAGTGGTAGAGACAGGGAATATTGGGGGCGGATCGTCTTACATAAATTTTTAACCCTAACATCGGAGGTCCGAAAATGTTTCACATACCATTTTAAATCATAATGATCATTCTTCATAATTTTTTTAAAACATAAAATTTAAAATACATAATCATTGAAATTCATAATATCACTATTATGAATTTCGTTTTTACTAAAATTTGTTTTAATAAATTTCTTAATCATAAGTATTTTATACATAATTATTGAAAATTATAATGTCTAAATTCATACATTTGTTTCGCCTACTATTGTTATCTTAACGCGCGTTGTACTCGTACTTGGAAAAAAAATACACGGAGCACACCGACTCGGATAGGTTAGGTTTATGTTAGAACATGATTACACGCAGCGCTTTGGCGAGCGAGCGTAGCGAGCGTGCCGCAGCAGCGGTCGCCAAAGCGCCTAATACTATACATAAAAAAGCGTGATGTATCTTAATCATAAGTGTTTTTATGAAGATCGACAGAACACAAGTCAAAAACAATCGAAAATTTCCGTTAGAGTTTGATAATAGGGTAGCTCATAAAATATAAATAATCTTTGCCTTTATTAATATAAATAATCTTAGTAACACATTATGAATTATAGCATGAATGATCATGAATGTTATGAAGAAAAAAAAATCTGAAAAATAAAATTATGATTTTAAAATGTTCTTGGTAGTAACAGTATGAATAAAAAAAATTATGATTAAGTACTAACTGTTATGAGCTCCGATGGTAGTAATAAAAATGTCTGAATAAAAAAAGTATGAAAAGTAAAATTATGAAGAGTGATTATTATGAACACAAATCGATAGTAAGACAAAGAATATGACTTAGAATTTTATGTGAGCCAATATGGACCCGGGTATATTATCTGCACCGCTTGCACTTTTTACTACCCAATGTATGCACACAGCGATTGAAAAAACTAGGTTAGGTATAACCAGTGTACCCACTTTAATTTTAATTAAACGCAAAGCGTTATCAGATTAATTTCATAAACTTTATCACTGCGCTAAGTAATTTGGCAATAATATGCTAATTACTACAAGATGTTCACACTAATAATTACATATGTACGTAATTAACAATTTATGATACGAATCGTGGTACATTTCCAAGTGCTTTACGTTTTACATATAATTATAGCTGATGCAATCATGTATATATTGTTTACTAGGCAAATACCTATATCTTATTTTAAAAGTTTTACCATTGACCTAAATAATATTTAAATATTGAAGAACTTAGGCATTGTTTTGGTTTTGGTTTGTGGTAAACATTTAACCATTCAATCATCATTGTTACAATAATAATACATACTTATGGCTATCTGTGTCCCGCGGTTTCAGCCACATAAGTCCGATCGCGTGGGATTTTCAGAAAACCCTTTCTATGCCTGCTACATCATCTAAAGAACAAACTTTGTTCGGCTTTCGTTTGGACGTTCGGCTTTTAATACCTATCATTAAAATTTACAGAATAAATGTAAACAACAAATATGCAGCTGAAGCTAAGATTCACATTCCGAAGCTGTTCGTCACAGCCGACTACGACGTGAAAGGCTCCAGGATTCTGACCCTCGACATCAGCGGCAAGGGCAGACTTAGAGGCAACTTTTGTAAGTATTTTATTTAGAATTTTCTTAATATGCTGCACAATAGGCTAAGTATTTTAATGTCCGGCCTCGTTTAAAAATTATAAGAATTTGTGAATAGATTTTACTTTAAGCGCCAAATATTTTCGTAAATGTTATCGCTTTTCAAATTCTTGTGAATTTGTGAATTCTTGTACCTACTATCATAAAGACATTCTTCAAAGAAAACAATAGGTTATTAATAATAAGCTATACATCAACAAAAATAATAAAGAACAAGGGCCATCCACCACCAAATTAGTTTAGTCTCAGTGGTGTTCGGGCCCCAATTCTTTTTAATATTACCTGAAAAAAAAGAGGATTGTAATCTATCACATTTCATTTAAAAAAAATCTAAATTTTGGTTTGGTTTTAAATTAGGGAAATGAAACCGAAAATGATGTGCGAACACCGGCCATCGAGTTCGAATCCCGCATTGTATTTTGAAACTCGAAATATTTCATTCTTAAACTGTGATTATATTATTCCAGCCGACATAACTGTAGTAGTAAAAGGCTTAGGGAAGGCGACGGACAAGGATGGAGTGGAGTTCATCCAGGTTGACAAGGTTGTCACGAAGGTCAGGATCGGATACGCGCAGATTGCTGTCGACGATGCGGAGAGGGCCATTGCTGGTAAGATATTCATTTGTCTTAAAAATAGCCAAGTGCGTGTCATGTTGGGCTACGCGCAGTGTATGGTGTCGTAATTTTAACAAATTATGACGGATTGCTATTTGGAAAAGTGGTAACCACCAACTAGTACCTACGTTATTTTCAATGGCTATTTTCGAAATGTAAAAACTTAATTATAAGTAACTAGTATTGTCGTGTATAGGTACACATAATATGCCGTATCCAGGAACAGCCATTTGGCTGTAAGACGGAACACAACTCTAAATACTGGAACCTTAAAGCTTAAAATTTCGTAAACGGAACCCTAAATTAAAAAAAAAAACATTTGCCATATAGCTAAAAATCATATAATTACATTTTCTACAAATTCACAGCGGCATCAGCGGCAACGTTCTTCAACGCAAGTCCAAAGGTGATCCTCGACATCCTGAGCCCGCTCATTGAGGAGACCAGCGCCGCTGTCATCAAGGCATACGCCAACAAAGTCCTCGGATCTATTCCCTTGAACAAAGTCCTTCTTGATTAATATAGTCTTCATAAGTCCTACTTGCGCCAGTCAAAGTTAGACCTAGATTTAAGACGCGGTTCCATTGGGCAAGTCTTACATGCAACTTGCGCGGAAATATGGAACACTTGACGTCACACTTCAAATAGCATGCAGATATAAAACACAATATTGTTTTATAAGCAGGAAATGGTATTAGTCGTGTGTCGGTACAACATGCTTTTAAAAGTACCTACCTAGCTACTATTTAATGAAAGGTTTAATGCATTGTCAAGGCAAATTTCCAACGAAGTACCTACGCATCTTAGCATCCCGATTAAATGTTTACCATTTTGATGATCATTATTCTTAATGATCATCATCACGAAAAGGTTAGAAAATCTATTCAATTATTGTTATTTTTAATAAGGAGGTGAGAATTGTTAACTTACCCAGATTCAGGCAGCGGCGCGTGAACTTCGACCTGTGGCCACTATCTGTATCTGGGAGAAGTTGTGTTTAACTAAGTAAGTATGCAAGCTGGAACTTGAATGTATTTTATGATTTAGTATTAGTGTTATTTATTAAAGGACATAGCGGGTTTATTTAATTATGAAAAGAAAATAATATGAAAATGTAAAATAAAAGTTTAGTATTGTGCGAAACTTTAATCCGCTTGTATAAAACTAAAATATTGAAACAGAATTGCGTCGAGAACTTTTTTTAATTTTAGGACCAAAGAATAAATTTGTACCTGGTTTTAACTACATTAAATTGTACAGTGATATTAAACTGTTTACCTATGTAACCGACGTGTTTTATTTAAATACTAGCAGTGCCCGCGACTTCCCTGCTTATTTTTTTGAAAATATAATATAGCCTTCCTCAATATGGACTATCCAACACTGAAAGAATTTTTCAAATCGGACCAGCAACATTCAAACATACAAACTCTTCAGTTTTATAATATTAGTATGGATATCAGCGTCCTGATCCCGCGGGATGTGCTAAAAATCCTTTCATAATAGATAACCTACCTACATAACATAAAGACAATTGACAAGAGTCAAGAAATTTGACAATCATCAAATATCATGCCTCTAGGACCTAGCAGTTTGGGCTCTGCGTTGATATATAGATCACTCAGGATTTTGAATTTTATATAGATAGATAAATAGATACTACCTAGTATTAGCAAGATCACAAAAAATAAGGCTTCGTAGGAATACAATCTAGGAAATATGTGAGGAGAACGACATTTCTCACTTAATAGGTAATGCAATAAACGATTTGCATGAAGCATGTTCCGTGCTAGGTCATGTCATGATATGTCTAAGTATAAAATGCATTCTTACTGAGGACGTTTTTTGCTGGAGTTTTTCTAAACAATATCGTTTAACTAACTTATAATATAATCTGTAATTGTTTCTCTAGATTTAGTCCTAATCTTATTGTTTAGGTAGTACTATTATTGTATGCTACAGACTTTGTGAATAAATAAATAAACGCAGCTACCTAATTTGATCTCATATTTCTCAGAAGCAAGAGTGAAGTCTATGTAGGTAATACATTGTGATAAAAAGTGGTCATGTTTGAATTAAAATCTAGGAGTAACCTACATAAATGTATTAAAGTATGAGTTCATGACTAATACTAGGTATACGAGTAGGTATATGTTTATGTTTTTAAATACAAGTAAAAATAGATTACCTACATACAATACACCATCATAATTCACTAACATAATTAAAATTAAAAATCCAAAAATGAAGGTAGGTACGGTACCCAAAAGGCTGGCTGCATTGCCTCTTTGAATAGTAATACCTATTCATGACTAATTAGCTTAAAGCTCGTAAGCAACTAAGTTCTACAAAGAAGGTACTAGATATGTTTAGCAAAATAGCATATTTTAATACCATGCTGTCCTTAGACCTTATACCGAGGTTTTTTCAACCACATATGGCTTTTGAATGAAACCAGTCGTTAGCTTTTATAAAGGCATAATTCTTTTAAAGATATCTTTAATGTAGAGCTGTTTAGTAAAATGGACGCCACTACATTAGTGAGGTTTCTGATTATTGCGTTTGTGGAAGTTTTAAACGTAAGTGGAAGACGAATACAGAATAATACCATAGATGGCAGAGTTGATGAGATTTGTAAGTGATAAGTTTTCTTTTTCCTGCTCCTCCCAAATTATTTAGGGACTAGTTGCATCCCGCTGTACAGCTGTACTCGCGTAAGTTCCGATCCCGTGGGAATATCGGGATCAAAAGTAGCCTATGTTACTCCTCGATAATGTAGCTTTCTTTTGATGAAAGAATTGTTGAAATCAGTCTAGTAGTTTTTGAGTTTATTCAATACAAACATACGTACGACGCACACACATATACACACACAAATACAAATCTTTCCTCTTTATAATATAATATTAGTGTAGATGTAGATAAGTCTTTATTGACCATACCTCTTCTTTTTTTCGTGTACCTAGTGATGTGGCTCACAAAGAGTTAGAGTTTTCGAGTCACCCTAAGGCGTCTAATTGGACCTAACGACTGTTATCAGAGATAACAACTGAAACCTGCTTAGCGTGTCTTCCAAAGTACGGAGAAGCTCGTTTTTTTTTGTAACAATCGATATCCCATCCAAGTAATAACCGCGCCAGGCGTTGCTTAACACGTAAGACTGTACAAGATGGGCTGGCTAGCTGGTACAATACATCTCTTCTAACCCCCGTCACTTATAATAAACGATGACTAACTTTATATAACGTTTGTCTTTTAATGTGACATGAGGTTTCAAAGTTAATAGATAGTGACAAACGTTACATAAACTTAGTCATCGTTTACAAGTAAAGGTACGAGTTGGCAACGGGTGACATGAGGCGGCAGCGAACGACGTGTCGCGACGACACTACTGGTTTCTATGTACTTATATGAAATTCCCTACGCTCGCTCGACGACGCGTCGCTAGCTTCGTGTTGCTGACTACGTAGGTAGGGAGTTTCATAGAAATACACAGAAACCAGTAGTGTCGCCGCGACACGCCCTCCGCGGCCGCCTCATGTCGCCTTTTGCCAACTCGTACCTTAAGTGTCTAAGTGGTCAGATGGTAATATCTCCATCCCCATTCCAGCACGTACTTCAATATGCCACTACAGCGACCCTAACGTAGCTCAGTGCATACAACGTGTAGCTGAACAGGCGCGACACATGCTGGCTTCCGGCGTCCCATCTCTCAACATCCAGGCGCTGGAGCCTCTCAAGATACCGAGCATCCGGCTTCGTCAGCACCATATGCCGCAGAAGGGCTTCAAGTACGACGCCTGGTTGACTGAAGTCACTTTGAAAGGGCTTACTAATTACACCTTCAACAATTTGGAGTAAGTTTTTTTCCGTGTTTTATTGATTGTTTTTAAACCGGATATATTTTAAGATTTTCTTAGATACTATCTTTATAAGTAAAACCAATTTTAATGAAGAGTGTATTTTTACCCGACTGCCTAAAGAGGTTTTTTGAAAATCAGTCTCATATTTCTTCAACTACTTCTTCAAGTAAATAAATATGTTTGTATTCTCTTAAATTTAAGCGTATATCCCGAGGAACTGAAAGTGATAGCGAACATTAGCCTGCCTCACCTGGATATGGTAGGAGATTATGTTGTACTAGGGGAGTTCCAGATGCTACCCGTAGAATCCACGGGGAAAATGGAGGCTAACTTCAGTGAGTTACACTTACTTACTTTACTACTTTTAGTTTAATATTTAAAATTTGACAGAGAACAGTAGAAGAAAATTGTGAAGCAGAAGAAATTGAAGAAAACAAAAACTCATAAAGTCTCTATTGTTTCAGCTGTATGCACTGCAGCATTAGAAGCTATCGGAGCGAGAGTGCACAAACGTATGGTGATAAGAGACGCTACTGTCAAACTGCGATGTACCGGCCTGGTTAAGGCAGATCTGATGGAGGCACATTCAACTACTGGAGAAATGGGTAAACCAATCTTCGTACATTATACCTTTCACTTTTCTAGCAAAGATTTCCCAGAGGTGTCAAAATTGAAGGTATGATGCAAAATAAACTTAGGCGAAGGGGCAAAGACATACAAATACCTGAACTAAAGTTTGCTTGAAACTTTACATCAGGCAGGACTAATAAAACTTGACTTGTACTTATCACACGTTTAACGCTAACAATTTTTTGTTTTCCAGAAATGATAACTGATCACATAGTGTCGATGCATTCTTCGGATATAGCCAAGGAAATCAAGCCTGCCGTGGAGACAGCTCTTGCTATGGTGCTGGAGGACATTGCGAACAAGTTTCTGAAGCATGTGCCTCCTGAGATGATGTTTGCGAATTGAGATCTATAAATGATGATGATGTTGATGACTGTACTTTTTGTGAAGTTTTTTAATATTTATAAGTGTGTTTGATGCTGTGATTGTGTGACAAAATCCAGTCAAATGCCTAAAATGCTTTAGGTAGAAAGAATAGGTAGAATAGGTCATTTCATTATATTTATCTTATTTATTTGTTAAATTAACTTATTTAATTAAGTAGCTAGAATAATAAAATATAACATTCTTGTTGCATTCTTTGTTTTATTCAGCCTGTGAGCTCTTCTTCTTTAAACATTTCATAACAATATCCAATATTTAATTTGCCTTCTTTAAACGGAACCACCATCTCAAGGCTGCCGAAAAGCGTGTCATTCGACAGAACACACCCCAGAGCATTGGAAAACTGTTATTTCATTTTGAGCTGTACCACTTTGCGATAAGGCTCTAGTGTCTGTTAGGCAAGATGCCTAAAGTATGCCACTGGGGCGCATAATTGCAATGGTCACAGCAAAGGCCTACGGTCCTTACGTCACTTTTGTTACATTACAACATTGGTTGACTGTTGGTGCTGTAAATCATACAAGCAATTTTAAACCCTTTTAAAATGCATCAGAATTAGTTTTGGTTTAGAGAAATTTCTCGGGTCGTAGACCTCCGTGCGTGACGATGTTGTGATGAATTGAAATTACATTGTCATTAGGTTTTATTATTTTTTAATGATTTTTTTTTTATTCATTGTCACTTACATATACTTACTTGCTAAATGTATTCGTATGGTGACGAAATTATGCAATATAAAACATTACAAATACGTTTCTGATAAGAAGATATTATAGATTGACGAAATACCTATCATCACGTAAAAGATGATACATAAAGAAACTTCTTTTGGGAAACATTTCATTTGGAGGAAGCATATTTAAATAAAGATTAGGAAAAGTTTAGTATTTTTTTATTTGTCGTTTGCTAAATTAGGAAGAATGTGGAAGTTTGTATTTCTTACGATTGCGTTAAGTTCGGTGTCTGCTCGTGATAGCAAATTTATCAATTGTAAGTATCGTATTTGACCCTGTGTTTGGATTTGTTAATTACAAAATACAACGTTGTTTTTATTGTTTTATCTTAATTACATCTTTCATGCGTAGTTATTTTGGCTACATTAATAATATTTAACATAAGGTATTTCTAAATTATTTTCATAAGTCTTTTTATCTTTGATAAGCCTAACCCCCTTACTTATAAACGCTCTGATTAACAACTGCATAAACCATGTACCGTGTGTCCTTTACTGTGACATGAAGTTTCAAAGTCGACAGACAGAGACAAACGTTACATAACTTAGTCATCTGTTAATCCTCGTTGATAAGTAAGGGGTAAATTGTTCTTTTGTTTCTAGTTGGAGGTTTCATTTGTCCAAGAGAAGAGAAGGCTCTGGGACGATGTCTACGGGATGCTCTTAACGCGTACATACCACAACTTTCTACTGGTAAGTCTAAGAATTCAAATAGACTCAAATTCTAAATATTCACATGATCGTTTTGAATCATCAGTAATCTAGTGTGTCTTCGGAACGCGACCCCAAATGAGAAGAAGACACAAGAAACTCATGTCTAACTGTGTGTTACTAAGTGTTACTCTGTCTGTCTGTTAAAAGAAGTTTGTAAAAAATACAATATCTGCAGTGCCAAAATTACCTTCCTTCTTGAATTCATTGATAGGTTCAAATACGTCAATTTGATTAAAATGTAAAGTAGCTGTAAGTCTCAAAACATGTAATATGTGCCTGGATTTGTATAAGATTTCACTTTTTGCAGACCTATATGAATAATCACATATATTATCTCTTCTGTCATGTGTTCATCAGGATTACCAAAATTCGGAGTACCTCCATGCGAGCCACTGATCATTCCATCATTGTCAATACAGACCTCCACTGGACCTATTTCGGTGACGTCTTCCTATTCTGATGTCACGGTCAGGGGACCTTCTTCAATGCGAGTGAGAAGTGTAGAGTAAGTTGACTTGATAAATGGCTAATAACCAGCCAGTATCCAAAAAAGTGACCATCCTTATTTATCATCCAATTTGAAACAGATGTTATAATGAGAAGTTTTATGCTTCTAATTTGCTAGAGGGCTAATATAATACCTATATCAACTGGAAATAGACCAAAATGTAGGAAACAATCTTTGACGACCTCAGTGGCGCTTCGGGGAAAGGGAAAGAAGGTTGCGGGTTTGATTCCCGCCGGGTGCAAGTATTTATGCTTAAAAATAAAATTAGTATCTGGTCTGCGTGTTTTCTATGTATCATATGTATGTATTTACAAAAAAAAAGTATAATATGTAGTATATCCGTTGTCTAGTACCCATAGTACAAACTTGTGTTTAGTTTGGGGCTAGATTGCGCTGTGTGTAACGTCGTGCAATATTTATTTATTTAATCTCATCTACAGATACTTGTACTTTTTATGTATTCTGTGCTACAGACTAGAACGAATATATTTAAACACGAAATTGCGTCAGAGATTAATTAACAATTTATGATGAATGCGACAGGGATTTTCAATTTAGGTGTTATATTATAAAAATTAATGCAATTTTTCTTTTTCCTGGAGAAAAGAGGCAGCCTTTAGCAAGTGGACAGTTGAAAATGCCCACGAGACAGAAGAAGTATTTGTATAAATGTAGAAAAATCCAAAGCAATATGAAGTTGCCTTTTAACGGTAATTGTAATGTTTTTTTCCTTATAGAGTAAATCCTGAGGATCATCAAGTAGTTGCCAAGTTGTTTATCCCAGAACTGAGAATGAAGGGAAACTACAAGCTGTCTGGACAGCTGTTGATGCTGCCAATCGAAGGGGAGGGCCAGTTCACTTCTAGATATGGTAAGTAGCTATGTACCTATATAATTTTGAAATTCAAATCATTCACGACCTGTATTGAGCTAAGTTCAGTTCTTATACAAAGTTTTATTAGTTTACGTAAAATAAATGACTAAGTAAAATCACTTATTTGTACAATTTAGAGGGAAGTTTGGGATTTTTTTCTATAGAGAAAATTTTCAGGAATCGTGTTTTCACGTCAACGCTGACTTAGTAAGTATCCTCGACTTTATTAAATATGGTTTCAAAAACTTTTGTTTCTAATAACTTTTGTAGTAATTCATCCTAGAAACATCAGTTCTGGCCTACTACGACCCCTTAATAACTGCTTGTTTGAACTAAAAAATTACAATTTTCCGTTACTTAGACAAGTACGGGTGATAAGAAAAATAAGTGCTAAATGTTATAGATCGGAGATTGGGTATAACAGCCGTTTATTATTATGTAAATGTAATAGGATAATATCCTGTATTTCCGATCAATAATGTTTAGCGCTCTAATTCTGTCTTGAAAAGATTTTTGGAATAAAACATCGTCATTAGGGACGACGATAATATAACTTAAAATGCCTTCAGAAACGATAAAAGACAGAATGGAGTTCCCAAAACCACATATTTTGTTATTTTAAGGATAGTTTAGAATATTTTGATGTTGGTAGGTTTTCCATACAAACGTAGTTTCAATTTTCCTCCCTGGATAAAGACATTAGAGCAAATATGTTTATGCCATAAAACTTATATCTGTCATGACATGACTAAGCATCCTTTTTATTTTTTTCATTTTATTATTTTTTATTATTATTTTAATTAGAAAATAAAAAAAATAATAAGGTAGATGCATTGTCATGACATTATATAGGTTTTATGGCATAAACATATTTGCTCTAATGTCTTTATCCAGGGAGGAAAATTTAAACTACGTTTGTATGGAGAAAGAGAATGGAGACTATCCTCTTAAAATTTATATATATTTTTAGGTGATATCGACGCCGTAGTGACTATCCAACTCGGCAGAGAATCTCGTCCGAACGACGAGGATGCTCTCACATGTGAAGACTTGGAGTGCAAGTTCCATGTCGGAGACGCTTCGATGCAGCTTGAGAATCTTTTCGGTGGAGACAATGAATTGGGTAAGATGTACTTTCCTCGTGCTAAGTCAAAGTCGTCAAAGTTACAACTTAAATTGGATATAATCTAGAGGATTATATCCAAAAACTAGCTGTATTCCGCGGTTTTGCCCGCATATGTCTCGATCCCGTGGGAATTTCCAAAAACCCGATCTTATCGGCTGCCGACATAATATTATAAAGAACACACTCTCCAAACAGCTCTCTACTATCAGTGCGTTGCTCTATCATTTAGTCAGGACAAAGCCTTTTTTAAGATACTAAGATAAGTACAAAGATAAATTCATTAAACTTTGGCGGCTACTTTGGGCAACAAATAGGTATGGCTATCCAAAGGGGCAATGCAGCCAGCCTTTTGGGTACCATACCTAGGGACTTATTTTTAGTTTTTTTAAATTTTAATCAAGTATTTAATTTAGTGAATTAAGATGGTGTACCTACTATTAATAATCTTTGTTTACTAGTCTTATGACCCAAATTAATCATTATTCAATTAAACTTTATGTTCTCTTATTCCCTAGGCAATACAATGAATAACTTCTTGAACGAGAACTGGCAGAAGCTGGCTGAAGAACTGCAGACCCCGATGGAAGGTGCTCTACGAGATTTCCTCAAGCCTCTCGCTGATCACGCCTTCTCTACATTGAATGCTGATGATATTCTGTCTTCGTAATAGACGGTTGCTGTAGTAGAATAGTTTATTTATTATTATAATTATTTATTACCTATCTATAAAAGTGTGGTTTTGCAAATAAAATCCTTAGAAAATGTTATCTCTTTGTCATTAGAATTATCTATTTCCGTTTTATTTTTAATCTTTTAGATTTATTTTCTCTTTTTAACTTTTTCCATGACATGCTTAATAAGTGTGTCCTTAATATGCAAATAAATCACAAATTGAATAATATATTAAATACTAGCAACGTCCCCCGATTTCTCCCGCTGAAGACCCGAACCCGAATTTCGAAATATCATTTCTTAGTGGATACCTACACGTCACAAAGAACGTACCTACCTTCCAAATTTCGTGTCTCTAGGACCACCGGTTTAGGCTGCGCGTTGATCTATAGTTCAGTCAGTCAGTCCAGATAAAACCTAAATTTAAATTGCGAGTATGTAGGAATATATTCAGTTTAAACTCATATTATTTTAGCATTTATAGAATAGAATAGAATATAGTTTATTCGCAACAAAAAATACTAATAATTCAATGAAAGAAACATGAATTCATTCATTCATTTATGATGTTCATTTAGAGCCCAGCCCAGTTGTTCGTCAATCAGGGAAAATAAATTAAAATTTCATAAATGTTTCTTTAATACGTATGTATACAATACTTTATGTACATAACAAATATCATCACATTTACGATTAGAATTTTAAAACTAACTTATCTAACTTAAATAAATAACTATAATATCCCAAAGGATAATGTTCTGTAACATATTTTTTGGAAATAAAAAAATGGGGCAGCGTTCACCTCACTGAGATGGATGTCTAATTTGGCTATTTATAGCCATGACTTTTTAGTGAAAAACAATCTTTCACATGTTTTATATTACGTCTCCAATGACCTTATATTCGAATATTTTTTATGGTCTATTCAGCGTTTACATCCATTAATGAACCCAACAAAAACAGATTCTATCAAAATTCATTAAATATTTCTTTTGTTTATTGCTCAAGGCATTCTACTAGAAATGTTAATTTTTATAAGGAGAAATTCTTTATCAAAAATTCTCCCGTGACTGGATTCGGTTAGCGCACTCACCCGGCAAGCGAGGGGCACGGGTTCAAATCCTGTCTCGGCAGAATTTTTGCTGATGCAATTTTTTCTGTGAAAATATTTCTAATAGTAAATAGTTTCAAATACTTTTAATATTTGGAAATATTTCAAACTTTATCAATTTATTTATTTGTATAAAATAAATGCAGTAAACATTTTTGCCTGTTTTGTACTAATATCTGGTGATAAAGACGGTTTTGAAAAGCGATTAAGTATTATTATATTCTCACATTCATTTTTGAGACCGTTCCTAAATGATTTTCTGGCCGGCCGGGAAATGGTAACGGATATCTTCTTATTTACGACTCGATTTCTACTCGGACCAAGTCGTGGGAGAACCCACTTTATCCCCACTAGTGGTGCAGAAAGTGGGGATTATGACCAACCATGATTAACGAGAACATGGGACCCCGGACGACCTATTTATTTATGTTATGGCGTCCATAACTATGACTACTTTGGGTATAAATGGAGGGGTCTGCTATTCTGTCAGGCCATTCTGAAGAGCAACCGTCAGGGATCTGTTATAGACAGACACCACCACGTGGCAAAATGAATAGACAACGGAACACTTGCGGTTGGGGACACGATTAACAAGAAAGGTGGGGAAAACGCCAATTTGTCTTTGAATATTAGCATGATGCCCACCTTTTAGAGGGGATTATGCCAATAAACCATCAACATATAACAAGGAACGGACTACTCTATTCTAAATGAGTCGCACATAAGTGATGTTTATTAAGGTTTAAGCCAGACGTCGATGGGTATCTTGGTGAAGGCAGCGTTGATGAACGCCTGGAAGTGTTTGGCGATGGAGGCGGAGGCGGCTGGTCGCATCTCCTCGATAATGTCGGCCGCGTTGCTGTTCAGGAACTGGTTCATTGCTTCACCTGGAACGGTTAAGTAGGGTATTTGATTGGGTTTGCTTCTAAAACACTAGCTGCGTCCCGCGGTTTCACCCGCGTAAGTCCAGATCCCGTGGGAATATCGGGATCAAAAGTAGCCTATGTTACTCAGGGTGAATGTTACTTTCTAATGGCGAAAGTATTTTTGAAATCGGTCCAGTAGTTTTTGAGTTTATTTATAACAAACATTCAGACGCACACATACACAAAAATACAAATCTTTCCTCTTTATAATATTAGTATTTATTTATTGATAGGACCTTGAAGAATGATATAGCCTACTTTTAATCCCGTCATCCGTCCCCAATCGGGACTTACGCGAGTGAAACCGCGGGCGCAGCTAGTAATTCTTAAATTATTTATGGCAAAGTAGTTACTGATGAGAAAATACATATAAAGTTAAGGGTATTATTATTCAGAAACAGTAGATTAATATTTCGGTCTGATGATCCGAAGCTCAGAAACGTATCTCCGTCCTGCTCGGCTAGACTCAATATGAGAGTGACAGCCTTCATTAATTTCGGATCTGGGGCTGTGAATCCCTATCTTTATATCACTTACCTATAATACTGCCGTGGTTGACAGTATCCTTCACCTTGAAGCGGGAACTCCTCAGTTTGAAGTCAACCAGCATTCTGTCCGCACTCATGTATTTGACATTGTTTCTCTCAATCTCTTTGCCGAAAATCTTCGCGATGGCTGCCACGTCCACTGGAAAAGGAAGGTTCTTATTTAAAGTAGCTGATTTTATCAGTGTCATCTTTGACAGGATCTGATGTACAACTTATGCAATTTAGAAGCCTATGCAATCTAGACTAAAAGACTCCATTTTTAGTCTAGACTGCATAGGTTTCTTATTTTTAAACTAAAACGATGTCCGTCCATCATTAGTATTAGAACTGTGGGTCTAGATCGCGTTGTAGATAATTAAAGATTTTAATTACCTCGACGTTTCGGCAAACGGGTTACTTGCACCGGCTGTAGTCGAGAAAAGACAACTACAACGCATCGCGACGTGAAATATTAATTGAGATTTCTTGTTGGCAAGCATATTATGTGAAGTGAAGTCAAATGCAAGCATATCTACATAGCATCATCATCATCATCCGAGCGGTGTTCCCGGTTGCATCCCTCTCGAAAGCCCGGGGTCCGCTTTCCTACTTTTACGTCTCCACTTCGCACGATTTACGGCATCCCGTGTTGTGAGGCCATTTGCACGCATATCCGAACTTACGACGTCAAGCCAGCATTGGGAAATCTACATAGCATATCTAAAGGAATAGTAGGTCTATTCCTGACATTGATACCGATCGGTTTTATTTTTAGGTCGTACATTGATTTGATTATTGATTAATTGATTTGAGGGTTAGTTAAGGCTGTTTCGTCTAGTCTCCTCGAGACCAAGACTATTGTAATATAGTCCAAACGTAGAGGTAAAAAAAATGCACATTGTAAATATGGGTACACATGTCTAAAAAGTTTAAAATGGTATTAGAGCCTGTTAAAAAAAACTTTAATTGCTTTTTAAAAAAGTTTATCTTTCAGAAAATTTTCTAAGCTTCTTCTTTGTAAATAGGTAAAGTTTGTTAGGTGTAGGTTCGAATAAATGAATACTCACTGAAAGCGGCCCAGAAGTCTCCCTGTGACCGCACTGGGAACAGCAGCACCTGCCCCGAGACCTCGTACTTCCCGGTGATCTCAATACGAGGCAGCACCAGACCCATGTCGATTCGGTACTTCTTTAGGTCGGATCTGGAAACATTTGTTGCGAACTTATATTATTTACTAGCTGACCCGACAGACGTTGTCCTGCCTGTTAAATAAAAAAACCGGAACTCCTACCCTAATACTACAATACCCAACTACTACCATTCCCTAATACTATCCTACCCTAAAGGTAGAAACATACTTAGCCTACACGCATCATCACTCGCGGATCTGGATCCTAACGTTTGGTGTAACGCGCGTGAAGACGTTGCGCGTGATAGTATGTTTCTAACTCAAAGGATTTCATACAAATTCACGAGTCCAAGGCACGTGTGGGCAGAGTATGTTTCTACCTTCATATTACCCTACCCTTATATACCTACAACATTTTCTGGACTAGTTTCGACCATACTGAAATAAATAACGAATGGCAATTCCACGCATAAATCGTCTTCTGTACGGGAGACACTCGAGCTATTCAATCGCAAAAAAATACGGCCAAGTGCGAGTCGAACTCGCGCACGAAGGGCTCCGTTAACACAACTAGTATTTCAGCGAGAGGCCCACGCTTTCAGTTCAAGTTCAAACATAATTGTTAACTCGTTGATTGTATCATTAAATTTGATTAGCATACAGCAATTAAAAGTTATGTAAAAGTGTTGTTGAGCGGTTGTAATTGCTCGAATATCCAAGGTTTTTTGATAAAACATGAGATTATTTGTAAGTAGGTACGGGCCCATCTTGTAAACAGTGTCGCAAGCTTAATTGTAGTGCATTAGACCGGAGATTATTAGCTGAACACCACAATTCACCACTAGAGGTAATTTGTGTTAACGCAATATAAGTACGTAGAGTTATTTTCATATTACCTACTATTACAGTGATTTTAGCATTATGTTGTATGTAGGTAAGGGCCTCGTTTTGTTGTCATTATTTGTGAGTTATTGCATTTTAAGTTTTATAATGTAACCTCGGTTGAAATTGGGCTCGTTACTGCAGTTGGCAGTGAAGTTTTGAAGGCAAAATTGTTCTACCTATATAGGTCACTAGCAGGGTCACGCGGTTTTTCCCGCGTAAGTCCCGATCCCGTAGGAATATCGGGATCAAAAGTAGCCTCAGGGTGAATGTAGCTTTCTAATGGTGAAAGAATTTTTAAAATCGGTCAAGTAGCTTTTGAGTTTATTAATTACAAACATTCTCACACACAAAAATACAAATCTTTCCTCTTATTAGTGTAGATATTTTTTTTGACTTTTGATCTATACGCACCTAAGCTCTAACGTGCACATTATATACCTACCTATATCTAGTGGAGGGAAATAGGTTTGTAGGTACCTAAACTGTAAAAAATAATAATAATGGTTATTAAATAAAACACAAGGAAGAAATATCGTACATACTCCCTTGAGATATAATATTGACACCGATGTATCTGTCTAGTGTCTACATATCTGATTGGTATAGATTTGTTCACTCACGAAGACGCGCGCTATCACGCCTTAGGAATGTGTAGGAAAGACGAATGCGTTCGTCCATAGTGTTCTTCTTATGACTAGCAACAGATTCGTCCTTGGCACTATTAGAATTAAACACACAGTTATGTTAACAATTAAATTCATAAGATGCGACAGCGCGCGTCTTCGTACGTGAACAGATTTATCCAGTTCTACTGAACCCACCTGATCTTCGTAATAGTATAGTTACTAGGCCCGATGACAGTGATGTTGTTAAAGGCAGCTGTAACTCGCACTGGTCCTGCAGAGTTCTCCATCACCAGTCGGTCTATGAAGAGAGGTTCGACTGGCGGGACTCCCAGGTCTGGCAGCCCTCGCGCCAGGTACGGCCGGAGGTGGTTGAACGAGTTCTTGATGCAGACGTCCAGTTGAGGGTCGGATTGACTGCATGGTAGGATGTATTCAGCTGGAAAGAATATTTAAAAAAGTGATGAGTATATAGTTGCATTTAGCCTAAAACTTAGTAACTCGAACTGTGACAATAGGTTTCATAGGCATACTAGCTGCGTCCCGCGATTTTACCCGCGTAATCTCGATCTCGAGGGAAAATCGGGATCAAAAGTAGCATAAGTTGCCCCTCGATAATGTAGTTTTCTTTTGGTGAATTTTTTTTTCAAATTAAGTAAATAAATAATGAGTAAATAGTTGCATCTAGCCTAAAACTTAGTAACTCGAACTGTGACAATAGGTTTCAGTTAGTAGGGTTTCAGTCATGTATTGCATACTAGCTGCGTCCCGCGGTTTCACCCTCGTAAGTCCCGATGCCGTGGGAATATCGGCATCAAAAGCCTATGTTACTCCTCGATAATGTAGCTATCTTTTGATGAAAGAATTTTTGAAATCGGTCCAGTAGTTTTTGAGGTTATTCATTACAAACATACAGACACACACACACACAACAATACAAATCTTTCCTCTTTATAATATACTAGTGTTTGTACAGTTATTTACAGTGGCTTACATCAAAGTATTAGTGGCTAAGATAGTTTTTTTAGACGCGCATTGATGGTGGTTGATTTAGTAATTCACCCCCCTACTTATAAACGATGCATAAACAATGTATCGTTTGTCTAATACTGTCATAGGACGTTTCAAAGTTGATAGACAGAGACAAAAAAAATAACTTAGTCATCTGCTGTTATTCATCGTTTATAAGTACCTAAGGGGGTCAGAGTAGGTGGTTACAGTAGGTGTAGTTTTTAGAAGACAATCATTATTGACTTAGAAAATCGTCGGAAATAATTTAATAAACAAATTAAAGCTTTGATTGTCTAAAAATGTGAAATATCTTTTGTATCATCGAAATATGTAAAATAAAAATTGCGATACCCAAAATAAACGTCTCGTGCGAGCAATACCGTTGACATTCGACTATCGAGTTACATAACCAA
This sequence comes from Idaea biselata, assembly GCA_958496205.1. Taxonomy (NCBI): domain Eukaryota; kingdom Metazoa; phylum Arthropoda; class Insecta; order Lepidoptera; family Geometridae; genus Idaea; species Idaea biselata. Next base: position 38,469,431 of record OY292394.1, on the reverse strand, counting down.
AGAAGTGTACCACTAGGTGAACAAAACCAAGAGGCAAGGTGACGCAAAGTGCGATGACCGAAGTTTACAAGAGAAATCTGATCCAAGGACAGTCGAATACAGATTTAAAGATATGGTTAATTTAAACTCGATCGACAGGCGCCGTGTTTTCTTGTGATTTGTCAACTAATTTAAATCTTTTACTTTCTGTTGAGCTTAATAAAGATAGACGTTTTATGGTCTCTATAGCTAGCTTTTATTATAATGCAGGCAGACATCCGCTAATAAACGTCTTTTTGTAAATTCTCGCGAAATCCAGCTTTCTTTGTAAGTGAGCGTGTCTCATCGCACACCACATTTATGGTGAGATATGGTGGTCAAATTTACAAGGTCGTGTAGCCCCGGCATAGTAGAACTCTTCCCGTGAGTGTTGGGAAAGGCGACTAAGGGATCTGGGAAGACTAGCGAATCTAGAGTTATCCCCGCGCCCGCTGTGGTGGGTAAACTGCTTGGTCCCAAGGAGGTTTGGTGACAGGCAGGAGCCCTGCCGTAAAAACATTGCCAAATCTATTTGCAGTAAGTGGTCAATAAGACAAACCTATCAGCAAACTGTGTTAAAGCAGACCGCGGGCTCCAGAGAAGGACGCAACCGGGAACTTCGTGAGCGCTCGGATGAGGAATAGCCGAATGTACAAAGAAATTCTAAGATCACGTTGCATTGTCGTAATTTCATCGATAATCAGAATCTACTGATCTGATACTAAACCTTACTAGTTAGTACATACTACTATTAATAACTATTTCAGAATCTACTGATCTTATACTAAACGTAATCACTACCAATATTAGAGAAAACAAACATATTAATAACCATCACCATTCATCTATTACTAATCCTAAATCTATAATTTGTCAACCCGTCTCACGCAGCACATTTATTTGAACATCTCAATTTACATCGGTAATTTATGATGAACTTGAACGTACTGTAATCTTGTATTTCTTACACAAGGTCATTAATGACATAACAGTTATGTTATACAACTAATTTTCAACCCAATAACCCAGTTAGTGTGGTACACGCATATTATTTTATCGACAACGGATTATTATTGCGAAAAACAGTTGCTTTACTTGTGAACAATGTTCTAGATTATGAACTTTTTGTTTTGTTTATATGGTAGGTATTTGTTCAATTTAGTGTGTTCAATTTGGAGTATATAAGGTTTCGCGATTTGTAGTTGTAGTTGTTAGTTTCGATTGGATTTAGTAGTGTTTTATTTTAATACTGCTGTGTACAACTTTGTTTTGAATTTGGATAATCCGCTTTTGGAAGATTGGATGCGACGTCACCTTCGATGTTTAAAGGCAGATAAATGTTTGTGTCGCCTTCGTTGTTTATAGGCAGAGACCTGCGATGTCACCTTCGATGTTTATAAGCAGAGAGACATGTGACGTCACCTTCGGTGTTTGTTTATAGTCAGATAAATGTGACGTCGCCTTCAATGTTTGTAAGCAGAGAGACATGTGACGTCGCCATCGATCGATGCTTACAGGCAAAGAGATAGGTATCATCGCCTTCAATGCTTATAGGCAGAGACGTCGCCTTCGGTTGTTTGCTGAGAGCAGCGAGAATTATTTCGTCATTACCTCTATCACTGGAGATTCTAGATCTACTCGCAAACTCAAGTCTTACGAGACTTTATAAACAAACAATGTCGAAACATAGAGTTCTGCGATATAATATTCAGAAACGTGCTTAACATCCCGCTATACACTTTTATATCATTTTTTCGGACCCATAAGTCCATTTGCCAAGAACATGCCGTACTGTACCTACTGCTCTACTACCGTCATTTTAGCAATTGCTTCAGTTTTAAAAGCCTGCCTCGCTGCAATGTGGCTAATTACAAGTGCGTCCGTATTTTGTAATATAATTATGTGTGTTCACGTAATAGATACCTTAAATAACACCATTTTGACAGGCTTATCTTGTAGGTAAGGTTGTAATTAAATCATTTTCTTGTAGGTATGTGAAATATTAATTTCCATTATCTTGTTTAAAAAATAATGCTTTCCTTAATCCGCTCCGGGCATGACACGATACTTCTACGACTAGCGGTATTCAGTTCTACCGCGTTAGCTACAGGAGTTATTCTCGTCCGCGTCGTCTCAGGTTGAAAAATAATTCCTATGTGTTCTCCATCATTTACAAGTTAGACCTTTTCGAATAAACTAGAATAAGCAACGAACAGCAATTCTACGGTTAAGTTTTTTTATTTCGATCGACCCTCGAGCTGTTCAATCGAAAAATGACAATTAATGCGGAGAATTGTAATTCTTTGCTAATTTCACTTAAACCTTAGACTCGTCGGTAGCTCGTAGCTCACGAATGATTGTTATTCCTTCAAGTAAACATTACTACACTGGTAGCAAATTGAGATTGCGTCTAACTTGGAATGTTGTGGGCTACTTTTTGTCCCATATTGTCTACGAATCGGGTCACATCGTGGAGACCAAGCTAGTCATTAAACAATTGTAAACAATACCCATTATTTAGGGAGACTGACGACATGATCTCAATTTCCTGTTACATAAACAAGGATCTTTAGTATTTATTGCTTAAAAATCATATATACAATCCAAATAATCAAGGTCCACCATAAATAAGGGAGTCAGTCGTGAGGTTACTACAAAGAGTTTCGCAAGTTGACGCAAGCGTCCGCACCGTGTCAAGGCTGCGCCTGCGTCGGACTGTAGGAAAACTGCGAGTAATATGACCCGGTAGCTTATACCAACTTGACATAATCAATATTATCAGGGGCCTTATTCTGTTGGTTACTTGCAGTTCTGTCGTCGTCGAACGGTTTAAGAATTGTAAATCGGTTTCAAAAAGAACTTATTTCTTGCAAAATTATCAATAACTAATTAAAAACGAAAATCACGTTTGTGGTATATATGGGAGGTCCTTTTAATATTTATTTTATTCAGTTTTTAGCGGCAACAGAAATACATCATCTGTGAAAAGTTCAACTGTCTAGCTAGGTCCATGCATGAGATACTGCCAGATAACAGACGGACAGACAGATAGCGGAATCTTAGTAAAATGATTTGTGGATGGAACCCTAAAAAATGGAACTTTCTTAAGACAATTAAACTGCAGAATAAGGCCCAGACAACTTTTCGAAAAACGGCTTACAACGACATCGTCTTTCCCAAGGTTGAACATTCGCTGATCTATAATTTCCGATTATGGATATTACATGACAAAAAGGCCGTGTACCTGATTTGTTTCTGCTGACCTTGTAATATTAATAAGAAGATGTTTCCGGGGTTTAAAATGACATCAAATAAAGTTTAGTACAGATCCTGGAAGGGCAAATTGAGTTTTATGTTTTACTAGCAAACGACAGCCTCGGCTTCGCCCAGGTATGTAATTTATTATTATAAATGTTCTTTTTTCTGCCTTTATCCTAAATTGTTGAGGTCGGCACTGTAGGCTTTATTGACCATACCTATTGCTAACAGATCTGGCAAGATATATTTTTACAGCCCGCCGCCAGCGTACCCTCCACCCCGGTAGGGAGAACTGCATTCGAGGTTCGCCTCCCTTGGTCGCCTTTTAAGACACAAACCCGGAAAAAATGGGGTAGCCCTATTCTATGCCGGGGCTACACGGCCATGTATTACAAAGCCTGGTGTAGATTATACCTACAAAGAAAAGGAAAATGACTGTAAAAGTTGCATCAACCTTACCTATTTTCAGAAGGAGTTAATGGATTAACAGATACGCGGGTAGCGACTTTGTTTTATACTACCTGTATGAGATGTGCAAATCTTACAGAAATTATTTGAACAGCAGTGTTATTCTAGAATCTAAAACATCACTTCACTACTCACTTTCGTTTTCACCCACGATTCAAAACGACCTTGAATTCTCACTCTTGTTCTAGTCTAGCTTAACTCGCTGAAAGCTGCCGCTCTAGCTAGTATTCGATTTACCTATTCTAATTTGAGAACTCACCGCGGAGTCCACCGTGAAATGGCCGTTAATTCTCATTAGAATCCACATACAGTGCTACTCTCATTTTTCTAAATTAATATTTTATGTCCGTGAGAACCTATTTAATGCAACAAAATTTTCTGATGTTCATTGTTAGCTAAAGATCTAAAAATATCCCACCTAATCAGCAATACAAATTCAGTATAGTTTACCTCCGGGCTATATTAAAATCCGCCTAAATTAGGTCTTCCTACAATTCTAGTCACGTATGTTGGCCATAAGAGACTTAAATATAGCCTATAGAAAAGGATACAGAAGGCTGTGCAGTGAGTGATCTTATACTGAGAAATTGATTATGCTGGTCATGGTTTGATGGGCCATTGTCGGGCCAAGGTTTGGAGTTCTCAATCAAATGAGACTAAACACTACCAATATTTAACATACCGACTGATGAATCAGCACAAAGTTCACTTATCTCACGTAACGTACCCTATTTCAAAAACTTAGATCAAAAATGTAAACAAAGAACTGTCAATTTTAAAAGAAAAAGTAAATGAAGATCTGACTTTCAAATAAATGTATGGGATTTTGGTTTACATTTTTGAACTAAGTTTCTGAAAATTGGTATAGGTCATTATTATTTATTGATTTTTATAATTAAGTAGGATTTTATTTAAAATTAAAATTTAAAACTAAAATTAAATAATACTAATTATTCCTCAATAATTATCAAAGTCCGTGAAACATCCGTCATTCCGTATTATTGGTTGCCTGGAAGAGGTCGCCCTTAGGCGATAAGACCGCCTATTGTGCCACACTAGTTTTAAGTTTTTCTTTGGTGTATTTTATATTTTGCTACAAAAAACCGTTTATCTATCTATCCAAACATGAAATTAATTAAACCAGCAAACTTTTTTTGAAATTTTAGTTAAAATATTTATATTTCTTCCATAAATTTCACTTGTAGCTACACTAAGAGTATAGATAATATTTTTTGTAATTATATTCCTAACTAGCTGTGCCCGCGACTTCGTCAGCGTTTTTCGGACTACCTACCCATCGCTGAGCAAAAGTCTACACTTGAACGGACGACCAGGGAAGTCTGTTGCTGAACAGAAGAGAATCATAGCAGAGTCTATTTAAGTGTAGATTTTGCACAGCGCAGCGGTAGGTAACGTGTTGCATGCTTATACGCATTACTTATAATAAGAAGTAGCCTTTATCGAAAATTCAAAAAAATCAAAACCCGACTTCGAATTAAGGACAAAACAATAAAAATAAGCTCTCCAACATACAGTGCAACTGACTTTCTGTTATGTAAGCTGAAGTTGGGTAGCTTAACTAAATGATATCTTTTTTTTACGTGGGTACTGCACCTTATGCACTGTCAGGCCACTCTCGTTGGGCTCCCTACCATAGGTTTACCCGACAACGGCGGCCTTTCCAAGCCTCATCTCTACCTCTGCCCGATAGACAATCCCTCTCCGTTTCCCCTCCCTCAGCACGGTCACGCCACCGTCTCGAGGTCCCCAAAGCCGGTGATAAAGCCCCCCCTCCCTCACCGAGTTCACCACCAGAGGCTGAGGTGATTTTTTATAGTGGTTATCTTCCATGCGGCCCCTTTCTTGCGGAAAGGACCCCCGAGCCCGCTGACGCGGGATTACGGATTAGAAGCCAGGCAAGCCCGGTTTCCCACCTCGTGCGCCTCTTAGCTTTCAGCTACTGAGTCCCCTCACAACGGCAAGGTGGACGACCATCTGGAGGGTAAAACGTAACGTCGTGTCCGGGACTCGTGACTCGAACGCGCAGCCGTCGAATCGGAAGCCATCACTCGGCTCGGTAGGCCACCGTTCCTTAAAAAGGGAATGCGCCGGTCTGTGATTCGAACGCGGAACCCTCGAATCGGAATCCACAGCTGCCATCGTGCCACGTAAACTACATGCAATCAGCATCTACTCAGTAAAACTGCCCCATTACAGCTATATTTTTTAAATCCTTTTTATTGAATTTTCGACTGCCACTAAAAATGTTCAAAATTGTAACCGTAACTTTAATCACTGAAGAATTTTTGAGAAGGTGGTTTCAGGTGGTCCATCAATTTCTACCTTGTTCTTAATAAGCCGATTCTATTGATGGAAGTCCAAAAATTAGTAATTTACAGCATTGCGGGATGCTATTCTGCTCATCATTCCGAAGGTTCTCATCAGATCTTCACCAACAATTTATGGGACCAACTCGGGACTCTCACTTTCCAAATAAAAAAAAACGGGGCAAGTGCGACACTCGCGCATAAAGGGTTCCGTACCACTATCACAATTGGATATGGAACCCTAAAATGGTTTACAACAACCAATTTTTTAATTTTATAGGAAAATATGAAATATTTATCTTCGATTCTTACTCCCATCAAACGACCGAATCACTGAAAAAAAAAAACCTTGGCACAAAGAAAATCTGAAACATAAAATAAACTCTTTGGTAAGTAAGGCAGACTAGTATATTTGACAGATAGGGCAGCCATTTTGAATTCCATGACCAACTCGATTTGTCCTCCTGTCCTTCCTGTCCTGACTCGACTCCTTGTTATTTTTGAAACACGTTTGTTGTATGGGAGCCCCTTTTAAATAATTGTTTTATTTCGTTTTTAGTATTTGTTGTTGTAGCGGCAACCGAAATACATCTTCTGTGAAAATTTCAACCTTCTAGCTATTACGGTTCATGAGATACAGCCTGGTGACAGACGGACAGACGGACAGACGGACGGACGGACGGACGGACGGACGGACGGACAGACAGACAGCGAAGTCTTAGTAATAGGGTCCCGTTTTTACCTTTAGGTACGGAACCCTAAAAAGAATGATCGAAATCGGACTTTATATGCCGGAGTACGGTTTGAACATATTCACATACAAACAATATGCGGGTAGAATTGAGCAGATCCTCTTTTTTTTAAAGTCGGTTAAAAACAACCATTATAAAGAATTTCCGTATGTCCGAAGGATCCGGATATATGGAGAGAAAGAGGTATACGGTATTTTAGGAATTTCCTGAAAAAAAAACTGGACATCCGGTTTTTTTTATTTTCGATCGGATATCCGGTTAGTCATGTATTGATTCCACACAACATACTTCTTCAATACAACATTCAAACTAACTAAGTAAAAGCAGAAAAATCACTTTATCCGGATAACCGGACAAAATATCCAGATAAAAAATAGCCTATATGTTAATCGGGATCTAAAGCTATCTGCATACCAAATTTGGTTAAAATCGGATAAGCCGTTTCTGAGATTAGCGGGCACAAAGGCACACACAAACAGACAAACAGATAAACAGACAAACAGACAAACAGACAACCAGAAAAACAGAAAAATAGGTTCTACTGCGTTCATAGATACCCATACAATTTATATTTTTTTTATATCTTCCAAAAACAGACACCGCTGAGTTACGATTTTATTATATGTATAGATTTATTGTATATTTGTTTCAACAAGTAGGTTAGGTATTATATTATTTTTACTTTATTGTTTTCGTCATCGACAGGTGGTATTTTCATATCATTAAGGGGCTTTGTCTTGCTTTATAATAATTTCAACACAGTATCTTGGTAGTTTAATTTTATTAATAACTAGCTGTGTTCTTCGATTTTACCCGCATAAGTCCCGATCCCGTAGAAATTTTCAAAAATCCTTTCAAATCGGATGCCTACATCATTTCATTCTTGCTTCTGCTTGTTATGTTTGATAAATTTGTAAACATTAATGGCTACTCATATCGGAGATTGTTAATCTGCGTAGATTATTTTATTTAATTGGAGCTTTGTGTTATATTCTATTTCATTAAGTATTATCAATTTTAGCTGGGTTTCTGTGTATGTCTTTGGTTCCAACATGTACCACTATGAGTTTGGGATGTTTTTGTCGAATTTGGTGTGATGTTGCATGTACCTACGTAAGTAAACACCGTTATCCCATGTTCAATAGATTTGTAGTTTTAACGATCAAAATAAAATTAACAACCTTTTAACGTTATGAATTCAATTCATAGTTTTAGTTTATACACGGAGTTTATAGGTAAATAGGATTTGTACTTTGTAATCTTAAGTTTAGTAATTCTGTAATAGCGCAATAGGTAAAACCTGTAATGCTGTTATATGTGTTAAATAAATAAATAATAATAAATAAATATAAAGAACACACTCTATAGAGCCACTCTCACTCTCACCCAGTATTATATCCGTTGTCTAGTCACCCTAATACAAGCTTAGTAGCTTACCACGGGGCTAGATGGCACTGTGTTTTGTTCACAGAATTGATTTATTTTCTATTTTATTTCCTCTCCATATTTCAGCCTCTACTATCAGCGGTTTAGGCTGTGCGTTGATTAGTCTGCCAGGACAAAGCTTTTAATAAATATAGATTACTAGTCCCGCGGTTTGACCCGCGTAAGTCCGAGATCGGGACCGGGATAAATATCGGGACAAAGTAGCCTTTTAGTGTAAGAATTATTGAAATTGGTTCAGTGGTTTTAAAGATAACCCGGAAAATACATACATACATAAATGTTACCAACGTTACCTCTATATAATATTAGTTTAGAAGTAGGTATACATGTAATATGTATGTGATAAGAATCATTAGCCAGAAATATCATTTTACTCATATACGAGTGCGACTACTTTGCTGCATAGATGTGTTAGCAGTTAGATGATTAGGATTCAAAAGCACGTCTAGCTAGACGTAGACTGGCACACAGCTTCTGCTTACGAAATGTTTGTTTTATATCTATTGTTGTCTTCGTGAATAATCATGACAGCCTGTTGTGTTGTGTTGTGTGTCACAAGTCAAAACTTACATACTCGTATTTTAGCCCCTGGCTAGGTTCGGAGTTCGGAGTTGCAGCAATCAGTGACAGATGGTTTAATGAAATATTTTTTAGTGAGCTTAGGAAGGACAAAATGTGTCTATATTATCTACCTTAAGGGGAGAGTCTACCTACTCTTTTCTCCACCCAAACTTTATAAACGTAGTCGACTGTTTCCTCCCTGGACAAAGAAATTAGAGAAAATATGTTTATGCCACAAGTCCTATATCAGGCATGACCATGCATGCACCTACGTTTTGATTTTTTTCATTTTCTGATTTTTATTTCTATTCTAATTAGAAAATGAAAAAAGAAAACGTAGGGGCATGGTCATGGCAGATATAGGTTTTATGGCATAAACATATTTGCTGTAATGTGTTTTAATCCAGGGAGGAAACAGTCGACTACGTTTGTATGGACAAAGAGTAGGTAGACTGTCCTCTTAAAATACAACAACGTTAATGTAGGCAACGCAAGTGGATATCCACCGTCTATAGACATTAAAAAAAGTCCTGACTGACTGAAATATATATCAAGGCACGTCTCAAACTGCTGGTCTAAGAGGAATTTGGAGGGAATGTTCTTTGTGATGTGTACTAAAAAATCCACTAAAAAGTGTTTTTGGAAATTCTTGCGGGATTGGATCTTACGCGAGTACAATTAAGGGACACTAGGTACTTGTACCTAGGTATATAAAATTGCCAATTTATTAATCTGATATTTATGAAAGTAAAGGACATTAAAATTGAAAACGTTAAAGTTTAAATCTTACACGTAGATTACCTATAGAACGGAAAAATGGAATAAATGATTTGATTGATTAGAACTCTACAGTGGATATCAACTTCAGTCGCAGAATGTAAGTACTATCAACAACGGAAGTCGGTTTACACAGTAAGGTCTAATTTCGCTTGCAAGTAAAATTTAGGCTTTTTAGGCTTTTTATATTAAAATCAGGCAATAAGACCGCTGTGCTAACCAGACACTTACCCATGTAGTTGAAATTTGGATACACAATAATTGTCACACATTTGATATTTATAGATATACCTATATCAATGTGTCTATAATATGCTTATTCCTCGCTCGGCGCTCGGTTAAAATGAATCTTTCGGCTAACTGGATACCCACTATTACCCACTTTTGTTGTTGCTAGTACCTACTTAATTGCTTCCTACCTATCTGTCCTTCTATTAACAGCACCTCATATGAATAGCTAATAATATATGTACATAAGTACAGCTTTATTCAGAATCCTAAGGCACATTCGAATATAAAATTGATACGTAATTAAAACAGGTAAGCTATCATTTTCCTGTTCATGAGACAATAGTATTATTTTCTTGTTGACAGTTTTAGTTATAAACGATGACTAACAGATGACTAAGTTATGTAATGTTTGTCTCTGTCTGTCAACTTTGAAACTTTATGTTCCAGGAAAAGACAAAGGATGCATAGTTTATGCAGCTTTTAATCATCTTTTATAAGTAAGGGGTCGATCTGTTCAGAAAATACCTATGGCCTTATTAATACACGTGGATATTACAAAAACAGTTTATAATAGTAGGTAGATATAAGCATTTTTCTTAAGCTAGATGTAATTTTTAGAATCTGGTGTCTAAATTAGGCATTAGAGCACAGGTTCTTATGCCTAATTCAAATTTAATCAGGACTTAGTTAAGCACCTAGTTTAGAGGTGGAAACCTGGTGATCTATAGAAGGTACATACAGACCTATTATCACCAGAATTCCGGTTAGATCACTAACTTCAAAAATAAAATGGATCCTAACAACTTCTTCTCCGACAGTAAAAGACAAAGCATGCCCTCACTACTCCGATCTTACTTCACGTTTATTAATAAGGCTATGTGTGTTTTAAGGATGTCTCGCAAATCTTTGTGTTCACATAATAGCCATAAAAGTTATTCAAACTTTGAATGTCTGTTGATTTTGTGTATTTGTTTCGTAAATGTACGCAACTTCGCCCTTGACACGGATGGACTTTTCTAATCTTTGAGTGCGTAGAGATCTAACGATTTAGCACCTCTCGTATAATGTTTTCAAGTGCATATTTTATTGACAATAATTAGCATCTGTGATCTAATCACTTTGCCGGATTAATTTGAGCTGCGTGTTTGTGTCCCTGGTCAGTGAATTGTTGTTAGACTTGTATGAACTCTTTCATGATCATTGGGCCATTAATGTTATATGATATACGGGAAAAACGCCCTTTATAAATTGACTCGACATTGTTTCGCCTGTACATACTTTGACAACACAAACACAGTATGTTCATTTATTACGTAACATGATCTCTGATTTATTTTCTCATAGAAAGGGGATGAAAAGCAGAGTAGATATATGACTCGAGAGCAAATTATTTTCCCCTCGGGCGATGTATATTTTGAATCCCTCGCTGCGCTCAAGATTCTACGTTAGAAAATCTTTTGCTTTGCGCGTGATTAAAAATAGAGCCTTCACCGTAAAAATACTATTTTGCTCCCTTGTTATACAATCTACTTTTTCTAACTACTTACCTACTGTCCAAGACATCTTTCTGCCTTGTAGATTTCGACACTTAACAATATTATAATAATAAGTAAGTAGGTACATATCTATCTACTTACCAGACAATAGAACCGAATATATAATTCTTTACCTTATTCAGTATTCGATATGCAACAGGCAAAGGTCAGATTTAATATTTTATTGCTCAACTGGATTTCATCAGAAACCCAAAATGTTTGCTTAGTACTTCAAGTAGGTAGAAGTGTATACAAAAAACTTTAAAACGATATTGTAATGTGCTTAAATTAAATACGTACAAACGTAAGGAACGTCAACGTTTTGCAAAATGCAATAAAAAGTTACCAAGCTATGATTCTTGGGGCGAAAGGATTTCGTAAACCTTTTCTTTCTTGCTTTTGTAGCTAAATAGAAATATTTTGGGATCAAAAACGTTTTTGGGAAATTCGACATTTTGGGAATTTAACATTTTGGGAAGTTCAACATTTTGGCACATAGGGATTTACCTAATGATTTTACTAAAAGGTGTTAACGGACACGAATCATCCGTTGTCATTCTAGTCTGGAAAGTTCAAAGGTTGCCTGGAAGATAATTTATCGCTTATAGCGATAAACCGCCCATTGTACCTTTATTAAAAATTAGCTGTATTATTGAAAAATTGGGTAGCTACAATAAAGTGTTTATCTAATCTAATCTTATCTAGTCCTTTCCAACATAGACAGAGCTTTTACAAGCTTAGCGTCAAAGTGCCAACTATAAGGTAAGCTGTGTGTGGGTCTCTTCACCTACTTCTTTACGTGGTTTAGTTTAATAAAACTTTTATGAGGATATCCATATAGGTAGGTAGGTAGGTAGGTACCCAAAATAAAAAGAGAATAATACCTGGTCTAGTTGGATACTATTGCTAGAAATATTTTCAAAGAAAAATACATCTTCAGAAGTTCACTCGCGGTGAGGCTCGAACTCGCGTCTCTGTTTTACCGTCGCAACATATTCACCTAGTACAATCAGGAATGAAAACCAGGTCCTTACCAGTTCACTATAAAATTATACAAATGTTAAGAATTGCAATTGTCACGAAATATTTCATCAACTTTAAGTGCGTAAGCAGTAGGTACTAGACATTCTAGAAATGTGTCCGCCGCGTTTCTTCATTTTGTAGATGCATTTTTCCATAAAAATATTTTCAAGCAATATCCAAATAGACCAGGTATAGATTCTTCTTCTGTTGTCGCGACCTGTAAAGGTCTCGAAACGTTAAGCATTGAAACAGTGCTAAAAGTACCTAATAAACACCACGTGATTAAAACCGAAAAATGAGTTTAATGAAATTAAATAATTTTTCGGTTTTAATCGCGTGGTGTTTATTACTTTTAGCATTGTTTCAACGTTCAACGTTTCGAGATATTTACAGGTCCCTTTTTAGGGATTAAAGGACCCAGGTCAGTTGCTAAAAGTCATAAACACCACGGGATTAAAACCGAAAAAGTCTTTAATTTTAATTAAAAAAACCACCACTTGTGAAAATAGGCACATTTACTTACTTACAAAGTGAATCAAATCTGAAACATTATGATATTACCACACGTGTGCGAGATTTATTGCATTTCACAGTTGCCCAAGCAAGGTAGAGCCACTAACTCGGAATATGATAGGGTTATGTCACACTGTCATATTATAGAACTGTGTCGGCAATTATACTGTGCAAATATGCTGAATTATGTGCGTTTATTGCATAAAATAGCGAAAATTTATGTTTGTATTAGGTTTGGTATTTTTTTCTAAATCTATACTTCTCTATATTATACTATAGTCTCAGGAACCGCTAGTCCGATTAGAAAAACTCTTTCAGTGTTGGATAGTCCATTTATTGAGGAAGGCTATAACGCTATATTATATTTAAAAAAAAAATAGGCGGACGTTTTCGCGGTCACTGGTAGCTATTGATAATATTATAGACAAATTATATAATGGATCCTTAGGTAATCTATGATAATATATGTATATGAAAATGAGACAAGGTCTTGAGAGCTTAAAACAGGAAATTCCAGTCAAGTTGTGATAAAGACAGTTGAAATTACTGGCGATATATCGAGCTTCGTAAAAAAAACACCAATAAGACAAGGTAAATATTCCTTTTTTTTAATCTTATACTTTGTAGTGATTTCCAATTTTGGAAAAAAGCTAAACGGTCCGGATAAAAAAACTCTGGAGCTAGTATTTTAAAAGTAAACAGGGGAATAGGTACATTTATATGGGGAAGCGCGAGGATCCTTAAAAAGCCTTTAAATTGTCTCTAAAACAAAGCTTTTATTGTTTTGATTTTTTTATCACTTTTTCATATCTTGCACAGTTAGATCTGAACGCTACGGTACCTTTCATAAATCATGAAAATTATAAGCAAAATACACAGATCACACTTTAATTTAGGACCAACACAACTAACTAAAATAAGAAAAGAGACTTAGCTATACATACTTAAAACGGTATATTTAGGTAGCTATTGATAATTAAACTTATTTAAATGCGTTAGCCAGCCCTATTGCATGCAATATAGAAATATAAACAAAATATACAAATATTTAAATAATAAGTACAGGTAACTTCCCTATACACTTTTACAAGAAATGTATTTTCGATCCTTGGTTTAATTTTATCATGAAGTTTTATTAACGCTATTTAATTAGGTTACATTTTGTTTTCACTTACGTGTTGTGAGGCTATTGTCGCTCTCCGCAGCTTCTCCATTTCGGCAGATAATAGTGATGCAGAATACCAATAACGAATAAATGCAGCGATCGGCCATTGTCATTTTTTTAAAAAATAAAAAAAGATCACGACAACTTTTTAAAACTAACTAACAGTTCATTTCGTTTTCACAATAAAATTATTTTTTTATTCGGTAAGTTCGATAACACTGGCTGTTTTATTTTTCGAAAAACTATAATTTTAAAACTATAAAAATTCGAATTCCGAATTCCGGCGCGTCCGTTGTTCTTCGGATTTTGTAGGAAATAGAGTCGGTGTGATGGCGAACAGGCGGTCGTCACATTTCGTTTGGAGTGAAAGCAAGGAGGTTATAGTCGTTGAGGTTTTTCGTCACTCCTGGTCCCCACTTCACAATAAACATGAGGGACTCGGGTTTATAGGACATGTAACATCTAATTTAACAGACGATGGTCGTGTTAATGATTGTATACGAGTCAGGCTGGAACATGGAGGGCACTTATGAAATAAGGGCTGTGCAAGAAACCCGGGGCTTATTGTAGCGTACAATGGTACAAATTATGGAGCTATATATGTACGTAAAAAGGCACGGCGAATCAAATAAAATGCAAATAAATAATATATAATTAACTTGTTTATTATTTACCCGACTACGGCGAAGAAAAAACAGTATCGATTTTGGCAGTCTCTGTGTGTTTGTATGTTCTACCCTAGGGCCCAAATGAATAAGGTGTCGATAGATTCGAAACAATGGCACGGGATAGTTTACATTGGCTACATGTTTTTTTTTCAAAAATGTGATTTATTTCTACAATAGATTTACAATGGAACTACAAAAGTGTCATTTAGGAGCTAAAAATGGTAATGAAGCCCATGATTTTCGTTCTGTCATTTATTGATCGTGCGTTAACGCACGAAGTGGCAAATTATTTTTTAATAGTTTTTTATGATATTGCATTATGCTATTGTTCTTGAAGGCTAAAAAGTTTCTCTTTAATGCACACTGTTATTTACAATAAATTATTTGAATTGAATTGTTTTTGTTTTCATAGTTATTCTGGTCATGTCATTTACGGTTTTTCAAGGGATATTATGAGTATGAGGCAGATGGTTGTAAATAAATTACCCTTATTCAAAGTAGAACCTTAAGAACACAATAATGTCTTCTATATCTATACTAATATTATAAAGAGAAAATATTTTTATTTGTTCTTAACTAGCTGCGTCCCGCGATTTCACCCGCGTAAGTCCCGATCCCGTGGGAATATCGGGATCAAAAGTAGCCTAAGTTTACTCCTCGATAATGTAGCTCACTTTTGATGAAAGAATTTTTGAAATTAGTCCAGTAATTTTTGAGTTTATCTATACTTCTATACTAATATTATAAAGAGGTAACGTTGGTAACATGTATGTATGTATGTATGTATGTATGTATGTATGTATGTATGTATGTATGTATGTATGTATGTATGTATGTATATTGGGGGTAATCTCCGGAACCACTGGACCGATTCCAAAAATTCTTTCACTAATAGAAAGCTACATTATCAGGGAGTAACATAGGCTATAATTTATTTTAAAAAAGTTAGGGATCCGTAAGAAAATTGCAATATTGTAACCAAAGGTAGAAAACTCAAAATAAAAAATAGCGTGCGTAGCAAAAACTGTTGATATTAGAACAAAATAATGTACTACAGTTTTGTAGTTCTTATAAATATCTACCAAAAAGTCCGCAATGTACCAATGTATCCAACTATTATAGTTAACTCACAATAACAGCTTTTGTGTTAAAAATTGAATTACAATGTAGGTAGGAAAAAAGGTTGGATATATTCTTACAATAGTATAAACCTTTAGTTTAAATTAGAACTATTTATTTCTAAGTAAATTCCTTTTTAATTCATTCGAATCGGATATTTGGTTTAGAAGTTATCACAAGTTTAAAAAGTACCTACGGAATCCTTGATTCCGAATTCGAGTGTCTACTCTATTTTAAAGGGATCGAGACTAACGCGGGTGAAATAATGAATAAACTCAAAAACTACTGAACCGATTTCAAAAAATCTTTCATCAAATAAAAATAAAACACTATCTTTTCTTATATTATAACTTATAATATAAGAAAAGATAGTGTTTTATTTTATATTCACCTGCGTAAGTCCCGATCCCTTGGGAATATCGGGATCAAAAGTAGCCTATGTTACTCCTCGATAATGTAGCTTTCTATTAGTAAAATATGTTTTTGAATCGGTTCAGTAATTTCGGAGATTACCCCAGTATACATCCTACTATCCTATCCTACTTATTTTAATATTATAAATGTGAAAGTTTGTACGGATGTTTGGATGTTTGTTACTCTTTCACGCAAAAACTACTGAACCGATTGCGATGAAACTTGGAATATAGATAGCTGGACACGCGGGCGAAACCGTGGGGCGCAGCTAGTTCATTATAAACATACACACCCAAAAACACAATTTTTTCCTCTTTACAATATTAGTGTAGAATTGTAGATGAATAGGCTCCGAAACTACTGGACGGGTTTCAAAAATTCTGGCACCAACAGAAAGCTACATTATCGAGGAGTAACATAACGTAACTAATTTTGATCCCGTTATTCCCGCGCCACGGGATCAAGCCGCAGCAGAAGCCTCCCACTAAGAAACCACTTTTGGTCGCCTTTTACGACGGGCAGAGGGTACCGTAGCTAGGTATATTTTATTAGCCCTGGGCTGCGGGGCTCAATTTTGTAGCGGTGTTAGTATAGTGGTAGATACCCCGACTTTCAATCCGAGAGTCGAATCCAGGCCGACCGCGCACCAATGTCTTAATTTAATTTAAGAAAAAGTTATGTGCGCTAATAACATTGCTCTTACGGTGAAGGATAACATCGTGAGAAAACCCACATGGTCTAGGACTCACCACGAACGAAGGCATAGGACATTCGCCAATCCGAAGTAGGATCCCTTGGCGTCTTACTGCTTAACCCCTCTAAGAAATCAGAAATCACGCCCAATTCTGAGGCTAAGTGCGGAAAAGACCTAGCGAAACTAACTAACTACGGGGTTCAAAAGTTGGTTGTAAAATAACACAATGATACTTAAAGCGCTAATACTTACTAGCGATAAATAAGTTAATCATATGTAAATATTACTTAATTAACTATTAAATTGATAGTTTACAAAAAATGTTTACAATAAGTCTTCAATGAAAATGATAAGGTAACTACTTACTTTTAATTAGTTATGTAAAAAACTGTACAACACATAAGATAAGTAGGTACTTACATAATAATTTTTGTCTCATTTATTAGTTTTTATTAGCTGCGACCCGCGGTTTTTCCCTTATTTATACCATTCTTATTAGGTACTCCACCTGTTTTCTAGGGGAAAAGATGAATGATGGAAAAATTTTCATAATAAAGTTATATACCGCTAAAAATAAAAGTCTCTCTATATCTTTTAACCACCAAGGTTTTTCTTTTATATATTTTCTATTATATTTATGAGTCAGTGATTAATATTTTACAATATTTAATATTTATGTAACAAGATTTTTAGTGCAAATATTTTATGGTTATTGTTTTACACTTTTTAAACTTACACGATAATAATGATGGTTATTGTTTTGTTTTTAATTCTTACACTATCCATTGACGTAAATTATAATCTTTATATTAAACTCTATTGAAACCACATTGAAACTAATATTCGTTAATATTTTGAAGGGTAATATTTTGGCAGTCTATGTGTGTATGTGTGTTTGTATATTCCACCGTGAAGCGTACATTACTGAACCGATTTTAATATTTATGAGGTGTCTCGTATTGAATTCGTAATAATGGCTTGGGTGGCATAAAATGTAATAAAATTACATCAAAATTGATTATTTACCTGTACTTAGTTTACAAATATGTAAACTTATTTCTCAACTTATATACGGAACCTTGACAGACAAAACTTCTAGAACACATTGAAAACTAAGTTATCCAATATATATTCGACTTTCAAACTACAACAGTAATGTACGACAAATTATCAGAAATAGAGTAAAGTTCAATCTCTTAAAGATGTTAATTTATTGTATATTTATTTATAATATTGTTTAGTTAAGATAAGTACCTATCCAGAATAAATTATTTATGTTCCTTCATTTTGTATTGAGAACGCGACGCTAACGAACAGTGCAAAGGGTCGTGATCGTGACAGTTTAAAAAAATATGACGTAAAAACTTTTTATTTAAATTTAAAAAGAAAACAATATTTTTTAATAGTTTGAAATTAGAATGACGAAAAAAGTTTTTATTCGAATTTAAAAAAAAAGAACACAATTATTATCAATTGTTTGAATTTAGAACTGTTTATTTCTTTTTTCGTTTTTTTTTTATATGAACTGTTTTGTTTCAAAATGGGTTTGAAAGACTTTACGCGAAGGCAATGGACCACTGTGGTTGTTATTTCGATAGCAGACTTTTGCAATGCGATTTGTGTAGCTTTGCAGGCGCCGTTTTATCCTCATGAGGTAAGCAATATGTAGTGTTACTTTTGTTACGTAAAACTTAAGTAATAGTTAACATGGTAGTTAAAGTTAACTACTTGGGATTTACTTTTGTATTTTGTTTTTTTTTGATGGCACAAATGTATATAGAGAAAAATCAGTGAACTGACTTTTTACTTATATAAATTAAATCTATTATTATTCCGTTGAATACTTTTTTAACTAGTAATTTTTATAATTTATTATTTACCTATGAAATTTTAACCTTGAACATACGATAAAAAACTTCAAATTCCTAATGAAAAACTATGAAAATGGAATATCTTAAAAAAATACAAAAAAAAATATTTTTCGGTTTTTATTGCGTGGTGTTTATTACTTTTTACAGTGTGTCAATGTTTAACGTTTCGTCCAAACCGAAAAATGAGTTTAATTTCTATCCAGCATCGCGAAAACAGAAGGAAAATCTAAAGAAGATTTACTTCAATCTGGCACGGTTGTGCCCCCGCTTAGACAAACCACCAAAACTCGAAACGATAACTTAGGTTTGGAATATACCTGATGAAGGTAGTTCAGGAGTTTACTTGACCCTGGCTGTTCCAAATTGGCCATATGGGCCTCACCCCCATAGAGAAAAATTAGCTATTGTTATAGCTTGGCGCCTGGTGATATAGGAAATCAACTAAACATTATTTTAAAACAATGCATTTTCGTTAGTTTTTATGAGAAACGTCAGGCAATACGTCATTTGAAAAGATTGCTTAGGTGTGATAATTTTCCTTTAAAGTTAATTGTCAATATGTATACTCATGCAAAGTTACAGCTTCGTAATACGAGGCGTCTCTGAGCTAAGCCGCGGACAGACAGACGGACATAAGGAAACTATAAGTGTTTCTTGTTAGCTACAAAACCCTAAAAATGGATATTTAAAGTAAGATCACAAAATGAAGTGACACGTAAAATGTTAATAAAGTAGGTAGGTACCAATCTTACAACATGAAATAATTGTCCGGCTTCATGTTTGTGATAACCTCAAGACGATCTGTCGTCTGCTATCGATTTCTGTCGCTATCTCTGGGCGCCATACTTAGCAAAGTTACACTAGGTACCTACCTAGGTATATCCGTACCAACCTACCTATTTCATAATTTATTTAAGTAAGTAAGTATATAAAACAAGGTTGTGTTAGTTCGAAATGCAATAACTTGAGAACGGCGCGACCGATTGTTATATTGTCTAGAATAGGATAAAATCTATAAAAAGTTGTGAAAAAGTATGTACCAATATTTTTTTTAATTTCTCATACATTTTGTATTAAATAGCGGCTCCATTTTCAAACATGATAACCGTGCACAGAGAAGTTTTTTGTTACATTATCGGTAAAGTCGAAATAAACTTCTCCGTGCCCGAAACTAAATGTTGATGCTCTGGCGATGCGAAGTGCACTGGTTCAGCTAAGTAAAACTAATTGAAATATTTTGATGTAAATAGTAACGATTAGTAGACTTTTTTACAAAAACACAAGCAACCTTACTAATCTGGCAGAATCGCTTTATTATTGGTTTAGAGAAAATTTTCAGGCCGCCCTAAAAGGCCTCTAAGTTTACCTAACGACTGCTATCGGAGATACAACCGGGACCAATTGCTTTGCCTTTCGAAGCACGGAAAAGCTCGAGAAAGTGATTTTTGGCACACAAATTATCGGTGTCACACACGGAGGACAATAACCAAACCAATGAGGAGGAACACTAACTTTTTATCCCGGCAGAGGGCGCGAGTCGATTAATCTTAGGTTTGAATTTTTTTTTTCTTCTTTTTTGGCCCCGGACTCTCGAGATGATTAGGTTTGAATTAAGAACTGTCAATCATGTGTTTTTTACAACTCTCGGCGCCAAATTGGCCATATCGGTCTGAGACCGAAAGAATAAAAAAAAAACTCGGCGTTTCCATTGGTGGAGGACCATCATCGAAAAAAAAAAAAAGATCATCCGATGCCAGCGCCTCTGCAAACAGCTTTGCGCGTCGTACCCCATTGTCCTCCGTGGTGTCCCATCCAAGTAGGTACTGACCGCGCCAAGCTTGTTGCTAGTAGTCGTAAATAATAACAAAATAGATCAGCAGATAAAGTCATAGGAATTACCCTATAAACTTGTTCTGGTTTAAGAAGTGGTACCTGTTTGCAGTAGGTACAAAATTAAATATGGATTAAAAACAGGTGCTTTTAATTAATTTACCTACCTATACCAATCCAAATGTAGGTACCTAATACCTATTTGAATGTGTAAAATTAAGAAAACAGGCAAATATCTAACGTAAGTCGTCTTTGTAGCAACGTCTTTTAGTAGGTATGGTATTTAATTTCGGACTATACTTAATCTGACTTTTTCGTTTTTTGTATTAGACTCTTTTTCTCTAAGAAGATGTGTCAAATCATAGTCCACAATTAAAAAACGAAGTATAGGTACTAGTTTTATTTTTCGGGTGTAAATGCAACTAGAATCTATTGCAAGTATTGCAACCATTGCACAAGGGCGTAGCCAGGATTCTGTATAGGGGGGGCAGACAAAGAAAATCTAAGACTATTTTGTTTTAATCGCTTTTTACATATGAGTAGAGGAGATTGGTAGTGGAGAAAAGTAAAAATAAAAATACCTTTATTACTTGACTAGTAATCTGCGCGGTTCTTCACAAAATCTGTTTAAAACTTATCTTAAAATTTTTTTTTGGACAATTTTCCGTTGTACGTTTGTTATGCAAGGCTGCAAAGTTGGTTTTTGCAGTGAGTACTTGTATTGAAACCTGAGCTAGCGAAGTATTCTAGGATTGAACCACGAGCGCAGCGAGAGGTTTAAATATAGAATACTGAGCGTTTTAAGGATTTCAAAGGTACAAAATGCAAAAAAACTTTGCTGCCGAGTGAAACACACAATTTTGCACCTCACTACAGCGAGGTAAACGCTAGGTGCATTTTTCCGGTAGAAAACTCAATTCGGCATTATGTACCACTTCCACTAACTCTGCAGTTGTTAAATTAATATCTTCGTCGCGGCTGGCCAGTGCAATTATTCAAAAAAATGAGGTAGGTATATATTTTATCTCTCTCCTCAACCTATACTATTATTTTCTTTCGTAAAGTGGGTAGTTATATTTTTGTACGCTATACACGATGTTCCGAGATGAGGGTATTAAGCCGAAAGGGGTTTGTTCTAGACATCTAGGCGAACAACTTTTGTTTTACAACTTTTGGAAATATGAAGTAGTTTTCGAAAATGTTAAGTTTAAAGTTTGCATGAAAATCAGCTGTTTTTTAGAGTTTGAGGTCATTGGCCTTAATCTGCCCTTTTATTTAGTTTGGACAACTACAATCTTAATATTAATTGCCTTTATTTACAAAAACAGCTGTTTTTTTTTTAATTGATACAACCTCAAATTTTCGAAAAAAAAAAGTTCGAATTTCCAAAAGTCCTAGAAAAAAAGTTGTTCGCCTAGACCTCTAGAACAAACCCCTTTCGGCTTAATACTCGGAACAGCACAATATCTAAATCGAATAATTCACGAAAAAAACCTGCTTGATACTAATAATAATAAACAATAAATGCGGTTGCGGGTTCGATTCCCGCCGGGTGCAAGTATTTATGCTTAAAAATAAATATTTGTGTCTGGTCTGGGTGTCCTTCTATGTATAATATGTATGTATTTACAAAAGAAAAATAAATATAAGTATTATATCCGTTGTCTAGTCACCGTAACACAAGCTTAGTCGCTTACCACGGGGCTAGATGGCGCTGTGTGTTGTTCACAGAATTTATTTATTTATTTATTTATTTATAAATACGACATTGGCAGATGAGCAACAAGACTTGGTGGTTCGAAGCCATGAACAAAAAAAAAAGGAATGAGGTTGGCGCATTTTCGAAGGACTTGCTTTAGAGAAAAGTTTTGGATAAGACAGATTCGAATTTTGAAAAGTCTTTGCATGGTAAGAAATCTGCGCGCAAAACAGATCCTTTCCAAGGTTGTGCGGTGAAAAAGACCTGCAAAATCACCGTGCAAAGACTTTTCAAAGTTCGAATCTGTCTTTTCCAAACTTTTCTCTAAAGCAAGTCCTTTAAAAATGCGCCAACCTCATTTCTTGTGGGGACACTATACCCGGAAGTAGTTTTTATTTTTTTTAATTTATGAAAAAATATCTAACTTACAAAACGGAATATACTTAACTTCATTTTATAATCTGCGCAAATTAAACATTATTTCATAACAGAACTAATACTAGTCTTAAGGACTCTTTAGGATTCTAGTTTTCCAATCTTTTAAACTCGGTAGAGATCGTGTGCTGCAAACCGCGTGGTTTATTATGCCTTAAACTGGTGACCGACCTCTCTTCTAGGGGGGGCAGCTGCCCCCCCCTGCCCGTACCTCGCTACGCCCATGCCATTGCAACTAACCCAAACGCTTAAGAGGATAGTCTCCATTCTCTTTCTCCATACAAACGTAGTTTAAATTTTCCTCCCTGGATACAGACATTAGAGCAAATTTGTTTATGCCATAAAACTTATATCTGTCATGACTATGCATCTACCTTTTTATTTTTTTCATTTTATTATTTTTTATTATTAATTTTAATTAGAAAAAAAAAGGTTGATGCATATGTCATGACGTCATGACAGATATAAGTTTTATAGCATAAACATATTTGCTCTAATGTCTTTATCCAGGGATTAAAATAAATTGAAACTACGTTTGTATGAAGAAAGAGAATGGAGACTATCCTCTTAAGTGCGGCTTAGTTTGAGGCTAGATTAATGTGCGCAACGTCCTGCTATATTATTCTTAGGATTTGTTTTACTTTCGCCTCACACCGTTTTGCCTCATTTAAGTATCTATCTATATATTATTTAATTTATGAGTATTAATTAATAATACAATTGCAGTTACCGTGGGGCGTAGTGGCACTAATAAAATACTTTGTTTCTACTTAATGTAGGTAGATATGGACTCCTTTTATTGATTTATCATTTTATTTAAGTTAAGTCAAGCCTTAGGGCGACCGAGCCGTATTTTTGAACCACAGGAACTGAATTCTTAGGCGAAAGTTCGAATTTCGCATGCTTGCTCTCGCTCGTTGTGTATGTGCGTGAGCGAGCGAGACCGAGTCATTTTCGCCAAATAGGTACGCCATTACCTGACCATTGACCACTGATTTCCAATAGGTAACCAAGTAACCATCTTTACTCTAATGGTTGACCATTTTCAAAATGGACCAATTTTTTTTTTTGAAACATTGGTTTTGTTTAATAAATAAAAGTCTCTATTCATCCATGTTTTTAATTAAATCTTATACTTACATTTTTCTTACATTAATGAGTAAATTACTACCGACCCGACCAATAGGAATTGCTGTCATACGTCATTTGATATCTGGGGACTTGCCCTTGCCACATTATAAAAATTAAAAAAACCACCTTTTGTTGCCAAATTTTCTTAAAATGTTTAAAAGTAGATATTGGTCAGCTTTAGGTGACTGGTCAGCTAGTGGAGCATCCACCCTATGTGAATATATATGACGCAAAAGGTTAAGTCAACATTATTAGTACATAATATCTCAATGAAAGTCAATAACTTTGAAATCCAGACTGATAGTAAATAGATTAATTAATAGTTAATTGATTAACAAAGAAAATAAATACACGTATAAACATGTGACTACGATATTATAATGAGTAAGGTCCACAAAGCTAATAAATGCGCAGATAATAATGTTATGGTAAACATCATTATAGGTAAATACATACGTAAATCAATATAAAAAGAATTCATCGCATTTATGATTAGATTTTTCTTCTGTTTTCGTGATGTTGGATAGAAATTTAAAAACTCATTTTTCGGTTTTAATCGCGTTGTGTTTATTTCTCGAAATCTTGAGCTATGAAACAATGCTAAAAGTAATAAACACCATGTGATTAAACCGAAAAATTAGTTTAATTTTTTCATTTGTAAAAACCGGCCACATGCAACAAAGGGTTCCGAACCCTTATTACAAAACATCGCGTTTGTTGTATGGGAGCCCCACTTAAATATTTAGTTTAATTCCGTTTTCAGTATTTGTTGTTATAGCGGTAACAGAAATACATCATCTGTGAAAATTTCGACTGTCCTGCTATCACGGTTCATGAGATACAGACAGACGGAGAGTGGAGTCTTAGTAAATCAGTATGTCCCGTTATTACCCTTTGTGTACGGAACCCTAAAAACTACGGAGTCAAACAGACCCACCTTTCTACCACCAATGCATGATTTAGGTTAAGTTAAATCACGCAAATCTTGAAAACATTTACATTTTACTGTTAGTTTTATTAGAGGCCCACTACACATCATTATTAAGGTTCCGTATCCAAAGCGTAAAAACGGGACCCTTGTACTAAGACTCCACTGTCCGTCTCTCTGTCACCAGGCTTTATCTCATAAACCAAGATAGCTAGACAGTTGAAATTATCACAGGTGATGTATTTCTGTTGCCGCTACAACAAAAAATACAATAAATAATTAAGTGGAACTCCCGTACAACAAACGTGATCTTTCTGTTTCACATTGTTAATAATTTTGCAAGAAATCAGATGAACTGAATTACAATTCTGTGACAACTTGATTATTTGTGTTTATTTAGATAATTAGTTAATGGTAATTAGTACCCATAGTACAAGCCTAGTGCTTAGTTTGGGGCTAGATTGGCCTGTGTGTAACGTCGTGCAATTTTATTTACTTTATATCTACTTAAGTGATAGTCCCTACATTAAACATCCCCCATGTGATATCTTTCCAGGCAGAAAAGAAAGGATGTTCGGCAACAGAATACGGTCTAGTGTTCGGTATATTCGAGCTGGTGGTCTTCATGGTGAGCCCCATCTACGGCTCGCACCTCAACAGGATCGGCCCTAAACTGCTGTTCAACGCTGGGATACTTACCACAGGAACATGCGCCATTTTGTTTGGGTAAGAAGATAACTCTTTGTAGAAACTTAAATTAAAGACATTTTTCGGTTTTAATCGCGTGGTCAATCCTGAAGATTGGACCAGTAAAGGTCTCGAAACGGTTTTTTTTAAATGCCTGAAATAGGTATTATTAATAGTTTTTAGCCTGTTTTTTTACGTCTCATGTAAGTACGTCGGGTATATTTTTTTTTAAATGCATTGGTCTCACTGTTTGACTGACAAATAACGTAATGTACCTATGTATGTGCAAACTTCCATGTTTTTAGACACAAGGTTAAAATCGCGGTAAATGGGTTCCGTGGACATAAAGCCAGGATGATAAGAAGCTATTTTTAGGGGATTTTCTTGTTGTATAATATAGTACATAACAAGTTAAGTTTTTTAAAGGATTTTGCCTCAAAATATATAATAGACTAGCTTTATCCCGCGGTTTCACCCTTGTAAGTCCCGTATCCGTGGGAATTTCGAAAAACCCTTTCTTATCGAATGCCTACATCATATAAAGAACACACTCTCCTAATTTCAGCTCTCTACTATCAGCGGTTTAGCCTGTGTGTTGATCAGTCAGTCAATCAGTCAGGACAAAGTATTTTATCGATATAGATACCTATGTCTGTAGCATACAATTTAAAATTAATCAAATTAAAAAATAAGTAAACGCAATACCTATACCCGTAAAAGTATGGTAGAAAATATCCCGTAGCTATGCTATGCTATACAAATCTTTTCTGATGATAATTTCGCTACAACTCGTCTGTAGTGAAACAATGGACCACCCACAGTACAAAAATTATCGCATGACTTGTCGTTGCGAATATAAATACCTACATCATTTCTTTAGCTCGGTACTTAAGTTATTTTAATATCAAAGTCAATGTCCATAGTTTATAAACAAAACATCGACTTGGCTGTGATTGTAACTTGTCGTGCAATCGTTTGTCTGGCTGAGCCGGATGTAATTTCAAATAGGGTCAGGTGGGGTAAGTGAACATACTTTACTGGTATGCAAATTGGTCTCAAACAGTAACGCAACTCTTGTAGCAGCAATTGGTGTAATGTACTCTCCTTGAATCAGGCATTTACTAGATACCTTTAACTCTTTACTCTTACCATAATCGAAAAAAGAAACATATTTAGGCTACAATTTTCTTTCACTTATCCCACTCCAGGGGTTCAACAAAAAAAAACTGAAGGGTTGCTCCTTGAAACATAGTTTTTATGTAGGTACTATAACTAGCTGACCCGGCGAACTTTGTTCCGCCTTTGAGGCAAGTATCCTACGAGTATGTCCTTCTCCTGGTCTTAAGCTCCTCACTAATTTTCGGCCAAATCGGCTCAGCCGTTCTTGAATAATAAATAGTGTAACTATAATAAACCGAATTTCTTTTATATGGTAAGTTATATAATCGATTGCAGATTCGATATTCCTGTTTTATCACCTAGCTATCACAATAGGGTACATATCGGAGTTTCTTGTTTTTCATGGATATTAGCCCGGTGTATTACTTACCCCACCTGACCTTATACAATTTTGTGAAAAAGCAATTTTATAGTTTTTTCTAGGCATAATAATTATAGGAGTAAAACGTGTAAACAGTAGAGATTTAACCCTATCAACTAATTTGCCTAGACCAGTTAGACCAGTTTAAGCATTAGAATGGTTTTGAATTTTTAATAGAGCTGTCTTTTTTGAAAAAAAGGTCGAAATTTTTGATTTAATGTATCCTGTTGATCCAAACAAGTGATGTAATCAAAACCTCTAGGTATTATTGTGTTTTATGTATAGGTAAAGAAATATACTGGTTCTAAATTATAGGTATCTATTTACTAGGTACATACCTATTAACATAACTAAAAAACATGTTAGTAGGTATTTACATTTTTAATATTAAATACCTACTCTTAATTTATTTCTGTTGTAAATATAGTTGGCTGAGTATCAATAGAAGGAACTTTTTAAAAGAAATGAATAAAAAAACCTTATTTAGGCTTAGAGTACTTAGGCGTGATTCGACCAAACTAGAATAATTAATGAATCCAACCAAAGAACCATTGGCCAAGGTAGCACTTGGCAAATGATTCTTTGGTCAGTTGCAAAATTTATTTAGAAACTAGCAGATTTCTGCGGTTCCACCCGTGTAAGTCCCAATCTCGTGGAAATATCGGGATTAAAAGTTGCCTATGTTACTCTTCGATAATGTAGCTTTGTATTGGTGAAAGAATTTTTGAAACCGGTTCAGTGGTTTCAGAGATCACCTGGAAAATATATACATGCATGTTACCTCTTTATAATATTAATTAATAATTAATGATACATTTATTTGGTAATAATTATAATGAATGAACAAATATTAGGTCATTACATATGAAATTGGCGTTTTGTAAGGGAGGAACATAAAGTCTTTTTTTTTTATAATAATATATTTATTTAATCAAAGTATGTACCATTGCTATCTAAGCACTTTTGCCATCTCATAGGTAGTTCATTGATCCCTTTACTAAAAAAACCATTAGGACGAGAATCAATGAAATCTTTGAAGGCACTTTGGACTGCCCCATCGGAGTTGAATTTTTTACCTTGCAAGAAGTTATCCAAATTTCGAAAAAAATGGTAATCAGTTGGAGCCAGGTCCGGGGAGTACGGTGGATGTCTTAGACATTCCAATTGAAGCTCCTCTAATTTGGCAGCCGTCTGTAGTGCAGTGTGTGGTCTAGCGTTGTCCTGAAGCAGCAGTGGCCTAGAGCGATTGACCAACCTCGGTTGTTTAGCAGCTAGCTTTTCCATCATGGTTTGCAGTTGCTGACAATAGATATCTGCTGTAATCGTCTGGCCAGATTTAAGAAAGCTGTAGTGAACGACACCGGCACTAGTCCACCAAAAACGCTCACAAGTAACTTTTTTTGAGTTAATTTTCGCTTGGGGCAGGATTTGGCTGGTTCGCCAGGATTCAGCCATTGCGATGAGCGTTTCCGATTATCGTACAGGATCCACTTTTCATCACAGGTAATGATCCGATTTAAAATCCCTTCATTATTGTGCCGGTTGAGTAATGTAACGCAGCAGTTGACGCTCGTTTGTCGGTTTGCTGCACTCAATTCATGAGGTACCCACCTTTCACGCTTTTTCACCTTTCCAATTTGCTTCAAGTGGATTAAAACAGTTTTATCACTAACACCGCAGCCTGCAGCTAACTCGGACGTGGTTTGCGATGGATCTGCTTCCACAATAGCTTTCAATTCTTCATTAGCAACTTTAGTCTCCGGCCGTCCACGGGGCTTGTTCTGCAGGTCGAAATTTCCAGAACGAAAACGTTGGAACCAAAAACGCACTGTGTTTTCTTTTGCGACACCGCCGCCATACACATCATTAATCCTTCGAGCCGTTTCTGCAGCACTGGTACCACGGTGGAACTCGTACTCGTAAATAACGCGATATTTCAAGTTTTCCATTTTGTAAACTGCGTGACGCAAAGAAAAAACCAAACGAGGACAAAACAAATGAATTACGGTTTTCGAAATACAAATGTATGAATAAATAGCTGTATAAATTTGAAATTGGAATCCCTAACCAACGTAGAGATATTTGAGATCAAAGTGGCCAGTACGACAAAACGCCAATTTCATATGTAAGGACCTAATATTTAAAATCAAAATTGTATTTAGGTCTCCCGCGATTCAGGATTTTCCTTGTGCGGGGACCAAAGCTAAGGTAAACTCTGTAAAGTATTTTAGTAAATAAACTTTTTATTATTATTATTTTTTATTAATGATATTAAATATTAATAGATAATATTAAATATCATTAGAAGATATATAATTCTAGTAGGTTAACGACTTAAGTAGGTAAAATAAAACGGATGTGAAGCATTTAATCTCCTTCAAAGATTGAAGTAAATGGCCATAGGTATATTGGAATAAAAGTACCGGATTTGATTTTCCTCAAGGCTTTTATTTTGAAACTGAATAACCAAGCATATCATTACTTAATTAGGGACACTTGATTGGCAAGAGTTTTGCATGGAGCATAATATAATGTCTTAAAAAATAGAAGATTACGAAAACTGATTCTACAGGTTTTTAAAATACGCAAACTGACTCAAAATTCGGGCAGCAAATGCAGACATACCTTGTACAATGTATAGTTTAACAAACAATGTCACAGAATCTAGGTACCTGCATCTACATCTATATTTTATTAAATTTATAACTGGCTGCGTTCCGTGGTTACACCCGCGTAAGTCCCGATCCCTTAGGAATATCGGGATCAAAAGTAGCCTATGTTACTCAGGGTGAATGTAGCTTTCTAATGGTGAAATAATTTTTGAAATCGTTCGACACACACACAATAGTAGATTGTATAACAAGGGAGCAAATTAGTATTTTTACGGCGAGGGCGTTACTTTGAATCACGAGCAAAGCAAGGAATTCTAGAATAGAATCCCGAGCGTAGAGAGGGATTCTAACGTAGAATTCTGAGCGCAGCGAGGGATTCAAAGTATACATCGCCCGAGGCAAAAATAATTTGCTCTCGAGTCATATACTCTACTTTTCATCCCCTTTCTATGAGAAAATAAATAAGATATGGTGTTACGTAGTTCGTGAATATACCTATTTACTTAAACAAAAATGTTGGGTATACAATTTTAATATCACGTTTATTATACAGAAGCCCTCTATAAATATTTGTTGGTTGTTATAGCGGCTACAGAAATACATCATCTGTGAAAATTTCATATAAATACTAAAAAAATAAGCAAAATAAATAAAACAAATGAAACTAAAGAAACTAACGAAACTAACGAAACTAACGAAACTAACGAAACAAATGAAACTAATGAAACTAATGAACTAATGAAACAAATGAAACTCATGAAACTAATGAAACTAATGAAACTAATGAAACTAATGATCCTAATGAAACTAATGAAACTAATGAAACTAATGAAACTAATGAAACTAATGAAACTCATGAAACTCATGAAACTAATGAAATTAATGAAACTAATGAAACTAATGAAACTAATGAAACTAATGAAACTAATGAAACTAATGAAACTAATGATCCTAATGAAACTAATGAAACTAATGAAACTAATGAAACTAATGAAACTAATGAAACTAATGAAACTAATGAAACTCATGAAACTCATGAAACTAATGAAACTAATGAAACTAACGAAACTAACGAAACTAACGAAACAAACGAAACAAACGAAACAAACGAAACAAACGAAACTAATGAAACTAATGAAACTCATGAAACTAATGAAACTAATGAAACAAATGAAACTAATGAACCTAATGAAACTAATGAAACTAATGAACCTGATGAAACTAATGAAACAAATGTAACTAATGAAACTAATGAAGCAAATGAAACTTATGAAACTAATGACACTAATGAAACTGAAAGTAATGACACTAATGAAACTAATAAAATAAATAAATTCTGTGAACAACACACAGCGCCATCTAGCCCCGTGGTAAGCGACTAGGCTTGTGTTACGGTGACTCAACACATATCAGCCAGTAATTCATATAATTTACGTTTGATTTCTATGAATGATACATAACGTTCCAAATTCAAATTTACTTTGCTCCCGCCTATTTTATTTTGCTCCCGCCTATTTTATTTTGCTCCCGGCTGTTTTACTTTGCTCCCGCCTGTTTATCTCTTAACAGAAAAGAGCTACTTTGGTCGCACTTATAGAGGACCAAAGCGACACTTTTCGAATAGATGGGATGAAAAAATACAAGTCTCCCTCTTTATAATATTAGTGTAGATATGAAAGAAACTATCATAATCATATCATACCCTATCATAAATATGAAACGTTTCAGCTTACTCGACCGAGTGGAAGGGCATATACCGTTCATCACGTTAAGCTTCACCATCCGAATCGTGGAGGCGATGGGAAACGCGGCCTTCCTGACGGCCTCATTCGCCATCATCGCTAAGGAGTTCCCTAATAACATAGCTACTATGTTTGTAAGTCGAACTTTATAATTAGGTCTTTCTACCACCAAGTTCTTTACAGAATCATACTGCTTCTAATTCGCAACATATCGCACCGTCGCGTCGTCGGTAAGACAAGGGCGTAAGTGCCTTAGGTAAGCAATTATAATTACGCCTTTGTCTTACCGAAGGTACGATATATTAAACTGCACGATCAAACTTTAGATCGATCAAATCAACTCAAACTTTTACGCATAAGTATGGGGATAAATCGTGGCCACTCCCACAGATGCAATGTATCTTCATATTGACCTATTACATTTCATCAAAATTGGACCAGTTTCCAGTTTTTCAACATACTTGTTACCATACCACCCGCGGACCTCGGGCTCTCGAGAGAGATGCAACCGGGAACATCGGTCGGATGATGATGATACCAACATTATAATAGTAGAGTATGGATAGTGAGAGAAATGTCGCCTTTCGAACATAAATATCCTTATTAATAAACGCAGAGGAAGGTCGAAATAATTTCACTACTTTTTGTTTCTGTCTGTCAACTTTGTAAGTTCTTGTCATGGAAAAAGACAAAGCATGTTCCGACCTTACTCCACGTTTATTAATAAGGCTATAAGATTGTATTTCTCTCTGCTAGTGGTCGGGATGTGGGAGTTTCGAGGCTATATGGAAGCATGAATCTTAGAATAAAAAGCATTTTCTCAATACTGAGTTCGGGCCGGTTTGCGTTCGGACGCGGACAAGTCCGTTTGGTGATATGGTACATGGGTGGTGATTGAAGTCACTACCTATATGCACTAGCAACCCTAAAAACTCTTTAGCGTCAAGATGGCGGGGAAAGGGTTTTTCTTAAATATCTTTGAAACTAAAGAGGTACCATTTTTTTTACTGAGATACTCAATAGTACCAATTTACTAAATCTGTCAATATAAAGTTTTAATATTGGAAAGTTGGCCCCGCCATCTTGACGCTAATAAAAACTGTGCTTAGTTTGAACTTTAAAGCTAGATGGCGCTGTGTACAGTGCCGTACGATACTAACCTACTTGTTTCGTCTGTCCAGGCATCTTTGGAGACCTTCTTCGGTCTAGGTCTGATAGTAGGGCCGACGTTGGGAGGCGCTCTTTACGGTCTAGGAGGCTATACGCTTCCCTTCGCAGTGCTTGGCTTTGCGCTGTTTTGTGCCGCTGTCATGAGTATACTGGTGCTGCCGAAGAACCATGATGATGAGGATCTGAGGCCTACTGGACGTGAGTATTATCTACATACATCAATACAAAAGGATATTTTTTACATAATATAACGACATGCAGTCTTTAATTTACCTAACTAAATCCAATTTCTATGATTACAAAATCAATAGGTATAGGTCATAGGTATTATGGGTACCAAAATAAATCATTACAAAACGCACCCCAGCTATATTTTAGCACTAATTTAGGCAAAAATATAACTATAAATGCTTCAGTATGTTGGTTCTCCTCTACAGGATCACAACCGATCTTCACGAAACTTGGGATATAGGTAAATCCCTAGGGTAAATCGAGGTTATAGAATTTTGGGGATTTGTCCGTCTGTCACCAGGCTGTATCTCATGAACCGTAATAGCTAGAAGGTTGAAATTTTCACAGAATATGTATTTCGGTTGCCGCTACAACAACAAATACTAAAAACGAAATAAAACAATTATTTAAAAGGGGTTCCCATACAACAAACGTGTTTCAAAAATAACAAGGAGTCGAGTCAGGACAGGAAGAAGGACAGGAGGACAAATCGAGTTGGGACTTTCGGCGGGAAAGCGGAGACACCATGTCGTGCTCCAATGTTATTTTCGTTAAACTATGTTGTAAACTCGGTTAAATTGTGTAATTTTGGTGGAATCTTATTCAATTTAGTTCCGTGAATGTGCACAAGTGTAGTGAAAACAAAATTGAGTGTTAAACATGGACTTTCCGTCGTTCGCGCCGAAGGTCCTTGAAGGTTATAGTAAAGTTGCCACCGCTTTACCATAACTTGAAACTATAGGCCCGATCGGGCTAATTTCATGCAAAATACTTGATACTGGCAAGATGTACAAGATGTACGACGCCAAAACTTTATTAGGAAGAAACTTGAAATATTCTAAAACTTGACCCTGGCTGTTCCAAATTGGCCATATCGGTCTCAGACCGAAATAAAAAAAAAAAAAAAAAAAAAAAAAAAAAAATCGAGTTGGTCATGGAATTCAAAATGGCTGCCCTATCTGTCAAATATACTAGTCTGCCTTACTTACCAAAGAGTTTATTTTATGTTTCAGATTTTCTTTGTGCCAAGGTTTTTTTTTTTCAGTGATTCGGTCGTTTGATGGGAGTAAGAATCGAAGATAAATATTTCATATTTTCCTATAAAATTTAAAAATTGGTTGTTGTAAACCATTTTAGGGTTCCATATCCAATTGTGATAGTGGTACGGAACCCTTTATGCACGAGTGTCGCACTTGCCCCGTTTTTTCTAGAATGGTTACTATGTATATATCTTTCCAAAAAGTCAAGTCATTTAAAATTAGAAACTGCAATCATAACAAACACCACACATGAGTGGTATTTCGATGAACCACACCAGATTTTTTAAGCACCTTCGCTTTTTTAAGTCAGTTAAACAGAGGTTTGAATCGATCTCATTATTTTCGAAGTATTTAATTTGATTTAGGAAATAATAACTTGTTAGAAAATCGTGTGAATTTGTGACTGTTGAATTTGTGTGAACTACCACAGTTTACCTAATAGTATGCATGATTATTAGGTAAACTTCTTACAAGGATAACTGTGGTAAACTAAGGTAAGTTGTGTTGACATGATGTTCGCGAGGTCTACTGTTCGTAGAACTTTTAGTTACCTTTGTTTCCAGCGAACATGTTCACTTTGCTCCGAATCCCTGGCGTGTTTCTCGCCGCAATCAGCATCATGGCGACCAGCATGAGCATCGGATTCCTTCAGGCTACACTCGAACCGCATCTACGGCAGGTAACACTTCACCGACGTCAAAAGAATGAGGTTCTGTGTTTGGATTTATGTGCGTGTTTGTCACCATTACATCTCAGAAGGAGCTACAAGCAAAATGCCCTACATATTAAAACGACACAAGATCTAAATGATCTTTTTGTCTCACTTGGGTCGTCTTTTTCTGATAACTTCTCTATGTAGTTTACGGCCGAATACAGAAACGCAACTCAAAATTTGAGTTCTACTTAATCAACAAAAAACTTCTCAAATTAAAAAAAAATCCCATTCTATTTTTAAATTTAGAAGCTGCTCAATTATTTAAGTAAGTACGCCTCAAATTTTAAGTGACGTTTCTGTATTCGGCTGTTAGCCATTTTTATCAATGCAGATCACTAAGAACATTTTTTTTTTGTGTCGTCTACAAACCAACCCCGCCACATCCACTTTTCATGAAAAAAAGAGGTTTTGATCTCTATGGATTTATTTAATTTTTAAATTAATAACCAAATCACCAAACTATTTATGGATGAACTCAGTTACATCTTGAGTTATTTGATGCTAAAATCGTTATTTTTTATCAATCAAAACTTTATTTCACAGTAAAAGACAAATGATACATAGTTTATAAAGTTGTTTATCATTGTTTATAAGTAAGGGGGTATCCAACCCATCTATTTACCCCCAAACTATAACTGTCCTCCAGTTCCAATTCTCCCCGGTAATCCTGGGTCTGATGTTCGTGATAAACGGCGGTATTTACGCGGCGTCTGCGCCGGTGTGGGGGTGGCTGTGTGACCACCCGCGGATGAAGCCCAAGTACGTGACGATCGTGGGGTGCGGGTTCGTTGCCGGCGGCTTCTTGTTGATAGGACCAGCGCCTTTCATTGATATGCCCACGTGAGTATATAATCTATACTAATAATCTATACTAATTTTATAAAGAGGAAAGATTTGTATTTTTGTGTATGTAATGAATATACTCAAAAACTACTGTGCTGATTTCAAAAAATCTTTCACTGTTAGAAGCTACATTCACCCTGAGAAACAGCAAGCAGCGTGGGAATATGGGGATCAAAAGTAGCCTATAATTTTGATCCCCATATTCCCACGGGACTCGGGACTTACGCGAGTGTAACCGCGGGACGCAGCTAGTGTGTACCTATTGTATACATAAAAAACACAACACCAAAGTTTTAACTCTGATTGATATATTTAAAAATCTACCATTTTAACCCCTGTGTTGTTTGTCCAAATGTCCAGAGTGATGTGGGTGTGTATCATCGGGCTGGTTTTGCACGGGGTTGGTATCGGCAGTCAGCTCGTCGCCTCCTTCTCTGACGCTCTCAACACAGCCATGTAAGTCATTATCAGTACTCTATTTTACTTTACTTTACTCTGCCTGCCTATTTTATTATAGCAAAGCTGTGCTATGTTAATATATTGAGTTTATTTTCGTAACTTACTACTTTAAGAATAAAGTTTAGGTCAATTGTTGTAATCCCCATTCTTAGGGTTCCGTACCCGAAGGGGACAAAACGGGACCTTTTTACAAAGACCTGTCTGTCTGTCCGGCTGTATCTTATGAACCGTGATAACTAGACAGTTGAAATGTTCACAGATAATGTGTTTCTGTTTCCGCTATGCTATAACTACAAATAAATTACGGTTCATGAGATACAGCCTTTTGACAGACAGACATACAGACAGACATTACCCTTTGTGTACGGAACCCTAAAAAAGAATTTAATAAGTATTTATATAGATAAAAAATTCAGTATTTGGCCGTAAGCTATGTATTTAAAACTGTGTTGTTTCAGAGCAAGCGGTCTCCCCAACTCAATAGAAACGTACGGGCTCGTCTCAGGGATGTGGACGTCAACGTTCGCTCTAGGAGCGTTCATCGGACCCACTGTCTCCGGCCTGTTGTTTGACTCCATCGGGTTTAGGAACTCTACGCTCTTTGTCACCATATTACACTTGTGTGTGGTAAGAGACCTTTTTGGAGACTCCAAAATTCCCCCACGAAACCACTCTATTCAATGTTGCCAGGAAGAAATCGCTTGTAACAATAAAGTTGCCTATTTGTACTATTTAATTTTGAGTTTTTCATTATTGTCTGTGTAGGTAGCTATTGCTCTGATATTATTGTAAGGCAAAATAATTACTATGGTAATACAGCGCCCCCGGTTTTACCTTTGAGAGAACTGTTCCTGCAAGAATATCGCAATATCGCCTATGTGTTATTCCAGGTCTCCAGCTATCTACATACCGTATTTTAACTTCATTTTTTCAGTAGTTTTAACGTAAAGGACCAAAAAATACACCTACAAACTTTCATCATAATATCTGAACAGATCAAACAAACATAGAGATACCTGGGATGTACCATGCAAAAATGTACCAGGATCCCAGGTACAGTTTTGCAATTGATTACTATCAAGCTATAATTTTCCGTGAGTAACTTCATTTTGATGAGACGCCCTTAGATAAAATCAAACAAAGGTTTTTTTTTAATTTTTTGGTTTAATCTAAGGAGACGCCCAACAATTTCCTATACGCAACTCTCGATAGTGGTAGATAACAGAGGTAGGCTCTGTAGGTACTACTAATTTTGAGCGTAGGACCGGGATAACGTTCCACAAATTGTAGGACAATATTACTGTTAAATTATACTGACTGATAAATTATAAATAGACCCATACTGCTAAAAGCGATTGCAGTACTTATAACCTCTCTAATAAACTCCCTAGATGTTGGCAGTTACCATATTCGTGTGTTGGTGCGACTGGTCCTCCAAGATGGAGGTCTCCGTGTCGGCGGGAGACTTGCTGCAGATCGACGGGACACTCGACGAGAGCGTGCTCGTTGGGGACAAGCTGTTACCGCAGAGGACTAGGAGGTAACGTGCAATAGAACATCCCCAATGAACTGCCCCCACCTCCCCAGATGTTAACAGTTGTTATATTCGTGTGTTAGTGCGACTGGTCGTCGAGGACTAAGAGGTAACGTGCTATAGAACATCCCCAATGAACTCTTCCCACCTCCCCTGATGTTAACAGTTGTTATATTCGTGTGGTGGTGCGACTGGTCGTCGAGGACTAAGAGGTAACGTGCTATAGAACATCCCCAATAAACTCTTCCCACCTTCCCGGATGTTAACAGTTGTTATATTCGTGTGTTGGTGCAACTGGTCGTCGAGGACTCAGAGGTAACGTGATATAGAACATCCCCAATGAAGTCCCCCCACCTCCCTAGATGTTAACAGTTGTTATATTCGTGTGTTGGTGCGACTGGTCCTCGGGGATTTAGAGGTAACGTGCTATAAAACATCCCCAATGAACTCCCCCCACCTCCCCAGATGTTAACAGTTGTTATATTCGTGTGTTGGTGCGAATGATCGTTGAGGACTAAGAGGTAACGTGCTATAGAACATCCCCAATGAACTTCCTTTACCTCCCCCAGATTGTAACAGTAGTTATAGACCATCACTAAACAGGTTCTAGGCGGTGACGATTACCGAAACCATCTTATTTATTTATTTCAATTATTGATCCCACGGGAACAAACGGGTTGCTTAATTTGGAGCCAGATGGCGTTGTATGGAACATGCCGCCCTATAGAAATACTTAAAAGAAACAATACTTCTGCAAAAAACACAACGCACGATAGACATGCCTAAGTTGTAATAGATGAAGCAATACTTGCGAAAATACAGCGTATGAGTCACCGACGCCGGTAGACTAATTGGTCAAGTCGTGCTCCCGGATTGAGTAAGATGCGGGTTCGAATCCAGCCCTGCGTCTATCGTGCGTTGTGTTTTTGCAGAAGTATTGTTTCTTTAAAATCTTATATATAAAATTTCCATGTCACAGTGTTAGTTACCGTACTCCTCCGAAACGGCTACACCGATCTTCACCAAACTTCACATACGCATTCAGTAGGTCTGAGAATCGGCTACTATCTATATTTTTATACGGCAAACTGGGCCCCGGTCCCAGTTTTGAAGGGGCCCATTCGCCACCTAACTCAAAACAACGTTTGCCGGGTCAGCTAGTATTTCTATAAAAGCCCAGTCTACCTACTCTTTTCTCTATACAAAATTTTAGAACGTAGTCGACTGTTTCTTCTCTGGATAAAGATATTAAAAAAAAAAAAATTATGTCATGAGTTCTATATTAGCTATGACCTTGACCATGCCCCTACGTTTTGATTTTTTTCATTTTCTTATTTTTCTAAATTTCATTTCTATTTTAATTAGAAAATGAAAAAAAAAACAAAACGTAAGGGCATAGTCATGGCAGATATAGGTTTAATGGCATAAACATATTTGTTCTAATGTATTTATCCAGGGAGAAACCAGTCGACTACGTTTGTACGGAGAAAGAGTAGGTAGACTGTCCTCTTAAGCACTTAAAATAGAATATTAATGCTGCCCTATTACTTAATTGAGTTTCTTCCTCAGCCGTCGTTGCGGCATCAGCCTGGAGAAGTCTCGCCCTCCAGCCATGAACAGCCTCATAGCGTGTTCGAGCTACAAGAACCGGCGCAGTCCGTGGAGCGCGCGCACGCCCAAATACAGACCCTCGTACGGAAGCCTGGACCATCGGTACCGGGGGGCTTACGACACGTAGACTTTACACATTTGATTGGATTTAAGATGTATTTGGAATAGAATTAATAAAGATCTGAGTTGATTCGTGTAGTTTTGTTAACTTGACACCAGCAGGAAAAGAAAAAACAACTTATTTGTACCTACCGAGTTTTTGTAATGTATAGACGACAGGGATTCGACATAAATACCTATACGTAGTAGAATGAAGCCCTGAAGCAATACAATCACACCCGACTGGATGCACTGAACAGATTTGTCTGTTCAGTTTGACCTCTTTGTATTTGCAGGATTTTTAATAATGAATGACCTTCAGAATTTATTGTGTTAAGTATCAATAAGTCTTGAAACTAGGTATTTCATATACAATCTTATTTCCCTCCCGTTGACATCAGCCCTTTCACCTCAGCAGCCCCGCCGAGAGAAATACGAAATCAAGAGGAAAGGCCCTCTCCTTCCTCTCTGATCTCGGATTTCTCGGTTTCAAGATACTGAGAGTTGGAGTGAAAAAAAAATAGCATATTCAATCTACCTAATCTGGAGTTTCTTTGTAAATTGACCTAGAAAAATAATAATCAAGAAAAAATACATGTGCAAAAATTTACTCGTGTCGTCCGTCGTCCGAACTCAATTTTCTGCATCTCCGTCACAGCGTGCTAAACATTACATTACATGAGTTAAAACCCGAGCACCGAATTTAAGAATAATATACCTATGTTTCCCTGTCTACTATTTTCGACTTCGGTATAGACTCGGTTCAACACATCTACAGGAACCACATACCAGTGTTTCCAGAAATTAACCTACTTTTTTTCTTGAATATTATTGTTTTCTATAACCACTTCATAATGTTATTAATAACAAATGTTTTACGAGCACTAAAATCGAATAGAAAAATCCATTGGTGCACGACGAGGACCGCTTCAAAACTCATGCCCTAGTTCTAGCCAATTTATTCATGATGCGGTCGTTGGTGGGTCGTTGCTACCGATCGTGTTATCGACTACGTTGCTTAATAATCTAGACCGAACATTAATCAGGCTATAAAATATCGCTAGATCGATGAAAATTGTAACCGGCGTCTTATTGTTTGTTATTGCCTAACCATTGCCGTTTTCAGCGTAAAGTTAATTTTTAATTCACATACTAGCCGTGTAATGTACGTAGGTGCTCAAATTAACTGAAAAATATCTGCCTTATAGATAGCTAAAGTTAAATATGAATTTCTTGAAAGCAAGGACGTTTGTGTGTAGCCGTTTGTTAACCAATTCATTAGCAATTCAGAGTGGGTTCTATCTTAGATAGACAAAATGATAAGTAGAACAGCTGTTACTATAATGTGCGTTGTCAATCGTCTAAAATGACTTATACAAACCCTAAAAAAGCCTGTAGTAGTTATCCTTTCCCTTCCAAAGTTTGCCCCAAAGAGAGCGTTTTCAGCGATAAAGTCGTCCGTTGTACAGTTAGCAGCAAAGTAGATGACCACGTTCAGATTTACATAATTGCTATAGGTACCTACATCATAATCGTGGAGTTTCAGAACTGGACAGACATTCCAATTTTTTCTTGTATTTTCAGAATGTCTATCCTGTTTTAACATCGCACAATAAATTTAATAGCGATTCTGAAATCAGAATGTGAGAAATTAATAATGTTGCTTGTCGTGAGTTGTTAAAAGAGAAAAGGGACCTAAAATAAAGACAAACCAAATGCTACGAGTCGAAACATCTACCATACGACACCACGACCTTAGAAGGTCCTGGGAAAGGTGTCTCTTGTATGAGTGAAGAATTTCAGAGCAAGCAATGTCGTAAAACTTCGCTAAAGTTAGCGAAGAATAAGTATTCTACGACTTTACTTTTAAGGGAAAAGGTCTACCTACTCTTTTCTCCATACAAACTTTACAGACGTAGTCGACTGTTTCCTCCCTGGATAAAGACATGATTTTTTTCATTTTCAAATTTCTCTGAATATTATATCTATTCTAATTAGAAAAAGAAAAAAAAACAAAGGTACGGGCATGATCATGGCAGATAGAGGTTTTATGGCATAAACATATTTTCTCTAATGTCTTTATCCAGGGAGGATACAGTCGACTACGTTTGTATGGAGAAAGAGTAGGTAGACTGTCGACTGTCCTCTTAAATTTTACTCATCAAGACTTAACAGTTAGTAAAATGTAAGGGCCGTGGTCATGGTTGATATAGATTTTACGGCATAAACATATTTTTTCTAATATCTTTATCCAGGGAGTAAAAAAGTCGACTATGTTTGTAAAGTTTGTATGGGGAAAAGAGTAGGTTGACTGTCCTCTTAATTCCAGGTAAGTAGGTACCAAGTAGGTACCTAGAATTACAGTGATGTGATGCTACATCGTTTCACTTCAACCGTAGTATAACCTAAGTATGAATAACGCAACTGAAACCCGTTCTCCGCAGCTGAGTCACGACTTAGCTCCGGTCAAGTCACCAAGCTTTATAAAAGCATTTAGTAAAAGCTGTATGACCTTTGATTCTTTAAATTTTGCTTTTTTTAGGGTTCCGTGCCCAAATGGTGAAAACGGGACCGATTTACTAAGACTCTACTGTCTATCTATCAATGTCTATCTTTCTCCACCAAGCTGGCTGTCTCATGAATCGTTAGCTAGGCGGTTGTTTTCACAGATAAT
This sequence comes from Idaea biselata, assembly GCA_958496205.1. NCBI lineage: Eukaryota > Metazoa > Arthropoda > Insecta > Lepidoptera > Geometridae > Idaea > Idaea biselata. The sequence goes on along the minus strand of OY292394.1, from coordinate 38,427,611 downwards.
TCCAGTTTTAAAACAAATATACCTAATATTGAAACAGAATAAAATATATATTTAAACTAGCTGCGTCCCGCGGTTTCACCCGCGTAAGTCCCGGTCCCGCGGGAATATCGGGATAAAAAGTAGCCTATGTGTTATTCTAGGTCTCCAGCTATGTATATTCCCATTCCATCCTACTAATATTATAAATGTGAAAGTTTGTATGGATGTTTGCATGTTTGTTACTCTTTCACACAAAAACTACTGAACCGATTGCGATGAAATTTATAATGTAAAAAAACTCAAAAACTCAAAACTCAAAACTCAAAATTTTTTATTCATTTAGAACGTATATTATACACACATACGTACGTTTTGAAACGTCGAGATTTTAATTTACCGAGGTTTCGGAACGCGCCCTCCGATGAGAAGAAACCACAAGAAACTCATGGGGTTTTTTTTTCAATTACTTATTTTATTTTTTCATGTTTTATATTACAATCGTCATAATACAGATCTTTAATCTGAACAGGAGCAGTTAACAATCATGTCCATGGATTCTTCTCATCAAAATATTTTGACGTGCTATAGTACGCCTTATTACACAATTTAAGTTTAATATATTTTTTGAATCTTGTAATGGACATGTCAAATGCGTCTTCAGGTAGTTTATTATAATAAAGTACACTAGTGCTACAGAACGACTTACTTATTTTCTGGAGCCTACTATAGGGCACAGTCAGATCATCCTTGTGTCTCAAATTAACCTGACGGACATCACTGTATTTGTGAAATTTACTTGATTTATTCTTATGTACGTATAAGTAGGATAGGATAGTAGGATGGGCCTCCCAAACAACAAACGTGCTGTTTTGTAATAAATATTGGTACGGAGCCCTTTGTGCGCGAGTCCAACGCACACGTGGTCGATTATTTAAATAAATAAAATAAATTTCATACTTCCACCGATCAAATGACCAACATACTTCCAATCCGATAGGAAGGTCCTGCGGCGAAACGGATTTAACGTGCTGGAACGGAAAACCACTGGTAGCAGCTTCGAATTCTCCGGAGACAAAAGATTTGAAAACATACATAGGTAGGTTAGGTACATATCAATAAGTATCAATCAATACAGGGGTCCGTAGCGTAGTTTCGAAAGTCATATGTTCGATTGACGGAAAATAGACTGAACGATTGTTCGAACAGACTTTATTGCGAAACAATCTTTTGTCTACAAACGCTGCATGGACTAAATGATTGATTGAATATTTACTAATCGACGGACGGCACTTACAGAGTTATTGGATTTCAACCAAAAAACTCGAAGGGCCTAGTTTTCTACATCGCACAATAATAAAATAAGCCATCAATAAGCCATTTTTTTGCTGTCAATAAATGTTTTCTATTTTATTCCATTTCATCAAAACTTTTGTTTTATGAGAAACTACGAAAATGTCAGGTTATGTTTAAATGAAAAAATCTAATACCCCTGTATACGTATAAAATTATCACAAAGATACTTTCAACAGTAAGAAGATTGTATCGTAAAATTTAACGTTACCTTATGACAATATTAACAACAAGAATATAAAAAAATATTGTGTGAACGTCGCGGCGCGGTCGTGGGACTTGAACCCTATCTATGCAACCTCCGTTATAACTACGAGAAGCTGCGTCTGCGACTATACTTCGGTTGAGTTAGCGATAGATAAAAAATGTTAAGTGATACTTACATAATATCTTGGACTGGTGTTGTCTCGAGATATTTTCATACTTTAAGTTCTTCTATCGTTAAACGCCTAAAAGAATTGTCAGACTTGCTGTATCCCGCGGTTTTATTCGCATAAGTCGCGATCCTGTGAGAATTTTCAAAAACCCTTTCTTCCCGGATGTTTACATCACATAAATAACACACTCTTCAAAATTCAGCACTCTACTATTAGCGGTTTAGACTTTCCGTTGATGAGTAACAAGAATAAGTCAGGAAAAAGACAAAGCATTTGATAGATATAGATTGTATGGCCCACCTTATGGTGACAATATCCAAACCATTCCACTAAGCTAGGCCAGCAAGCTGGTGCAAAATGACTGCAAATCCGACGAGTCAAAACACTATAAAAATATCGTGTGTTTACACGACCTTTTACTAGATTTATTGAATTTACTTTCTTAATAAATTGCCTAATAGGTAGGTACTTAAATTATTTTCTCTAATGTGCCAAACTATCTACAAGTCATTAACATTTATCAGAGCCTCAATAAAAACACTCACGAGACATCTTATAAAGTTAGGAGACCGGTTTAACGGACTAAAGAGGACTCGGTTCACCTTGACATCGCATAAATGTCAATTCTAAAATAATATTTGGTAGAAATTATAAGAGAGACAAAGTTTTTTATCTTTACAAAGAGATTGCTAAAACCTCGTGGAGTACTTTGCAGTATCTTTGCGACGTAGGCAGGGTGCATAGATTTAAGGGTCCTACTTCGAAGGCAGGGTGCTTTTCAGGTTTTTTTTTTCGTTTTGTGGTGTGCGAACATATCTTTCTTATTTTGCTAGTGTCAAAGTATATTCCCATCGTTTTTGTGGGTCTCTAAAAAAGTTAAGTATGTAAGAAAAAGTGAAATCTGTTGATAATGTGTAGGTACTTTTGTTCCTTAGCAAAAAATCTCACAAAAAACCCAGACTCAGAAAAAACTACTTACTCGCGTAACGTTTTTAAACCGTAAGAATTGAACTTGCTCTCTTGACATGATGCCGCACTAAGATAACCATTACACCACTAGGTCGTAGAAGTTTTTAGATATTTTTAGTCCTTGAAGAAATAAATTGGTTGTGCACCCAAGATGGGTGTTTTTGCGGTTTCTAAATTAACACTTCTGAAAAAATATTTACCAATCAATTTAGAAGTGGATATTGTAAAAGACATTTCGTACTGTCGAGCAAAAATTTACTCTAAAAAGAAGAAGTTAAAGTTCTTTTTAGATAGTAGAAGACGTTGTTTTGTAAGTTTTCACGTAACACATTATAAACACATTTTATTTGATGAGATATACTCACAAGATCATTGGTTTTATCTCAATCCGGTTGCCAAAGTACCTAAATAAGGAATACCTATGTAAATCTTACAATAGATATACCTAAATGTGATTATTCCCGATGTCCACCAACCGCTTGACCACCATTTTGTGTAAGACTGGAAAAGAGGAGGAGTTCCACTCCGACCAAAGATCGGACCAATTCATTGGTCGGATTCTACCTCAATTAAGCTAATTGTTCCACTTCGACCAACGTTCGTTCGTTGGCCGTTAAATTAATTTTCAAAAATTTAATTGAAAAGCGAGAAGTTCGTCTGACCTACGCTAGCCTAACTACGTGCTACTAGCCAAGAGTAGGGTTATCAAAATAAAAATAAAAGACGATCGAATTCGAAACAAAGACAATGGTAATGAAAAACAAAGACGATCGAAACAGATACAAAATTATAAACTAACACGTTCAAAAAACTTGTTTCTAAGTTTAATTTTAAACACACCATGAATATCATAGGTACTCATGGTTCGCTCATCTAATTGTTATTTTAACTATAAGGTAAGAAGCTAAGAACACAAGAACCTCAAATATAGAAATAGTAGATTGTATAACAAGGGAGCAAAATAGTATTTTTACGGCGAGGGCGTTACTTTGAATCACGAGCAAAGCGAGGAATTCTAGAATAGAATCCCGAGCGTAGCGAGGGATTCTAACGTAGAATTCTGAGCGCAGCGAGGGATTCAAAGTATACATCGCCCGAGGCAAAAATAATTTGCTCTCGAGTCATATACTCTACTTTTCATCCCCTTCTATGAGAAAATAAATAAGATATGGTGTTACGTAATTCGTGAATATACCTATTTACTTAATCAAAAATGTTGGGTATAAAATTTTAATATCACGTTTATTATACAGAAGCCCTCTATAAATATTTGTTGGTTGTTATAGCGGCTACAGAAATACATCATCTGTGAAAACTTCATATAAATACTAAAAAAAATAAGCAAAATAAATAAAACAAATGAAACTAACGAAACTAACGAAACTAACGAAACTAACGGAACTAACGAAACTAACGAAACTAATGAACTAATGAAACTAATTAAACTCATGAAACTCATGAAACTAATGAAACTAATGAACTAATGAAACTCATAAAACTAATGAAACTAATGATCCTAATGAAACTAATGAAACTAATGAAACTAATGAAACTAATGAAACTAATGAAACTAATGAAACTAATGAAACTAATGAAACTAATGAAACTAATAAAACTAATAAAACTAATTAAACTAATGAAACTCATGAAACAAATGAAACAAATGAAACAAATGAAACTAATGAATCTAATGAAACTAAAGAAACTAATGAAACTAATGAAACTCATGAAACTAATGAAACTAATGAAACTAACGAAACTAACGAAACTAACAAAACTAACGAAACTAACGAAACTAACGAAACTAACGAAACTAATGAACTAATGAAACTAATGAAACTAATGAAACGAATGAACTAATGAAACAAATGAAACTCATGAAACTAATGAAACTAATGAAACAAACGAAACAAACGAAACCAATGAAACTAATGAAACTCATGAAACTAATGAAACTAATGAACCTAATGAAACTAATGAAATTAATGAAACTAATGAACCTGATGAAATTAATGAAACTAATGAACCTGATGAAACTAATGAAAAAAATGTAACTAATGAAACTAATGAAGCAAATGAAACTAATAAAATAAATAAATTCTGTGAACAGCCAGGTAAGCCAGTAATTCATATAATTTACGTTTGATTTCTATGAATGATACATATGTTCCAAATTCAAATTTACTTTGCTCCCGGCTGTTTTATTTTGCTCCCGGCTGTTTTACTTTGCTCCCGGCTGTTTATCTTAACAGAAAAGAGCTACTTTGGTCGCACTTATAGAGGACCAAAGCGACACTTTTCGAATAGATGGGATGAAAAAATATTTGGCATCTTCCTCAATTATAAAGTTAATGACTTATAATATTTGTGGAAAACCTCAATGATAATAATTTTAGTAATAATGAGTCAGTGCACAGCACAGTAATCATTGGGGTTTTGGAGTTCCCATGTGAAAACGGTTATTATATGTTTATTTACAACAGTATTAATATTATGTAAATAATGAAAACAACCCAGGTTTCCTTTGAGGTAGATACCTTGACTAATACCTATACGAGGTGGGTACCTCTATTACCATGGATATTTTTTGCCAATTAAAAATGGATGTTATATATTAGCATGGATATTTTTTGCCAATTCAAAAAATGCAGGTTGTGTGTTAAAATCCTACCGTAGCAATACATTTTTGATTTTTTTAATAAAACAAAATCGCTCTTAAAAATATTTAAAACACCCGCGTAAGTTCTGGGATAAAAAGTTACATGTACTAACCGCAAATAGTCGCAATCGGTTCAACGGTTTATGCAGGAAGGAGTCACAACCCCCCCGAAGGGTTCCCGCCTTGTCGTGGCGAGGGGGCTTAGTAGCCGTGGCCTAGTCACCCACGGTGAACCAAGAGGAACTCACCCAAGGAGGAGCCGCTCGAGCTAGCTCGCGGCTGGAGGAGGATTCGTGGCCGCGGCAGGAGAGGAGTGTCGGTGTTTCGTTGCCGCTCTCCCTATCTGCCGCGGCCTCGGCGGGGCCGCCACCGTTTGATGGCGGACGCGGTGGGGCTGCAGGGGAAGAGGCGTGTCGGTGTGTCGTTGCCGCTCGCCCTATCCCCTGCAGCCGAAAAGTGGTCGGCGACGGGGCCACAGACCTCACCCGTCGCAGGGGAACCAGGAGTGTCCAGACATCCCTGGTTCCCCTAAACGGCTCTTGGCGGCGGACTCGGGGGAGTTCGTCGCCAAACACTGAGCCTGCGTGAGGGTTTTCCTCTACGGAGGACATGGAGGTGAGGCCGGACGCGGCCAACCGCTGTGGGGCAGACGGTAGTATGCGAGAGCGTTTCCCGTCTGTCCCCACACTTAGCGGAAAAGACGGACACCGAGGGGTTTAGTGGGTAAACCCCGGCCGCACACCATCTTGGCCGGGGGGACCCCCACACACCGGGCCGCTCTCCCCCGGGAGCGGCCTGACGGTCTTAAGGAGATTCCCCTCGTTAAAAAAAAAAAGGAAGGAGCCACAACTCACTCACAGACTTAACTTATTTATTTATTATTTAAACTTTTACCTTTTGATATTAGGCGGATTTATAAAAATTAGTATGAAATGCATGACAGTGCAGTGGACTGTCATGCATTTCATACGTGCACACGGTTTGTTTAAAACTAAGTAAGAAATGAATTGCAGAAAACTCTCAATACCGATCATAAAAAAAAATAAGCAAAGAACGTCGAAGTGTATTAACTCCACTCAACTCTCAAGTTGGATGGGAGCACGATGGAAGGGTCCAGGATGACGTCACAACGGGCGATGACACGCGAACCCAGTTCACCCTGAAATCTTCTCAGAAACCTTACCTTGAACTGTAGCGACGATGATCTCGAAGCTTAGCCTGTGATTCATTTTTGTTAGACATTCTATACCTAAAGGTAAATATCTTCATTCATTCACAATAAGACAACATAACTAAATTAAGTATGATTTAAAGCTTAGTGACTGCCAAAACTGCGTAGATTTGATCGTATTTGGCTTTTCATTTATTGTTGTATATTTATCTACACTAATATTGTAAAGAGGAAAGATTTGTACTTTTGTGTGTCATATGTTTGTAATGAATTAACTCAAAAACTACTGTGTCATTTTCAAATTTTCTTTTACCATTAGAAAGCTACATTCACCGTGAGTATCATAGGCTACCGACATTTCCACGGGATCGGGACTTACGCGGGTGAAACCGCGGCACGCAGCTAGTGTTATATATAAACAGATGTACCTAATGACTTGATAAACATAGCAATGTAAGAAGTTATTATGCCAATAAATACTAAAGTATCGTGACTATGTATGGAGTCCAAAGATTTTCACACCACACAATGGTCCAGGCATGATTTATAGCGACAAAAAATGACCAGCAAATATGCCAGTCTAGTTAGGTTAGGATCCAATGACTCGGAATTCAGGTACATTTAGTATATTTGGGATAGCTGGTACCTAATGTATTTGACAGGGGGGAATCTGGAGAAAATTCAGCACTAGACCAGTATCTCTATAAACCCTATATACCTATAATATAGGTTAAGCCTTAACATACAGCCTTAATAGGTGTCTATATCTCACAATCTATATCTATAAACAGACATCCACAGCCCAAACCGCTGATAGTAAAGACCTGAAATTAGGAGAATAGGTGTGTTCTTCAATGTCTTTTATGTGATGCATCTAATAAGAAAGGACATTTAAAAATTCTCACGGAATTGGTACTCATACAGGTGAAACCGCGGGGCACGACTAGTGTATACCATATACTACTTACATATACATTGGCAGACAAAGTTGAATAGCTAATGAATGCCTTGAAACGCCTCTGACTCATCAACGGCTAAATCAAACGGTTGGAGCTTTGAAAACACGCTCATCCGTTGGCGAAAAAACTCCATTGTTACAAAAAAGTATTCGGGAGTTCACACGGACGATTAGACTATAAAACGGTTAATGAGTCAGATTTCTAAATTAATTATTTACCTACCTACTCACTTTTGGCATAATATCTTCAAAAAAGTAATAAGAAAATAATTAACGTTTATTTTCTATTCAAATCTAAGTTTAGATTAGAAACTTCCTACTAGGTACTCTTTCTATTACAGGTGACTCTATTTAATAAGACAGCCGGTAGCTACTTAAATTAGTTACAAACAAAAGGTTTTTGGGAATATTTTTTAAAGGGAAAAAAGGTCCCAGTGCAGCATTAAGCACTTAAAATAAAAATAGGATAATAAAGGGTTTTAGTAACCTACGGTACCGAGAACTGCTCAGAGATACAGTTATTTAGACAAGCGGGCACAGTATTCCCTTGCGAATGACACCGAATCTCCCTAAAACATCCCGTAGAGTGAAGACAAAAAAAAAACTAAGTGGGAGTCGGACTCGCGCACGAAAGGTTCCGTACCACTATCATAATTGGGTACAGAATCCTAAAATGAACACCGTACCAACTAATCGGTGAACGCAACGCAAACGTTAAAATTTATTTTACCACTACTGGCGCCAGTCCATCACTCCATCACTAGATGGCGCTAGTGGTAAAAATTCAACCCGGTATCGTTGCGTCTTTATGTCAAAAATCACGTTTGTTGTATGGGAGCACCCCCTTAAATATTGGATCTATTATGTTTTTAGTATTTGTTGTTATAGCGGCTACAGAAATACATCATCTATGACAATTTTAACCGTCTAGCTATTACGGTTCTGATGAACGGAACGTAGTCCCGTTCCGTAAAGGGTCCCGTTTTTACCCTTTGGGTACGGAACCCTAAAACGAAAGATAGAGCCGAGGTATTCCAAAAATGTGTTGAACAATGATTCATTGATAGATTGGGAGGCATTTGGGCGTGAACGTTCGTTGTACAATGATGCGTAGGAATGTCTTTAGAATAATTCTATATGCACATCTTCCCATTCATGGCCTGGAAGGTGCCAGAAGGCGCAGAATACATGAATATTAATGTATTCAACCGCTTTGAGAGATAGAAGTAGTGGTAAGTGTTCTTTTGGTAATTAAACAACTTTTTGAAACATTTCGTGCTGTTTTTTTTTCATCATAAAGCTCAAAATACACGACAGACACTTACACTGTAACTTTACTTACAGAGCCCACACCTACAGCACACATAAATAAATGTGTGCATGTGCGCCGCCGTAGGTGTGGGCTCTATTGGTGGTGTGGGTTCAGTGTAACTAGTCGTGTATTTTGGCTTTAAACATAATCTAGATCATCACGTCATCGGGGGTACGATGGGTCTGCCTCGACTACAGATCTACCGCCAGACAACTTTGATTAAAAATATTACGCATACATATAATCGTAACTACATAAAACCTTATCACTTTTGTAAAAATTGTAACCAATGATTATCACTTCATTTAATAATAGGTAGCTCTCTTATAAACTTTCGTTATTTTAACATCTGATTGATGTTTCTTTACCGATCAAATTGTTAACTGTAGCACTGGTGAAAGTTATACACTGTTATAATTAAATGTTGGTTAGTGAACTGAAGATAATGTGTTGCCTACCTAAAGGTCTCTGCATACGTAACGTTTCCCGGACGGGACGTGTCAATTTCTACATACAAAAATCCCGTGCCATCCCCTCCATCGTCGCCTTGACGGGTCCCGATTGGACCCGATATATTGATCCCGATATTCTCACGGGATCGGAACTTACGCGAGTGTAACGCGGGACTTTTGTATGTGATAAAAACAACACATATGGCTTATCATAACCTTTACTCTCCTGGTCGTAACATACAGTTCTACTTTTTAAAACTCATTACAATTCAAGAACGATTATTACGGGTACTTTAACAACCAATAAAAAGCATACTAAAGATACTAATGTTAGTTTTAAGCTTTCTTTCTACTTGAACTTGACACTGGCTCATAGATTCCAGCCGAGTGATTGTCACACCCTACTTACCTACATGTGTAGTAACCTTAGTTGACCATCAGTGATGGCATGAGAATGAGACAGGAAGAGGGAACAAGTGGGGCTTGAGCGAAGTCAGCGAAGCGAAACAACTTGCCACCGCATACGTAGTATATTATGACTTAGAAATTATTAAAATTAAATCATAAGATATGGACGCCTTCCGTATTTTTATAATAAGGAAGTATATAATAATAAAATTAGTAAACTTTCGAATTGTTGACTATTTTTTTTTAAGTAAGTAGTTTTAACCTTTTTGTTTGGAATAGTTAAGTAGAACATTGACTAACTTAAGGTAATTTCATTTGTTTTTGTGTAAATATGGTATGGCTAAGGTAACTGGGTCGACAAATTAACGAAACACTTTCGTTATGCCTCCATATTTTTTAGGAAGAAGACTAGAATTTTAATTTTAAAGTCAACGAGCGGAAAAGTTTTTCCATGTCAAAGAATTTTATTACTTTTCAGCGATTTTAGGTTGATAACTTTTTAGTTTAGTTAGTTTTTACTTTAGTTCGTTTCGTTTATTTACACTTTTTGTAGGTTTTAATCAGATGACGTCAAAAATTAGACCATATTTAAAAATAAATAGGCTTTTTTTTATTTTAGCTTACCTATGCCTTTATACCCATTATATAAAAACATCCATTGAACCCGGAAAGATTAAATTTTGTCTGTGTATTAATCATTCTTATTATTATTAAATAACTTTACATTTGTTGCGGTTAAGTTCCATAATTATTGTAAAGTTACCATGGTAACTTTACAATAATTATGGAACTTAACCTTTTATTTTAATTTAATTTTTATTCTGGGTATAGACCCAGAGTTGAAAACTTAAAAGTTGACCAAATATTTATTCGATTTTAACCAGAAGCGCTACTTTATTTCGTCGTTTAGGAATTATCGGTCGATCCGACCGATAATTTTCTTCAGCAGGTTCAAACAAATTTGAATTTCGAACGTCAGCAATTATCGGTCGAAAGAATATTTTTTTCATTTTTTCTTCCAGTCGTAACCATGGAAACCAACGTTGTATAGGATTACGTACAAAACGCCACGCTCCATTCACAATCGCATAAAAACTGAAACAAAAGAATAATGACCTTTGTTTGATCGGTCTGCAAGAATGCAGGGAACAAAATGCAGTAACAACAGGGCAATTCCGAGTATTTCCAGGGGCGATAACGAGCTTACCTGCACCGTATTACCGGCTGTCGCTGTACCTGCCCGAGCTTTGCCAATGACGCGTCGCTAGACGAAACGTGTAACCCGACCAAATGGAATAAGGCATCATTGCCCATGCACCAAACATCGCTTGGATAATTTGCCGTTTTTTTTGTAGATGTTAGATGGGATATGTTATTATTTCAGAACTTGATACCACAGTAAAAAAGTGCAACTGTAAATTGTAAATTAATTTGGTAAACTGTAAAATGAGTTGTGTAAATATTGTTTGAGAAATAAATAAATGTAATGAAATGGCAAATGGATAGATGAAGGCACTGCTGAGTTATGACTTATGAATTTGCTGATTTTCGCATAACTCTTCTAGTGCGAGTATACTTCAGTGTGACTGCTTATTAATCAATAAAATAAACAAAACATTTTAAATATACAAAAGGAAAAAAGTTTATTAAGTATAGGTACATTATTTATTATACAAATAAAGAAACATATATTACCTCTATGAGACAACAGATCGTAAAGTGTTTTAATATTTTTATGAGTTTAAGCTTTTTTTTTACCATTAAATTCGAATAGGAAGAAAAGTGGTCGGTATAAATAAAAAATATTTTTAATATTCAAATAAATTAAAATGGAAAAATAAAAATAAAATAAAAGCAAAGCGCTATCTAGATCACTACAATGCCCTTGACAGAGGCATTGTGTAATTTTATAGTTTAACTAGAATTTCTATATGTTTTATCAATCTTAACAATAATATACTTAGCTGAGTTAGGTAAACAATAAAACGTACTATTATATTACGTACGTACGTATTATTATATAAACATAGAATTAACTTTATTAAAAACGGAAAATGAAAGAAAAAACACACCGAGGCTTCATCAAACAATTATTACAATCACTGGACTTCCTTCCAGACAATGAGTCATGTAAAGCACAAGGTAAAGTCAGGAAGAAGGGACCGGAATAGGGGGAACATATGTCTTACTGATGCGATAGGGTTCTTAACGAAAAAGAATTTAAGTGCCAAGTTGAATAAGGTTGAAATTTGGTTGCATTCTAGGATCAGTTAAGACGGGACGTCCTCGGTCACTTTAATTAAGGCGAAGAATCGTAGAACCTCAAACTGTGCCTTAGTGTCAGTTTTAATAGTCGAGTACTGTATGCCTCTCTTTCCGCGTCTCGTGCATACCGAGCGATAACGATTTATACCTAAAAATACCTAATTTTAGATTTTAGAAAATTGTTCTAAGAATTAGCCAGGATTCGCTTAAAATGAAAATCACATGAAAACTACTAGAATGAATACAACAGATGAGTAGGGAAATAAAACCTTATTAATATTTTAAAGCGAATGTTTAAAAGTATATGTCTGTTACTCTTTCACGCAATTACTACTGAACCAATTGCGATAAAACTTGAAATACAGACAGCTGCAGTTCTGGAATAACACACAGATTATTTTATATCCTGATATTCCCACAAGATTGGTATCTACGTACGTAAGCATTACAGTCACACCCAATTATCCCACTCCATTGCTAAATGATGGTCTATTCTCAAAACGCACGGGTAAAATCGCAGGGTCACTGACTTAAATATCAATTCCCTATGTTTTGTAACTACTGAAATTTGAAATCCAACTTAGTTTAACTTAACTTATTAACTATAGCCGCGTCCCGCGGTTTTACCCGCGGAGGTCCCGATCCCGTGGGAATATCGGGATTAAAAGTAGCCTATGTTACTCTTCAATGTTGTAGCTTTCTATTGGTGAAAGAACTTTGAAATCGGTCTAGTAGTTTTTGAGTTTATTCATTACAAACATACGACACCCAACACAGAAAAATACAAATCTTTTCTCTTACAATATAGTGTACTTAGATTATTCTTTCCTCTTAAAGTCTCCACCTTATCGATACGTCGTCTTAAGAACCTGCCGGAACTGTAGGGTGCATTGCATTGCATCGCTACCCACCTACCTTCTGAAATCGGCCGGTTAGCAGGTGTCGTCGATCGGTGGGCGGGCGCACGTGACAGGGCGCCACTCGCGCGCGCACCGCCAAACGCGACGTTCGAAATTCAACCGTCATTCGAAATTTAAAATACTTAGTGCAGTGATACTATTCAGAAGGTTAAAGGATTATTGTGCCAGTGTTGGACCTCTACCGGTTTTGACACGTAAGTTTTTAAAAAAAATATGTAACACCTTTGATAAGGCTTTTTTACTTAATAAAAATGCTGCCGGTGCATAAGTTTATAGTCTTTAATGCAATATTTTAATTATTCATTTCTAATAGTGCAGACTGTCTGAATTTAAAAAGAAAATTAATTTGCATAGAAAGATTAATGCCAAATCGTAGATTTTATTGGGCGTAATGTTAGTATGTATTGAGAAACGAGGTTCTTAAGAAAAGACATCAACGGGCGTCTGCCCAAATCTTTTAATTAGCATATTTTAACATAAAATTTGCTCATTTTTTACCCTAGATATTAAATGACAGAATTAGCTATTGAATAATTATAATAAATAGATATAGATACATATATTGAGATCTTTAAAAACTTGTTCCTAGCTCATTTCAAAGCAAAAATACACATGTACCTGTTTGGTTTTTAAAAACATCTTTTTGTAACGTTTTTTGAAACGGTATTTTTCAAAGTTTTTATCTAATGGAAATAAGTACTCGTAACTAGCAACGTCCCGCGGTTTTGCCTCGGTAACTGCTGATCTCGAAAAATCCTTTCTTAGTGGATCCCAACACATGACAAAGAACACACTCTCCATATTTCGTGTTCCTAGGTTTAGCTGTTCAGGCTCTACCTTGATATATCCACACTAGTATTATAAAGAGGAAAGATTTGTATTTTTGTGTGATGTGTGTCTGTGTGTTTGTAATGAATAAACTCAAAAACTACTGAACCGATTTCAAAAATTAATTTACCATTAGAAAGCTACATTCACCTTGAGTAACATAGGCTACTTTTAAACCCGATATTCTCACGGGATCGGGACTTACGCGGGTGCAACCGCGGGACGCTGTGGTTCATAAAGTCAGTCAGTCAGAAGTCAAATCAGAATTTTATTTATATAGATTGAATCGTTTTTTGTGCCTGTTACATTACTTTGATGCGCACTACGTGACCTATCATATTCGTGGTTCCATCGTTCCGTGTTCAGTCAATATTTGTATTATTATTCATTATTATAATAGATAGATGATTGTGTATAGAAGATCTTTATGAAAAACGTGTTGGATAAATTAGTATTGTGAGTTAGACATGATTTTTTTGGAATTCCAAGGTTGAGTCTGTTAGGTAATAAATACCTCTTTCTGCAATAAGGTATATGTAGCTACATAATTATGTATAGACATGCAAACATACATAGGTGGATAGTGGATATCCACATTCGATTTTTGATATTATCACTCTAGTCATTGGTACAATTAATATTAGAGAAGACGATATTTTTTGCTAGTTTTAATACAATTAAAATGACACGTCAATCCTGAAGAAGAGTAAAGGTCTCGAAACGTTGAACATTGAAACAATGCTAAAAGTAATAAACACCACGTGATTACGTGACGACCTCTGTGGCGCGTCGTGCGAGAGCGCGACTGCAATGCAGGAGGTTGCGGGTTCGATTCCCGCCAGGTGCAAGTATTTATGCTTAAAAATAAATATTTGTGTCTGGTCTGGGTGTCCTTCTATGTATAATATGTATGTATTTACAAAAGAAAAATAAATATAAGTATTATATCCGTTGTCTAGTCACCGTAACACAAGCTTAGTCGCTTACCACGGGGCTAGATGGCGCTGTGTGTTGTTCGCAGAATTTATTTATTTATTTTATTTATTAAAACCGAAAATTGAGTTAAATTTAAATCCCGTGGGAAATAAGAAAACCTTCTTTGTTTTTTAAGCAAGTAATCCTGGTAAATGTGAAAGAAAATACAGATTTGTTAACAATAAGGTGATTATATAAAAAACCTATTATGAGTGACGATTAGTGTAGGTAGAGGGTTAGTTTTTATTATACTTACCTACATTTTACAGTTAAAGACTGTTTAGAGTTTGTTGTTAGAGAATGTGGTTTCGCGTTAATTACCAAACTCTCGTAGTTCAAACATGGACGTCCTTCGTTCGTAAAGAAATCCGTATTGTTTCATTGTTGCCTTTGTTACAATTAGGCAACTAGTGCAGATTGGAACTTAAGGTTCTTGAGTTCCCAACCAATGTGAGGGGTTCTATTTTTGAGTCGCTTGTACAGTCAGATTACCAATTAAGTATACAGCACGCATGATAATTTTGCGTGCTGTACACTTAATTGGTAATCTGACTGTACCACTTCGGGCAATTTAAATAGCTCGATTTCGGGATCGGAACTAACGCACATAAACCCGGTGGGCGCTGCTAGTAAACAAATAAATAATAGATACATTAGAGAGCATCGAGCCTGGAGCCTTAATTTGAATCACTCTTGCCACTTCGAGCGATCTAAACAGTTCGATTTCTATTGATTTATGTTCGATGACGGAGGGAAGGGGACATAACCCTAAAACTGCCACTTTAAATATAACTCTAAAATGAAAAATGGTTGATTGAAAAACTCACAATGATTTCAAAAAAGATATCTAAAGATACCCGGCACGCATTTACCTAGTTTGAATTTGCAAGATTAATTAAAATCTGTAACAAAAATCTATTCATTATTGTTAAATTCTCAGAAAAATATCAGGCAATATTTAAAATTAGATAACCATTCATTATTTATGCATTTAGATGCCACCTCCAAAATCTGAGATCATAAACATATTGTGGTGCATTCATATATTTGCATTTTAAATAAGTTATTCAAGTCGTTACTATTTCAAAATACCGTACTCACAACTGTACTATACCTACTGATTTTATATTCAGAATTCAGGAGCCTTATCTTTGAATCGCTTTTGCCACTTCGGGCGATCTAAATGGCTCCCCTTCTGCTGATTTTCGTTCGAGGTTGGACTCCTGGCGGGATTGGTTAAGACCACTCGTTGCGTTCGTACGATTCACTTAGAAAAATTATCGACATCGAACAAAAATCAATAGAAATCGGTCGAAGTGTCACAAGCGATTCAAATAATAGAGTCCCAGATTTGATGTCACCTACATTATTATTACAAACTTGCGTATACGCGAGGGTGTATTTCAAGGAGTCCACTCCAACCATTGTAGGGGTAGGATACGAGCATGAGAAACTAAGAGAAAATCAGGTTATTATTTTGTTGATTAACAAAAATAATCTCAAATGACGGGAAAAAGCGATTGATAAATTTGAAACATCTCTTGGAGGTAAACAGCTATTAAACACTGGTAATATCAAATTTTACTCACATGAAACATTTCTTTATTTCTTACTTCTGAAATACTTCAGTATTTTTTGAACTTTTTTATATTAACGCACTAAATCGCTGGTCCTAGAGACATGAAATTTTTTTGTTGTGTTGTTGACTTATGCGCGGGCGCGGGACGAAGCTTGTTTTTAATAAAACTGGTTATCCGTTTCACTGTACACAGGGTTAACATGTCGGCCGATAAATCATCGATCGACGGAAAGTTTGTACCTACTCTGCGGTGATTGTAAAAAGACCTCAATTTACGTATTACTTTCGAAGGATAATGCAACTGCTTGCGTCATCGTCGATTAACTTGATCAATATTAACGAAGATAAATGAGTTTATATGTGTAGAAATATTACCCTATTCAGGCAATTCCACGGTTTATCGTGTACAATAGCTATCTGTTTCTTTTGAAACTTGTAGTGCATTTAATTGATTGGCTTATTCGTAACTAGCTGCACCCCGCGGTTGCACTAGCATTAGTCCCGATCTCGAGCGAATAGCTAGATAAAAAATAGCCTAAGTCCTTCTCCAAGGTCCAAATTATCTCTATATACTTATACCAATATTTATTAAAATTTGTTCAAGAGTTTAGACGTGAAAACGTAATAGAGTCGTTCAATATTACACGTGGCTTTATTCTTTTATATTTAAAAAGATATTATTATCCAAACGTAACATATTATACCTAACAAAATCTTGAATAAACATACAAGGTCAAAGACATTAGCAGTAGCTTTAATTATTATTTTTGCTCAAACCCGATTTTGGAGTTTTCTGCGCAAAAAATGAGCGAAATTTTATAATGTTTTAACGTTACGTTGGTAACAATTATGTATCTATGTATGTATGTATTTTCGGGGTAATTTCTGAAACTACTGAACCGATTTTAAAAATTCACCAATAGGAAGCTACTAGGTCGAGGAGGAACATATGCTACTTTTGATCCCGCTATTCCCAAGGGATCGGGACTTACGCGGGTGAAACCGCGGGAGGCTGCTAGTATTTTATAAAGACAAGATAATAAAGTTGGACGTGCACACGTTAAAAACAATGACATAATCAAATCAGACAAATAGCTAGAAAATAACCCTCGTGAAAAATAAACACCACGCGATTAAAACAGAAAAATGTCTTTACTTTCAATACAACATCGCGAAAACAGAAGACATATCTAAACCCTCCTTCGGCAGTCTCGTAAAAACGCAATCGTATCGGTTGAAAATATCGTATCAATTGAGTTTTTTTCTCATACACTATAGAACACTATAGAATAGAGTCTATCACAAAAACCAAACAAAGTTTTTATATACTAACACGTAACAAATTATACACAACAATTTAAATAATTAGGTACCTAAATTACCCAATTAAGTAATAATAATGTGTCTTCCACGGCGGAAATTTATTGATATTTAATTAAATAATTGATTGTGTTACCCGTTAAATTAGCGGAGCGACTGACCCACCAAATAAGTATGTTTGTATGTTACCTCTTCACGTAAGAAATAGGTACTGAATCAGTTGCGATGAACTTTTGTTCTTTTTTAGGGTTCCGTACCTAAAGGTAAAAACGGGACCCTATTACTGAGACTTCGCTGTCTGTCTGTCTGTCCGTCCGTCCGTGCGCCGTCCGTCTGTCCGTCTGTCACCAGGCTGTATCTCATGAACCGTAATAGCTAGAAGGTTGAAATTTTCACAGAAGATGTACTTCGGTTGCCGCTACAACAACAAATACTAAAAACAAAATAAAACAAATATTTAAGAGGGGCTCCCATACAACAAACGTGTTTAAAAAATAACAAGGAGTTTAGTACAATGTGAGGTCGCTTCTGATTAGGGCATGAATCCCGCAATCCCGGGATATCGTAATCCCGGGATCTCGGACGCAAAAGTTCGATATTATAATCCCGGGATTGAGTGATCCGATATCGAGATTTGAGCAATTTACTATTGGGTATAAATTAAGGTTTTTAGCTATATTTTCCACATGGAATGACTTAATAGAACTATTAAAATTAAACCCAAATTAGTCTACCCCTGAGGAAGAGATCTGTAAAGATTAGAAGCGTAGAGAATTGGTAAAATGTTTAAAACAATAAAAGTAACGTGATTGATTGCAATTTTTAAGACAAGTATTTTTTATACAAGCTCAAATGCAAAAATTTTCTGCTAACATCATTTTAGTGGTGGGCCTACAATTTGGCGCGAAAGTTTAGACACTTTCGGGTTTAGGCTATTTGTCCGCCATATTTCCAAAATGATGGGGTGGACGGCCCTCGGGGTAGCTTATTTACGTAATGAAACCACTAGAGTCTTAAATATATTAAATATTTTAGATTTAACTCATTTTTATTGTATTAAATTCGCCTTTTTAACGATATCTAAAATCCCAGTATCAATCCCGGGATCCCGGGATTGAGCTCTTAATATCGATATCATCTCGGGATTGAAAACCTTCCGATATTGCATGCCCTACTTCTGATTGAATCCATGACAAATCGAGTTGGTCATGGAATTCAAAATGGCTGCCCTATCTGTCAAATATACTAGTCTGCCTTCACTGTCCAAAGAGTTTCTTATAAGTTTCAGATTTTCTTTGAATCAAAGTTGTTGTAAACCATTTTAGGGTTCCGTACCCAATTGTGATAGTGGTACGGAACCCTTCGTGCGCGAGTTTCGCACTTGGCCGGGTTTTTAATTTCAGACTACGATGTGTCATTTTGGTTCTTAATATTTGACGTTTTTTTTTCGGGACGTGTCAAATCATGGTCTACAATTAAAAAACCGAAGTATACCTTAACCCTCTTACTTAAATAAAAGATTATTAACTTTACGTAACGTTTGTCACTCTCTGTTAACTTTGAAACTACATGTCACAGTAAAAGACAAACGTTACATAAACTTAGTCATCGTTTATAAGCAAGGGGGTATGTAACTTCCAAGGTTACCTAACACAAGTTATTTGCCAACACTAAAAAGAATATGTTGTGTTAAAATTGTGTCTAACTCTAGAGTTAAAAACTAACACTGCCTTGGCGTAAGTGGGGCTTAGTGACTATTGCAATTGTAGTCCTGGTGACGATTTATCAATACCGGAACCAAATTGAAGGGTGACTTAGAGGGTGAACAGGATATTTCAAGTTTTAATAAAATAAAAACACTTTTTATTACCTTGTCCTTCAATTAAAGGATTGCCTTTGAAATTATTAAGGTTTCGTATCGGTCGACGCCTTTTCGGGTGTTTTTACGAGACAACAACATGCTTTGTGTTTTTGATTAAACAACTTTTAAGATGAAATCAATTATATTGCATCCCTAATAAAAAAATCATGAATTTCATTATCCATACTTCTATACCGACTAATATTATAAAGAGGAAAGATTTTTTTTTGTTTGTGACGAATAGACTCCGAAACTACTAGACCGATTTCAAAATTTTCTTTACCAATTGAAAGGTTCATTATCGAGGACTAACACAGGGTACTTTTGATTGCAATATTTCCACGGGATCGGGACTAATGTGGGTGAAACTGCGAGACAAAGCTAGGTAACTATACTTTAATAATATAAAAGAAAAGATTTGTTTGTTTGTAACGAATAGCTCCTAAACTACTGGACCGCTTTCAAAAATTCTTCCACCACTAAAAGGCTACATTATCGAAAAGTAACATAATGATCTTTTGATCTCAATGTTCCCGGTGTTCCCGAGAACGGGACCTTCACGCGAGAAACAGCGGGACGCAGCTATGTACAACAATGTTTTTTACTTAATTTAAATGTGTTTTCGTTTTCGTAAATTACTATGCAGATTTGAAATGAATGGCGGCTTTTGAACGAGTTAATTATTGTTTTAATGCTTGTTTTTATGATAGGTATTAAATTTAAATACTGTTGCGTCTCACCGGATAAAAAACTATCTAATCCTAAGCTTAATTCTTAGGCGAAAAGGATACATCTACTCTTTTCTCCATACAAACTTTACATACCTAGATTACTGTTTCCACCCTGGATAGACATTAGAGCAAAAATGTTTATGCCATAAATCCTATATCAGCCATGACCATGCCAAAAATGACGTTTGATAAATGGAGCCGACCTAAAATATTGTATTTATTTTGTTTTTGATATTTGTTGTTATAGCGGCAGCAAAAATACATCATCCATGAAAACAGGTGAGAGACGGACAGACAGCGAAGTCCCACAATAGGGTCCCGTTTTTACCCTTTGAGATCGGAACCCTAAAAAACAAAACGTACGGGCATTGTCATGGCAGATATAGGTTTTATGGCATAAGCATATTAGCTCTAATGTCTTAATTCAGGGAGGAAACAGTCGACTACGTTTGTATAGAGAACGAGTAGATATTCTTTCCTCTTAAGCTTGAATTGAACTAAGTGAACTATAGGATAGGAATGAATATTATGAAACTAAAATAATAAAACGATTTTCACAAGTTACGTACCTATGTATTTAACATTCTGTCTGAGAATTAGAATGACTTTCTAATTATTGCATTTACTGAAATGACTTTTGAGATTGGTTTTGTTTGAGAAGCAAACAAATATTTAGAACTGAAAATTTGACTTAACACGTTAACAGTGTCATTTTGAGGTCGTTCTATAATCCGTGCGTGCACCACATATGGACCACGACAAATTTGAAGCCTTTTCACACGTGTAATTTTTTTTGATACACGTGTGAACAATAAAATCAAGAAAAACCTGTCTCAAAAGCGTGTTTACACGTGAGGGGTTTTAATCCTCATATTGTAGTTGCAGCTCACATACCATAAACATGAAAACTTCAAATTTCTCATTTTCTTAGGTACCATTGATATTTCTTTCTACCTTCTTAGTGAGCGTGTCATTTCTTAGACAATAGCATCCCTTATTTATCGTTGAAACAGTTGTCAAACGTAGAAAAACAATAAAAAAAATAAGAAATATGGCCATTCTACATTTATTTTTGTTTCATCATAATCGGTTCAGTAACAAACTTTTGGCATTCATATACTAAATTAGCAAGATTCATAATTCGTGGAGCTTTCTTCGTGAGTCCTAAAAGGTAAGGAAGGTGTGATGGGTTTACCTGTAGTTAGAGCAGGAGGGCACTACATTCAGTACGATTGGTGCAGTATGCGTTTTTGTAGGTGCATTTCTGAATTTAGACAGTGGTCTAATTTATGTACTTTTAGAGAGAAAAATATTTTTTATGAAAGATATATTATCATTCGGATTATTCCACAAAACCCATTGATAATCCCCATTAATGGGAATTTGTGAACTTTTTGTCCAAAAATCACTATTACATTCTTCTGATTCAGATTCTGAAAAAATGGGGATTTGTGGACAATAAGTTCACAAATCTCCATTATAGTATAAAAAGTTTATTTAAATATGAGAATATGTGGACAGAACGTTTGTTTAGCCTTCGGCCTCGACTTGTCACCACCCATCGTAAGCCTAAGTCGTATCCCCAAGCCAGTGCAGCCACTAAGTAAGACTTATCGGAAATCGTTTCACTTCCAGCTTCCTACATTCACACTGGTGACCAAAACCACGAGGGAAGAAGTCTCTTCTAAACATGCTAGTTCATGCTACAACTTTCACCTAGTGACTTCCATCATGTGTAATTGTAGTCAAATGTTGATGTACCTACTAAAATATAAATGTACTGACTGACCATTAGTGACCATCAACATATAAATATAGCCTACATGGTGTAGGGTTGTACGTACACTGCTGGTTTTAGAGACGACGCGACGCGACGTCACTTTTTAACCGACTTCAAAAAAGGAGGAGGTTCTCAATTCGTCTGTATGTATAATATTTTTTTTTTTTTTTTTTTTATGTATGTTCACCGATTACTCGAAGACGGCTTGACCGATTAAGATGATTTTTTTTTTAATCGAAAGGTGGGAGCTTCGAAATGGTCCCATAAAAATTTGGTGAGGATCTGATGAGGATCTTCGGAGTGATGAACGGGATTGCTCCTCAAAATTCCTATGTTTTAGGGATGTTCATCGATTACTCGAATACGGCTTGACCGATTGAGATGATTCCTTTTAAAACTGAAAGGTGGGAGCTCCGAGATGGTTCCATAAAAATTTGGTGAGGATCTGATGAGGATCTTCGGAGTGATGAACGGGATTGCTCCTCAAAATTCTTATGTTTTATCACCAGTAGAATAAGGCCATAAAGAATAGATACCGATGAATAAGAATATGGTTTCGGAATCTCCACATCTGAAACCACCTTCTCATCACAGAACTCCTCAATGATAAAAGTTATGGATACAATTTTAATGATTTTAGTGGTAGTTGAAAGTACACTAAAAAGGATGAAATAAAAAAATAATTTAAAAAAATTAAAAACCGACTTCAAAAAAAAAGCATTAAAAAAACCGACTTAAAAAAACATAAAATAACTTCGCCTACGTACAGTGCCACCGACTTATCCGTTATGTAATCTGAAGTCGGGCAGATTTACTGGGTTGGTTGAGTAGGATTGTAAGTAGTTTGGCTGCCCGACTTCAGATTACATAACGGATAAGTCGGTGGCACTGTACGTAGGCGAAGTTATTTTATGTTTTTTTAAGTCGGTTTTTTTAATGCTTTTTTTTTGAAGTCGGTTTTTCTTTCAATGATCTTTTTTCTCATTTACACCTATTAATTCCCTTGTGTTAAATAGGGATAATATACAGCCTATAGTCTTTCCGTATACAAATGTTAATGGTTAACTTAGCTGTAAATACTTTTTAAACAAAATTTCCCACGGGGTCGCACGCAACCTACACAGGTAAAAATGCAAGAAACAGCTAATCAATTATAAGAAAAAACCTCAAATTTGTAGTTGTACCAGCTTAATCTACAGTTGTCTATAACTGTGGGTTACCCTCGTCCTGTTATGCCTTAAGGCGTGTATTAGACAAAAGCGCTCGCTGGCTGGCCTTCGAGCGACCGGTTGCCGCTTACTTTCGCATTGCATCCACCGACGACCGACGACCGATTATTTTCACAAACGTTTATTGTTCAAATCGATTTTTAGATTACTGCACTAAGGGTTTCGCTTTATTTCCTAGTCGCAAGCTGAGCGACTTTTTTAATAGCTAGTAACAAAGTTTTGTCCGTAGACTATTTTAAATTAATAGTGGTTGTTCTATTACAAATACTAGCAATGCCCGCGACATCGCCCGCCTATTTTTTTTTTGAAAATATAATATATAATAAAATAAATTATAATATTTTATTAATAATTTATAAAAAAAAAAACTTTCAGTGTTGTATAGTCCATTTATTGAGGAAGGCCCTCAATAAATGAACTATCCAACACTAAAAGAATTTTTCAAATCGTACCATCGGTTCCTGAGATAAGCGCGTTCATACAAACAAACAAACTCTATAGATCTATAATAATAGAAGATAATAGATTAGGTTACATTTTTCTTCTGTTTTCGCGATATTGGATTAAAATTGAAGACATTTTTCGGTTTAATCGCGTGGTCTTTATAACTTTTAGCATTTTTTCAACGCTCAACGTTCGTCGTCAACTTCAACAGGACCTGAAAAGGTCTCGAAACGTTGAGCGCTGATCCTAACTTCTTTCACTAATAAAAATCCACATTATCGAAGAGTAACATATGCTAATTTTGATCCCGATATTCCCACGGGATCGGGCTTTACGCGGGTGAAACTGCGTGCAACTGCTAGTGCTAGTGCTTCATAACTGACACGCGACTGAGTCACAATTTGGCCAACACTTGTTACAAATCGACTTCAGTTAACTACTTTCATGTGACCTTCAGGTTACTTATAGTGCTTGTAAAACCAGGGCACAGAACTTAAGTTATACTTTGATCTTATTAACAGAGTCCGAGTAGAGTAAGGTGATAAAACTGCATATTCACCGGGCTGGAAATGTTTCCATTTACCTCAAGAAGGACTTTACAGACTTCAAAAAAGGTAAAAGAAAAGATAAAATGATTAATTATTTTTTAAAGATTTAGCTTTATTAATAACTAGCTGCGTCCCGCGGTTTTACCCCCGCGGATCCCGTGGGAATATCGGGATCAAAATTAGCCTCGATAATGAAGCTTTCTTTTGGTGAAAGAGTTTTTTGAGTGGGTCTAGTAGTTTTTGAGTTTATTTATTACAAACATACGACACATACACACAAATACAAATCTTTCCTCTTTATAACATTAGTGTAGATTTTTATACTTGCAATTTCAGATCTCTTTGGTGGATTAGGTATTCACTTATTTGGCCAATGTACAGTTTTCAGAATTTGCCAAAATTAGAAATATCATACAAGGAGAAATGCTTCTTTAAAAATCCTCCCGTCACGGGGTTCGAATCCGTGTCCCTCGTTTAGCGGGCAAGTGCGCTAACTATTACGCCACACGAGACCTCCACGTGACACGGTGAATTAATGATTATGCATCTCCCCTGTTTGTTTTTTACAAAGGCTCGATTTGCCAAAGTCGTAATATACCTCTCTCAAAGTGCATCCGCGAATTTACAGTTTACAGAAGTAGATCTTAGATTTTTTTAAATAAAAATCAAAAAATCGGTAACAACAAAACTTGACATTAACAAACCGGTGCATTTCTCTGAAAGATGTCAATTTGATTAGATAACACACGTTCCTCGTAAATTAACTTAACATTAAGCCTTATGAAATGTTAATCAATGAACCGATATGGCACGATTATTTCACTGCGTAAGCGCATTGCATTCGATTGGACATATTATTATAACACTAGCTGCGTCCCGCGCTTTCACTCGCGTAAGTCCCGATCCCGTGGGAATATCGGGATCAAAATTGGCCTATGTTTCTCAGGGTGAATGTAGCTTTCCAATGGTGAGCTACATGCCAAAGAATTTTTGAAATCGGTCTAGTAGTTTTTGAGTTTATTCATAACAAACATGCAGACGCACACACACACACACACACAAATACAAATCATTCCTCTTTATAATATTAGTATAGAAATATAGAATATTAGTATAGATAGACGCTGCGCCTGCGCCCGCCGTCATCAGTCTTCAACAAAAGTGCATTTAACTTGCTATTTGATTGATTGTCTGATGATAACGACTGTAGTGTAGCTATCTATACTACACTTTAGTACCTATTATATCTAGCAACTAGTTGCGCCCCGCGGTTTCGCCCGCGTAGGTCCCGATCCCGAAGGATTTTCCAAAAATCCGTTTTTAGTGGTTACTTACACACCACGAAGAACACACTCTCCAAATTTCATGTTTCTAGGACCAGCGTTTTGGGGTCTGCGTTGGTATATGATAGAGTCAGGACTGAATTTTATATATATAGATGTTTAAACTCTACGGTGAATATACACTATTGTTTTTGCAACGTTGAAGGTTGCCATGAATTATTGCGTGATTTAAAGATATTTATTTATAGTTCTGGTTGTTCTCCTAATAGTTAAACGCTATTGTATCAGTAATTTTAATAACAATCCCTGTGCATTATTAATAAGTATAATTTTACCATATTATTTTATTGCATAGCGGTTTACTTTATCGACTTACATATTTATGGACCAACTTCATATTGAAATTGGAGTTAAAATTTGAATAAGCGTTATGAAGTTTGCTCCGGGTCGCGATAATTTGAATTTCGAACTCAATTGTCGCAGAAACGTGATTAAATTAAAATCAACAGGTTTATTTCGGCGATCAATAGCTGTTGGGTCAACAATTTGTGACGAGGACGCCTACTCAATTTGACATTTACTTAACTACCATCGGAATCCTTTGAGAGAACAAATATCTACGTTAATGTGACTATGTAAAATACATTATTAGTGTGTAACCTTGACTACTACGAACTACGAACGCACAATCGCTTTAAATCAACCATGTTTCCTTATAAAATTAATAGATTCCTAAAAAACATTAGTCGTTAGACAAAAAGAATAAACCTGCCTTGCCATTTCAGCAAATTGTTTAAACAGCCTTGATCATCTGTTAGTAAAAATACTTTTGCTGGTACTGCACACTCGTTGGCGAATAAATAAATATCGCAACATTATACCTAATTACTTGCAATTCAGCAATTAATATGTTAGCATCTAGCACGAATGCAACAAGACACATTAACTGCACATATTTGTTTGAAATTGCGATGCTTTCTGTGCAGTCGTGCGTTGCGATTAGTGTGTTGTGTACTGTGCTGTATGTTTGAACTTTTATCTGTCGGCCTAAATATTAATAGGTTTACTTATTAAGGTGAAAATGAGGTTGTAAAAAGCAATGCGTTTAGTTACTGATAAACATAATTAAAATGTACAGATAATGTTAATCTTGTGGTGACCATAGAGCTGGCTGCTACAATTGTTGATGGACTGGTATTGCCATCCAAGAGGTAGGTATATTAGTATGTGGCAGGCAGCCCAATTATGCTGAAAGATCTGCTGAAAGCGGACTCGTGTTTAAGCTCGCTATTCGCAGTGTGTTAACAGCTGAGCGAGACTTCAAGAGCAAAATAACCACAACTGGCTGAGGATTGATTCTTGCTTGCGCCATCGATTTTGATGGATGTTCCGCTGTAATGGAGGTACAGCTTTAAAAGGCAGGGATACCTACTCTTTCTCCATACAAAGGCTTAATACTGAACGGGATCCGCTATTACTTCCAACTATTAGGTAAAGTGCTTATAAATACCACTTGTGTTTAACGGACCCTGGCTTATGTATGAGATACCTCCGTAAAAAACATGGTAAATACTTCTTAACTAATATTTTCTTTTCTAAGTTAGGATTTTTATATTAACGAATACTAATGCATCCCAAAAAGTTAAGTTTAGGAAGTAGTCCTAAAATGAAAGCCTTTCTAAGAACTTATAATAAGTCAGAATTGAATGAATCTTCCAAGAATTCTCCTTATACCATCCAAATCCTTGGAGTTCTTTATCAATGAAATCATCAACAATTCCCCGACCATTTTTTTTTTGTGAAGCCGTGGGAATTCACCGAATTTATTAATGGCGTGTACTAATTTAGATGGTATGTAGGTACCTATCTACCTGTAGTGTTACTAACAATGCAGTTCAATGAACCAATATTTCCTTTTATTTTTGAGTATTATTATTTAACTAGCTGCGCCCCGCGGTTTCACCCGCGTAAGTCCCGGTCCCGCGGGAATTACGGGATAAAAAGTAGCCTATGTGTTATTCTAGGTGTCCAGCTCCATATTCCAAGTTTCATCGCAATCGGTTCTGTAGTTTTTGCGTAAAAGAGTAACAAACATCCAAACATCCATACAAACTTTCACATTTATAATATTAGTAGGATAGGATTGTGTGTGTGACTTATTCTGACGACACATGGCGCTTTGAATAGTTAAATATTTCATAAAATTAAACTAATTTTCCGGTTTTAATCGCGTGGTGTTTATTACTTTTAGCATTGTTTCAATGCTCAACGTTTCGAGACCTTTACAGGTGTCTTCTTCAGGATTGACTGAGCCAATCCAAAATCGATTTCAATCGAACACGCAAAAACAGAAGATAAATCTAGATATTTCATAACCTACAAAGTAAAACTTTACCCATGATTTAACCATCGTTAAAGTTAACAGCCGTTAATACCCACAGAAACCTCATGACGACCTCTGTGGCGCGTCGGGGAAAGGCCCGACTGCAATGCAGGAGGTTGCGGGTTCGATTCTCGCCAGGTGCAAGTATTTATGCTTAAAAATAAATGTGTTTCCGGTCTGGGTGTTTTTTATGTATTATAAAAAAGTATAAAATGTAGTATATCCGTTGTCTGATACCCATAGTACAAGCCTAGTGCTTAGTTTGTGGCTAGATTGCGCTGTGTGTAACGTCGGGCAATATTTATTTATTTATTTTATTATTTATTTATAAACAGAGGATAAGCCAGGCTTAGGCAATATTATGAAACGCAAGTATAAAGCCGATAGAACGATAGAACTAAATCAACAGGTGATTTGAAGTAAATTACAGAGCAGGTGCGGGCGGTAATAACAAGAGCTTTTTATTAGTGGCGGATGTATGGCCGATGTATGGCCGAGGCACTCAGAAGATGGGCAGACATTATGTAGGAATAGGTACCTACTGTAAGAATGTAGTTTAGACGTTTTTTTTTAATCATCTTTACAATATATTAATATCTTTGAACTAGATTTATAATAATAAATATGTCACCAACATAAACTTAAATTGTGTCTATTTTAATAAGTTTTTACATCAATTTACAAACCTAACACAGTATTTTTCTACCCATCTCATTTACATATGTGCCCAAATGGTCTTGTTGTGTAAAGTTGTGTATCTGTTAATCTTTGTTTTGTATTGTTTTCGTGCAAGCAAGGTAAAATGACAGGATAAATAAAGAATAAAATATAAAGTATACTCTATTTCAGAATCTTAGATCAAACGTAAACAAAGAACTGTCAATATTAAAGGAAAAAGTAAATAATGAACTGTCACTCTCAAATAAATGCATGAGTTTTTTGTTTACTTACATTTTTGATCTAAGATTCTAAAATAGAGTTTTTAATATGTTTTTAATTTAAAAAATTGTTGCTAAAACTTATCTTTCTCTTATTACAGGAGGATTAAAACAACGACTCTCCAGCATAAGATGTTAAAGCACTGTAAACTATAGTGTAATCTGTGTGAAATACATACAAACTGTGCTGAATACTGTGTTGTGAAGTGTCCATCGAAGACGGTGTTTTTTAACTGGCTGTCTTGCATTGGTAAGTGGAAGTTGCTCTATGAAATCCTTGCGACGTCGCCGTAACGTGTCTTTCGTAAATATAGCGTGTTCTGTCAATATTACTAACATATTTAGTAGGTTAGGTATCTTTTGAAATGTATTTGTTTGGTTTTGTGTATTTTTAAGTAGTTGGATGTTAATATTATCTAACTAGGGTACCGAGCGTATTTTTAAAGTTTTTTTTTAAATAATGGTTCAGTAACTGTCGGTTATTCTGCATTAAATTAACCAACACTTTGGTAAGCTTTAGAATAAACAACAATTATTTACTGAGCCGTTATTGAAAATTTAAAAAAGAAACTATACGCAAACATAAAATAATTCAACTACTTATGTATAACAGTTGTTATGTAGTTCCGAAAAGTAACACCTAATTCAAACAATTATCTAAAATAATTCATTTTGTTATCATTAGAACTACAGGTAGGTAATAATAAAGATGAACTGAAATCGTGTATTATTAAACACACTTTTGAAACTCAAAAGTGTGTTTAATAATTCACTTATCGGTAAGTTTCGGACGTAGTTTATACCACTGGTTACATGTCAGGAATGGCCAGTTTGGCCTGCGTACAACTCTCCAAAGTGGCCCATAATTCGCGGTGGCTCATTCTGTGTCAAAGAGGTGCAGCAAAAGTGAGAGAATGTGAGTTTAGTCTGGTGTTTATAAAAATAAAATAACCTGAGTAATCTCACATGAGACGTCCTCCATCTTGTTTTTATTGTACCGGTCCGAGCATCCGCCTTCACTTGAACAAATCCTTTTTGTTCATTTGAAAGGTAAAAAGAAAGAAAACATTCTAGAATCGCTATGTTATTCGAATAACAGTCATTCTCGTCAGTTGTTTTGAAAGCACTTTATTATTCTTTGATTATTTATTTATTGAATTAGGTATAATATCTATTCAATATTTTATGTCTTTGGCATCATTGGCTACAAGAGGTCAAACCAGATCTGTCCTAACAAAGGACATAGGTAGGTACCTTAGTTCAAATAGTCGTGGAAGACAACTCTTCTAATTTATTTGTACTTCCAAATTCCGTCACCCGTTTTGTTAAAAATCTTCCCTTCAATTATAACAATTTTATTCTATTCTAATGCAAATACAACCACGATTACAATCACCTATTTAATTTTTTTTTATTTATTTCGGTCTGAGACCGATATGGCCAATTTGGAATAGCCAGGGTCAAGTTTTAGAATATTTCAAGTTTCTTCATAATATAGTTTTGGCGTCGTACATCTTGTACATCTTGCCAGTATCAAGTATTTTTCATGAAATTAGCCCGATCGGGCCTCTATTTTCAAGTCAGGGGCTATGGTAAAGCGGTGGCAACTTTACTATAACCTTCAAGGAGCTTCGGCGAGAACGACGGAAAGTCCATGTTTAACACTCAATTTTGTTTTCACTACACTTGTGCACATTCACGGAACTAAATTGAATAAGATTCCACCAAAATTACACAATTTAACCGAGTTTACAACGTAGTTTAACGAAAATAAAATTGGAGCACGACATGTTGTCTCCGCTTTCCCGCCGAAAACTCACCTATTTAATTTCCATTTGATAGTACGTTGACAATTTGTTTTCCCGCGTATTTTTTTGCAATTACGGCGTCGCGCGTCGTACTTATAGTTGCTGCCAGTTGTCATAGTGATGGGGCTATTCCGGCATCGGATGTTATGTGATTAGCGTCCTTGTCTCTGTAATCAAGGTCATGGTCGTGTAGGTATTTTTCACGCAAAATTACTCGTACATATGTAGTTATATCTACACTCACTGGTGATTGGACTCTCGACATTGTGATTTGCACGATAGTAATTTTCTATTGTAATGATCATTGTGCCATACAATTTTTAATCACGACATTCTCTCTAAAGGTGCGTATGTTTGTGAACTTAGCACAGCATTGTTCAGCACATCAAAAAATAATGTGAGTTCTATTAGCATGCAGTCGAGTTCTATAGTTCCTGATACTTTTTATAAATAGTTCTGGCTCTATTGGCTTAAATTTTTTTTTTTTAAATGATGTGCTAACTTCTCGGTATTTTTCAGCACATCACAAAATTATTTGATTTTTATTTGAATAGAGCTTAGTTCTACAGTTCCTGATACTTTTTAGAAATAGTTCTGGGGTTTTTCGTCAAAAAAATCAAATATAAAAATTCGACAGTCATTTTGTCCAGCAAATCTGAATAGTCGATAAATACTATTGTCGTCGTTCCATGTGCTGGCAGAGGCTTGAACTCACGCTGTTTTACTAAATTCGGGATAGCACTTCGACTTACAAATCGATTCCAGTCCGGAACTCACATTTTAACGCCAGCACAGCATACCAAATCATCAAAGTAGACAAAAAAAAAGTCATTCTGCCAAATTCGAGTATTGACAAATTGCCATTGTTTTCGTTCCAAAATTGCAGAGGGGCTAGAACTCATGCGATTTAAACAGATCTTGGACTTTACTTCGACTTACATATCGATTCTAGTCCGGAACTCACATTTAACTGCCAGCACAGCATACCAAATCATCAAAGTAGACGAAAAAAAAGGGATTCTGCCAAATACAAGTATTGACAAAATGCCATTGTTTTCGTTCCAAAATTGCAGAGGGGCTAGAACTCATGCGATTTAAGCAGATCTTGGATTTGACTTCGACTTACAAATCGATTCCAGTCCGGAACTCACATTTTACAGCCAGCACAGCATACCAAATCATCAAAGTAGACGAAAAAATAGGGATTCTGCCAAATTCGAGTATTGAAAAAATGCTATTGTTTTCGTTCCAAAATTGCAGAGGGGCTAGAACTCATGCGATTTAAGCAGATCTTGGACTTTACTTCAACTTACAAATCGATTCCAGTCCGGAACTCACATTTTACTGCCAGCACAGCATACCAAATCATCAAAGTAGACGAAAAAAAAAAGGGATTCTGCCAAATTCGAGTATTGAAAAAAAGCCATTGTTTTCGTTCCAAAATTGCAGAGGGGCTAGAACTCATGCGATTTAAACGAATTTTGGACTTTACTTCGACTTACAAATCGATTCCAGTCCGGAACTCACATTTTACTGCCAGCACAGCATACCAAATCATCAAAGTAGACGAAAAAAAAAGGGATTCTGCCAAATTCAAATATTGAAAAAATGCTATTGTTTTCGTTCCAAAATTACAGAGGGGCTAGAACTCATGCGATTTAAACGAATTTTGGACTTTACTTCGACTTACAAATCGATTCCAGTCCGGAACTCACATTTTACTGCCAGCACAGCATACCAAATCATCAAAGTAGACGAAAAAAAAAAGGGATTCTGCCAAATTCAAATATTGAAAAAATGCTATTGTTTTCGTTCCAAAATTACAGAGGGGCTAGAACTCATGCGATTTAAGCAGATCTTGGACTTTACTTCGACTTACAAATCGATTCCAGTCCGGAACTCACATTTTACTGCCAGCACAGCATACCAAATCATCAAAGTAGACGAAAAAAAAGGGATTCTGCCAAATTCAAATATTGAAAAAATGCTATTGTTTTCGTTCCAAAATTACAGAGGGGCTAGAACTCATGTGATTTAAACGAATTTTGGACTTTACTTCGACTTACAAATCGATTCCAGTCCGGAACTCACATTTTACTGCCAGCACAGCATACCAAATCATCAAAGTAGACGAAAAAAAAAAGGGATTCTGCCAAATTCGAGTATTGAAAAAACGCCATTGTTTTCGTTCCAAAATTACAGAGGGGCTAGAACTCATGCGATTTAAACGAATTTTGGACTTTACTTCGACTTACAAATCGATTCCAGTCCGGAACTCACATTTTACTGCCAGCACAGCATACCAAATCATCAAAGTAGACGAAAAAAAAAGGGATTCTGCCAAATTCAAATATTGAAAAAATGCTATTGTTTTCGTTCCAAAATTGCAGAGGGGCTAGAACTCATGCGATTTAAACGAATTTTGGACTTTACTTCGACTTACAAATCGATTCCAGTCCGGAACTCACATTTTACTGCCAGCACAGCATACCAAATCATCAAAGTAGACGAAAAAAAAAAGGGATTCTGCCAAATTCGAGTATTGAAAAAACGCCATTGTTTTCGTTCCAAAATTACAGAGGGGCTAGAACTCATGCGATTTAAACGAATTTTGGACTTTACTTCGACTTACAAATCGATTCCAGTCCGGAACTCACATTTTACTGCCAGCACAGCATACCAAATCATCAAAGTAGACGAAAAAAAAAAGGGATTCTGCCAAATTCGAGTATTGAAAAAACGCCATTGTTTTCGTTCCAAAATTACAGAGGGGCTAGAACTCATGCGATTTAAACGAATTTTGGACTTTACTTCGACTTACAAATCGATTCCAGTCCGGAACTCACATTTTACTGCCAGCACAGCATACCAAATCATCAAAGTAGACGAAAAAAAAAAGGGATTCTGCCAAATTCGAGTATTGAAAAAACGCCATTGTTTTCGTTCCAAAATTACAGAGGGGCTAGAACTCATGCGATTTAAACGAATTTTGGACTTTACTTCGACTTACAAATCGATTCCAGTCCGGAACTCACATTTTACTGCCAGCACAGCATACCAAATCATCAAAGTAGACGAAAAAAAAAAGGGATTCTGCCAAATTCGAGTATTGAAAAAACGCCATTGTTTTCGTTCCAAAATTACAGAGGGGCTAGAACTCATGCGATTTAAACGAATTTTGGACTTTACTTCGACTTACAAATCGATTCCAGTCCGGAACTCACATTTTACTGCCAGCACAGCATACCAAATCATCAAAGTAGACGAAAAAAAAGGGATTCTGCCAAATTCAAATATTGAAAAAATGCTATTGTTTTCGTTCCAAAATTGCAGAGGGGCTAGAACTCATGCGATTTAAACGAATTTTGGACTTTACTTCGACTTACAAATCGATTCCAGTCCGGAACTCACATTTTACTGCCAGCACAGCATACCAAATCATCAAAGTAGACGAAAAAAAAAGGGATTCTGCCAAATTCAAATATTGAAAAAATGCTATTGTTTTCGTTCCAAAATTACAGAGGGGCTAGAACTCATGCGATTTAAACGAATTTTGGACTTTACTTCGACTTACAAATCGATTCCAGTCCGGAACTCACATTTTACTGCCAGCACAGCATACCAAATCATCAAAGTAGACGAAAAAAAAGGGATTCTGCCAAATTCGAGTATTGAAAAAACGCCATTGTTTTCGTTCCAAAATTACAGAGGGGCTAGAACTCATGCGATTTAAGCAGATCTTGGACTTTACTTCGACTTACAAATCGATTCCAGTCCGGAACTCACATTTTACTGCCAGCACAGCATACCAAATCATCAAAGTAGACGAAAAAAAAAAGGGATTCTGCCAAATTCGAGTATTGAAAAAACGCCATTGTTTTCGTTCCAAAATTACAGAGGGGCTAGAACTCATGCGATTTAAACGAATTTTGGACTTTACTTCGACTTACAAATCGATTCCAGTCCGGAACTCACATTTTACTGCCAGCACAGCATACCAAATCATCAAAGTAGACGAAAAAAAAAGGGATTCTGCCAAATTCAAATATTGAAAAAATGCTATTGTTTTCGTTCCAAAATTGCAGAGGGGCTAGAACTCATGCGATTTAAACGAATTTTGGACTTTACTTCGACTTACAAATCGATTCCAGTCCGGAACTCACATTTTACTGCCAGCACAGCATACCAAATCATCAAAGTAGACGAAAAAAAAGGGATTCTGCCAAATTCGAGTATTGAAAAAACGCCATTGTTTTCGTTCCAAAATTGCAGAGGGGCTAGAACTCATGCGATTTAAACGAATTTTGGACTTTACTTCGACTTACAAATCGATTCCAGTCCGGAACTCACATTTTACTGCCAGCACAGCATACCAAATCATCAAAGTAGACGAAAAAAAAAGGGATTCTGCCAAATTCGAGTATTGAAAAAACGCCATTGTTTTCGTTCCAAAATTGCAGAGGGGCTAGAACTCATGCGATTTAAACGAATTTTGGACTTTACTTCGACTTACAAATCGATTCCAGTCCGGAACTCACATTTTACTGCCAGCACAGCATACCAAATCATCAAAGTAGACGAAAAAAAAAAGGGATTCTGCCAAATTCGAGTATTGAAAAAACGCCATTGTTTTCGTTCCAAAATTACAGAGGGGCTAGAACTCATGCGATTTAAACGAATTTTGGACTTTACTTCGACTTACAAATCGATTCCAGTCCGGAACTCACATTTTACTGCCAGCACAGCATACCAAATCATCAAAGTAGACGAAAAAAAAAAAGGGATTCTGCCAAATTCAAATATTGAAAAAATGCTATTGTTTTCGTTCCAAAATTACAGAGGGGCTAGAACTCATGCGATTTAAGCAGATCTTGGACTTTACTTCGACTTACAAATCGATTCCAGTCCGGAACTCACATTTTACTGCCAGCACAGCATACCAAATCATCAAAGTAGACGAAAAAAAAGGGATTCTGCCAAATTCGAGTATTGAAAAAACGCCATTGTTTTCGTTCCAAAATTGCAGAGGGGCTAGAACTCATGCGATTTAAACGAATTTTGGACTTTACTTCGACTTACAAATCGATTCCAGTCCGGAACTCACATTTTACTGCCAGCACAGCATACCAAATCATCAAAGTAGACGAAAAAAAAAGGGATTCTGCCAAATTCAAATATTGAAAAAATGCTATTGTTTTCGTTCCAAAATTACAGAGGGGCTAGAACTCATGCGATTTAAACGAATTTTGGACTTTACTTCGACTTACAAATCGATTCCAGTCCGGAACTCACATTTTACTGCCAGCACAGCATACCAAATCATCAAAGTAGACGAAAAAAAAAAAGGGATTCTGCCAAATTCAAATATTGAAAAAATGCTATTGTTTTCGTTCCAAAATTACAGAGGGGCTAGAACTCATGCGATTTAAACGAATTTTGGACTTTACTTCGACTTACAAATCGATTCCAGTCCGGAACTCACATTTTACTGCCAGCACAGCATACCAAATCATCAAAGTAGACGAAAAAAAAGGGATTCTGCCAAATTCGAGTATTGAAAAAACGCCATTGTTTTCGTTCCAAAATTGCAGAGGGGCTAGAACTCATGCGATTTAAACGAATTTTGGACTTTACTTCGACTTACAAATCGATTCCAGTCCGGAACTCACATTTTACTGCCAGCACAGCATACGAAATCATCAAAGTAGACGAAAAAAAAAAGGGATTCTGCCAAATTCAAATATTGAAAAAATGCTATTGTTTTCGTTCCAAAATTGCAGAGGGGCTAGAACTCATGCGATTTAAACGAATTTTGGACTTTACTTCGACTTACAAATCGATTCCAGTCCGGAACTCACATTTTACTGCCAGCACAGCATACCAAATCATCAAAGTAGACGAAAAAAAAAAGGGATTCTGCCAAATTCAAATATTGAA
Organism: Idaea biselata; assembly: GCA_958496205.1. Classification (NCBI taxonomy): domain Eukaryota; kingdom Metazoa; phylum Arthropoda; class Insecta; order Lepidoptera; family Geometridae; genus Idaea; species Idaea biselata. The sequence continues at coordinate 38,391,147 of OY292394.1, read as the reverse complement.
AAAATGCTATTGTTTTCGTTCCAAAATTGCAGAGGGGCTAGAACTCATGCGATTTAAACGAATTTTGGACTTTACTTCGACTTACAAATCGATTCCAGTCCGGAACTCACATTTTACTGCCAGCACAGCATACCAAATCATCAAAGTAGACGAAAAAAAAAGGGATTCTGCCAAATTCAAATATTGAAAAAATGCTATTGTTTTCGTTCCAAAATTGCAGAGGGGCTAGAACTCATGCGATTTAAACGAATTTTGGACTTTACTTCGACTTACAAATCGATTCCAGTCCGGAACTCACATTTTACTGCCAGCACAGCATACCAAATCATCAAAGTAGACGAAAAAAAAGGGATTCTGCCAAACTCGAGTATTGAAAAAACGCCATTGTTTTCGTTCCAAAATTGCAGAGGGGCTAGAACTCATGCGATTTAAACGAATTTTGGACTTTACTTCGACTTACAAATCGATTCCAGTCCGGAACTCACATTTTACTGCCAGCACAGCATACCAAATCATCAAAGTAGACGAAAAAAAAAGGGATTCTGCCAAATTCGAGTATTGAAAAAACGCCATTGTTTTCGTTCCAAAATTGCAGAGGGGCTAGAACTCATGCGATTTAAACGAATTTTGGACTTTACTTCGACTTACAAATCGATTCCAGTCCGGAACTCACATTTTACTGCCAGCACAGCATACCAAATCATCAAAGTAGACGAAAAAAAAAAGGGATTCTGCCAAATTCGAGTATTGAAAAAACGCCATTGTTTTCGTTCCAAAATTACAGAGGGGCTAGAACTCATGCGATTTAAACGAATTTTGGACTTTACTTCGACTTACAAATCGATTCCAGTCCGGAACTCACATTTTACTGCCAGCACAGCATACCAAATCATCAAAGTAGACGAAAAAAAAAAAGGGATTCTGCCAAATTCAAATATTGAAAAAATGCTATTGTTTTCGTTCCAAAATTACAGAGGGGCTAGAACTCATGCGATTTAAGCAGATCTTGGACTTTACTTCGACTTACAAATCGATTCCAGTCCGGAACTCACATTTTACTGCCAGCACAGCATACCAAATCATCAAAGTAGACGAAAAAAAAGGGATTCTGCCAAATTCGAGTATTGAAAAAACGCCATTGTTTTCGTTCCAAAATTGCAGAGGGGCTAGAACTCATGCGATTTAAACGAATTTTGGACTTTACTTCGACTTACAAATCGATTCCAGTCCGGAACTCACATTTTACTGCCAGCACAGCATACGAAATCATCAAAGTAGACGAAAAAAAAAAGGGATTCTGCCAAATTCAAATATTGAAAAAATGCTATTGTTTTCGTTCCAAAATTGCAGAGGGGCTAGAACTCATGCGATTTAAACGAATTTTGGACTTTACTTCGACTTACAAATCGATTCCAGTCCGGAACTCACATTTTACTGCCAGCACAGCATACCAAATCATCAAAGTAGACGAAAAAAAAAGGGATTCTGCCAAATTCAAATATTGAAAAAATGCTATTGTTTTCGTTCCAAAATTGCAGAGGGGCTAGAACTCATGCGATTTAAGCAGATCTTGGACTTTACTTCGACTTACAAATCGATTCCAGTCCGGAACTCACATTTTACTGCCAGCACAGCATACCAAATCATCAAAGTAGACGAAAAAAAAAAAAGGGATTCTGCCAAATTCGAGTATTGAAAAAAAGCCATTGTTTTCGTTCCAAAATTGCAGAGGGGCTAGAACTCATGCGATTTAAACGAATTTTGGACTTTACTTCGACTTACAAATCGATTCCAGTCCGGAACTCACATTTTACTGCCAGCACAGCATACCAAATCATCAAAGTAGACGAAAAAAAAAGGGATTCTGCCAAATTCAAATATTGAAAAAATGCTATTGTTTTCGTTCCAAAATTACAGAGGGGCTAGAACTCATGCGATTTAAACGAATTTTGGACTTTACTTCGACTTACAAATCGATTCCAGTCCGGAACTCACATTTTACTGCCAGCACAGCATACCAAATCATCAAAGTAGACGAAAAAAAAGGGATTCTGCCAAATTCGAGTATTGAAAGAACGCCATTGTTTTCGTTCCAAAATTACAGAGGGGCTAGAACTCATGCGATTTAAGCAGATCTTGGACTTTACTTCGACTTACAAATCGATTCCAGTCCGGAACTCACATTTTACTGCCAGCACAGCATACCAAATCATCAAAGTAGACGAAAAAAAAAGGGATTCTGCCAAATTCGAGTATTGAAAAAACGCCATTGTTTTCGTTCCAAAATTACAGAGGGGCTAGAACTCATGCGATTTAAACGAATTTTGGACTTTACTTCGACTTACAAATCGATTCCAGTCCGGAACTCACATTTTACTGCCAGCACAGCATACCAAATCATCAAAGTAGACGAAAAAAAAAGGGATTCTGCCAAATTCAAATATTGAAAAAATGCTATTGTTTTCGTTCCAAAATTGCAGAGGGGCTAGAACTCATGCGATTTAAGCAGATCTTGGACTTTACTTCGACTTACAAATCGATTCCAGTCCGGAACTCACATTTTACTGCCAGCACAGCATACCAAATCATCAAAGTAGACGAAAAAAAAAGGGATTCTGCCAAATTCGAGTATTGAAAAAAAGCCATTGTTTTCGTTCCAAAATTGCAGAGGGGCTAGAACTCATGCGATTTAAACGAATTTTGGACTTTACTTCGACTTACAAATCGATTCCAGTCCGGAACTCACATTTTACTGCCAGCACAGCATACCAAATCATCAAAGTAGACGAAAAAAAAAGGGATTCTGCCAAATTCAAATATTGAAAAAATGCTATTGTTTTCGTTCCAAAATTACAGAGGGGCTAGAACTCATGCGATTTAAACGAATTTTGGACTTTACTTCGACTTACAAATCGATTCCAGTCCGGAACTCACATTTTACTGCCAGCACAGCATACCAAATCATCAAAGTAGACGAAAAAAAAGGGATTCTGCCAAATTCGAGTATTGAAAGAACGCCATTGTTTTCGTTCCAAAATTACAGAGGGGCTAGAACTCATGCGATTTAAGCAGATCTTGGACTTTACTTCGACTTACAAATCGATTCCAGTCCGGAACTCACATTTTACTGCCAGCACAGCATACCAAATCATCAAAGTAGACGAAAAAAAAAGGGATTCTGCCAAATTCAAATATTGAAAAAATGCTATTGTTTTCGTTCCAAAATTGCAGAGGGGCTAGAACTCATGCGATTTAAACGAATTTTGGACTTTACTTCGACTTACAAATCGATTCCAGTCCGGAACTCACATTTTACTGCCAGCACAGCATACCAAATCATCAAAGTAGACGAAAAAAAAAGGGATTCTGCCAAATTCGAGTATTGAAAAAACGCCATTGTTTTCGTTCCAAAATTGCAGAGGGGCTAGAACTCATGCGATTTAAACGAATTTTGGACTTTACTTCGACTTACAAATCGATTCCAGTCCGGAACTCACATTTTACTGCCAGCACAGCATACCAAATCATCAAAGTAGACGAAAAAAAAAGGGATTCTGCCAAATTCGAGTATTGAAAAAACGCCATTGTTTTCGTTCCAAAATTACAGAGGGGCTAGAACTCATGCGATTTAAACGAATTTTGGACTTTACTTCGACTTACAAATCGATTCCAGTCCGGAACTCACATTTTACTGCCAGCACAGCATACCAAATCATCAAAGTAGACGAAAAAAAAAAGGGATTCTGCCAAATTCGAGTATTGAAAAAATGCTATTGTTTTCGTTCCAAAATTGCAGAGGGGCTAGAACTCATGCGATTTAAGCAGATCTTGGACTTTACTTCGACTTACAAATCGATTCCAGTCCGGAACTCACATTTTACTGCCAGCACAGCATACGAAATCATCAAAGTAGACGAAAAAAAAAGGGATTCTGCCAAATTCAAATATTGAAAAAATGCTATTGTTTTCGTTCCAAAATTGCAGAGGGGCTAGAACTCATGCGATTTAAACGAATCTTGGACTTTACTTCGACTTACATATCAATTCCAGTCCGGAACTCACATTTTACTGCCAGCACAGCATACCAAATCATCAAAGTAGACGAAAAAAAAGGGATTCCGCCAAATTCGAGTATTAGAAAAATACCATTGTTTTCGTTCCAAAATTGCAGAGGGGCTAGAACTCATGCGATTTAAGCAGATCTTTGACTTGATTTCGACTTACAAATCGATACCAGTCCGGAACTCACATTTTACTGCCAGCACAGCATACCAAATCATCAAAGTAGACGAAAAAAAAAGGGATTCTGCCAAATTCAAATATTGAAAAAATGCTATTGTTTTCGTTCCAAAATTGCAGAGGGGCTAGAACTCATGCGATTTAAGCAGATCTTGGACTTTACTTCGACTTACATATCGATTCCAGTCCGGAACTCACATTTTACTGCCAGCACAGCATACCAAATCATCAAAGTAGACGAAAAAAAAGGGATTCCGCCAAATTCGAGTATTAGAAAAATACCATTGTTTTCGTTCCAAATTTGCAGAGGGGCTAGAACTCATGCGATTTAAGCAGATCTTGGACTTTACTTCGACTTACAAATCGATTCCAGTCCGGAACTCACATTTTACTGCCAGCACAGCATACCAAATCATCAAAGTAGACGAAAAGAAAAGGGATTCCGCCAAATTCGAGTATTAGAAAAAATGCTATTGTTTTCGTTCCAAAATTGCAGAGGGGTTATACCATTCCCACTCGTAAAAGCTTATTTTATTCACGCTAAACAGTGAATAAAAACGACTTTTACTCACGCTGTTTGAATTTTGAATTTAGAACACAATTTACTCGTCGTCCATATAACTAAATGCATATACAACCTCCTTGCGTGAAAAAAAACTTGATACAAACTCCTTGCGTTAAGAATACTCGACATACAAATTCTTTTTAGGGTTCTGTACCCAAAGGATAAAAACGGAACACTTTTACTGATATTTTGCCGTCTGTCTGTCCGTCTGTCACCAGGCTTTATCTCATAAACTGTGATAGCTAGACAGTTGAAATTCATCATCATCCGAGCGTTGTTCCCGGTTGCATCCCTCTCGAGAGCCCGGGGTCCGCTTTCCTACTTTTACGTCTCCACTTCGCACGATCTTCGGCATCCCGTGTAGTGAGGCCATTTGCACGCATATCCGATCTTACAACGTCAAGCCAGCACTTCTTGGGTCTTCCCAATCTGCCGCGGCCGGGCGGAGGCGCCATGGCAAGACATTTGTTTCCCACGTAACTAGCCGGTTTTCGTAGAACGTGGCCGTACCACCGTAAGCGGCATTCTTGCAGTTTGTCTGCAATGTCTCGGACATGAAGGCTGCCCCTGATGCGGGAGTTTCTGACGCGGTCTTTTCGCGTCACTCCACACATCCAGCGCAGCATCTTCATCTCCGTGACACGCAGCTCCTGCTTATGTCGCTCAAGCAATGGCCACGCCTCACTACCATACAAAAGGACAGGTCTAATGATCGTTTTATAGACCTGTCCCTTCAGTTTAACCGGCATTTTCGGGTCACAGATGACACCAGTTACCTCTCGCCACTTGGCCCAAGCTGCCGAAATGCGGGACTTGACGTCACAATCGATGTCGCCGGACTCGTGAAGCACAGATCCCAAGTACTTAAACTGGTCTGTCCGCTCGACCATGTGACCGTCAACGCAGACAGGTGTGGGATCTGTGGTATTGCTAGCCAAGTATTCGGTCTTCGCTACGTTGAGTTGCAAACCGCCGTTCTCAAGTGACTCTTTCCAAGCATTTACACGCCTTCCAAGCCGTCCCTTATCCGAGTCCGCTAGCGCAATATCATCAGCATACATGAGCATCCACGGGGGCTGCTCGTGTGCGTCTCGGATGACTACGGACAGTGCGTCCAGTATTACGCTAAACAGAAACGGACTTAGGACGGATCCTTGGTGGACTCCGACTGTAATGGGAAAAGATTTAGTGTCACCAACAGCAGTTCGCACCACTGAATCGGAATTTCGGTACATGTCCCGGATGGTTTCAATATAAGTTTCAGGCACCCCTTTGGACCGCAGCGCCCACCAGATCATCACGCGAGGAACACAGTCGAAGGCCTTCTGCAAGTCCAGGAACAGAAAATGCAGAGGCGTATTCTTCGTTCTGTATTTCTCCATAACGATCCTTAGGGCGAAAACAGGGTCCATGGTACCATGACCGGGGCGGAAACCATACTGGCCCTCCGAGACAGTGCACTCCTGCCGGATCCGAGAGTCAACTATACGCTCGTAGAGCTTCATGGTGTGGGACATGACCTTTATACCACGATAACTTCCACACTCCTGCACAGATCCCTTGCCCTTGAACACTGGAGTGATAACACTCAGTCTCCATTGGGCGGGGATTCTGCCGGTCTCGAGTATGCGGTTAAAAAGGTTGGTTAAGATGCCCACACCACGAGAACCCATAGCCTTCCATACTTCGATGGGGACTCCATCGGCGCCGACAGCTTTCCGATTCTTCATGCAGCGAAGAGCCTTGCGCACCTCCTCAGGCGTAATCAGTGGCACAAGTCCTAGATTCGGAGGGAGTTCCGGTGGCTGCACCTCTTTATACTGCTTATTGAGCAGTTCGTGGAAATAAGAGCGCCACCTCTCCTTCACCGCGAGGTCCTCGCATAGCAGGTTACCATTAGGATCTTTTACACAGCGGCACTTGGATATATCCTGTGCCGCTTTGATCCTAGAACGTGCCAACTTATAAATAAGCTTCTGCCCCTCAGACGTTTCCAACTTATCGTACAGTGGCTGTAAGTGGTCCCGTCTGGCTCTGGCTACTGCTCTCTTTGTGGCACGTTTGGCAGACCTGTACGCGTCGCGATCTTCAGGAGAGTTGGACGCTTGCCACTTTTTAAAGAGGGCTTTCTTCACCCTAGTCTCCCTCTGGACTGTGTCGTTCCACCACCAAGTTTCCTTGTCACACTTGCGTCCTCCCTTAGACATACCGAGGACCGACCGCGCCGAATCAGCGATAGACACCTGAATCCGGTCCCAGTGTTCCTGCACCGATTCGCCTTCAGCATTGGCACATTTGTCGCCGATTGCTGAGGCGAGCATCTGGGACTTGACTTCATCAAGCCTCCACCATCTGATTCGGCGCTGACATGGTTCCGGTCGTTTGTCTTTGGTCTTTACACAGAGATCCATGACAAGGATACGGTGTTGGGCAGTGAGACTCTCACCGGGTATGACTTTGCAGTTGGCCACGTTGCCGATGTGGTGTCTCCTAGTGATTAGAAAATCGATTTGGGTAGCGCGCCCCCCGCTCCTGTAGGTGATCAAGTGGTCGGGCTTCTTTTTGAAATAAGTGTTCACGAGTGCCAGGTCGGCAGTGGCACACGTACGCAGAATTTCTTCCCCTTCCGCATTCCGACTGCCATACCCGAAGCCTCCATGAACACGTTCAAATTCCACCCCCATCTCACCCACATGACCGTTCAGGTCACCACCCAAAACGATTCCCTGCGACAACGGGATTGCCCCAAGTACCTCGCCGAGTTTATCCCAAAACGACCTCTTATCAGCGTCGCTACAACCGACCTGTGGCGCGTAAGCACTTACTAGGTAGTACTAGTTGAAATTGTCACAGTAGATGTATTTCTTTAGCCGCTATAACAACAAATAGATAAAAAAACTTTTATGTGATTTTGACATAAAAACGCAACAATACCGTGATGTATTTTCACCCCTAGCACTTTTTACTATCTAGTGATGAATTGAGACTGGCGCCAGTGGTAAAATAAATTTTAACGTTCGCGTTGCGTTCACGGATTGGTTGCCGAAATTTGTGATAGTGGTACGGAACCTTCGTACGCGACGCGAGTCCGACTCGAACTTGACCGGTTTTTTTCCTCGTAGTCATGGTATAAAGTATAGTATGCAACTCTTGAATAAAGTACGGATTTAGATTGAGGGCCATGAACCACTGGCGTCGCTCAGGATTCTAACACTTGAATCACTCGCTACGCTCGTGGTTCAATCATCATGAATCACTCCCTACGGTCGTGATTCAGTCGTTAGAATCCTTCACTTGCTCGTGATTCATCTACGGCCCTCGCACTAAATCCGTCTTTTATTCACTAGTTGCATAATATACTATTATACCATTCCCACTTTTAAAAGCTTATTTTATTCAAGCAAAACAGTGAATAAAAAGGACTTTTACTCACGCTGTTTGGTTTTTGAATTTAAAACACAATTTACTCGTCGTCCATCTAACTAAATGCAAATACAACCTCCATGCGTGAAAAAAACCTTGATACAAACTCCTTGCGCTAAGAATACTCGACATACAAATTCTTTTTAGGGTTCCGTACCCAAAGGATAAAAACGGAACACTTTTACTGATACTTTGCCGTCTGTCTGTCCGTCTGTCACCAGGCTATATCTCATAAGCTGTGATAGCTAGATAGTTGAAATTTTCACAATAGATGTATTTCTTTAGCCGCTATAACAACAAATGGATAAAAAAACATTTAAGCACCATTCAACAAACGTGATTTTGACATAAAAACGCAACGATACCGCAATGTATTTTTACCACTAGCACTTTTAACAATCTAATAATGAATTGAGATTGGCGCCAGTGGTAAAATAAATTTTATTGAAAACAATGGTATTTTTCTAATATTTGAATTTGGTGGAATCCCTTTTTTTTCGTCTACTTTGATGATTTGGTATGCTGTGCTGGCAGTAAAATGTGAGTTCCGGACTGGAATCGATTTGTAAGTCGAAATCAAGTCAAAGATCTGCTTGAATCGCATGAGTTCTAGCCCCTCTGCAATTTTGGAACGAAAACAATAGCATTTTTTCAATATTTGAATTTGGCAGAATCCCTTTTTTTTCGTCTACTTTGATGATTTGGTATGCTGTGCTAGCAGTAAAATGTGAGTTCCGGACTGGAATCGATTTGTAAGTCGAAGTAAAGTCCAAGATCTGCTTAAATCGCATGAGTTCTAGCCCCTCTGCAATTTTGGAACGAAAACAATAGCATTTTTTCAATACTCGAATTTGGCAGAATCCCTATTTTTTCGTCTACTTTGATGATTTGGTATGCTGTGCTGGCAGTAAAATGTGAGTTCCGGACTGGAATCGATTTGTAAGTCGAAGTCAAATCCAAGATCTGCTTAAATCGCATGAGTTCTAGCCCCTCTGCAATTTTGGAACGAAAACAATGGCATTTTGTCAATACTTGTATTTGGCAGAATCCCTTTTTTTTCGTCTACTTTGATGATTTGGTATGCTGTGCTGGCAGTAAAATGTGAGTTCCGGACTGGAATCGATTTGTAAGTCGAAGTAAAGTCCAAAATTCGTTTAAATCGCATGAGTTCTAGCCCCTCTGCAATTTTGGAACGAAAACAATAGCATTTTTTCAATATTTGAATTTGGCAGAATCCCTTTTTTTTTCGTCTACTTTGATGATTTGGTATGCTGTGCTGGCAGTAAAATGTGAGTTCCGGACTGGAATCGATTTGTAAGTCGAAGTAAAGTCCAAAATTCGTTTAAATCGCATGAGTTCTAGCCCCTCTGCAATTTTGGAACGAAAACAATGGCTTTTTTTCAATACTCGAATTTGGCAGAATCCCTTTTTTTTTTCGTCTACTTTGATGATTTGGTATGCTGTGCTGGCAGTAAAATGTGAGTTCCGGACTGGAATCGATATGTAAGTCGAAGTAAAGTCCAAAATTCGTTTAAATCGCATGAGTTCTAGCCCCTCTGCAATTTTGGAACGAAAACAATAGCATTTTTTCAATATTTGAATTTGGCAGAATCCCTTTTTTTTCGTCTACTTTGATGATTTGGTATGCTGTGCTGGCAGTAAAATGTGAGTTCCGGACTGGAATCGATTTGTAAGTCGAAGTAAAGTCCAAAATTCGTTTAAATCGCATGAGTTCTAGCCCCTCTGCAATTTTGGAACGAAAACAATAGCATTTTTTCAATACTCGAATTTGGCAGAATCCCTTTTTTTTTCGTCTACTTTGATGATTTGGTATGCTGTGCTGGCAGTAAAATGTGAGTTCCGGACTGGAATCGATTTGTAAGTCGAAGTAAAGTCCAAAATTCGTTTAAATCGCATGAGTTCTAGCCCCTCTGTAATTTTGGAACGAAAACAATGGCGTTTTTTCAATACTCGAATTTGGCAGAATCCCTTTTTTTTTCGTCTACTTTGATGATTTGGTATGCTGTGCTGGCAGTAAAATGTGAGTTCCGGACTGGAATCGATTTGTAAGTCGAAGTAAAGTCCAAAATTCGTTTAAATCGCATGAGTTCTAGCCCCTCTGCAATTTTGGAACGAAAACAATAGCATTTTTTCAATATTTGAATTTGGCAGAATCCCTTTTTTTTTCGTCTACTTTGATGATTTGGTATGCTGTGCTGGCAGTAAAATGTGAGTTCCGGACTGGAATCGATTTGTAAGTCGAAGTAAAGTCCAAAATTCGTTTAAATCGCATGAGTTCTAGCCCCTCTGCAATTTTGGAACGAAAACAATGGCGTTTTTTCAATACTCGAATTTGGCAGAATCCCTTTTTTTTCGTCTACTTTGATGATTTGGTATGCTGTGCTGGCAGTAAAATGTGAGTTCCGGACTGGAATCGATTTGTAAGTCGAAGTAAAGTCCAAAATTCGTTTAAATCGCATGAGTTCTAGCCCCTCTGCAATTTTGGAACGAAAACAATAGCATTTTTTCAATATTTGAATTTGGCAGAATCCCTTTTTTTTTCGTCTACTTTGATGATTTGGTATGCTGTGCTGGCAGTAAAATGTGAGTTCCGGACTGGAATCGATTTGTAAGTCGAAGTAAAGTCCAAAATTCGTTTAAATCGCATGAGTTCTAGCCCCTCTGTAATTTTGGAACGAAAACAATAGCATTTTTTCAATATTTGAATTTGGCAGAATCCCTTTTTTTTTCGTCTACTTTGATGATTTGGTATGCTGTGCTGGCAGTAAAATGTGAGTTCCGGACTGGAATCGATTTGTAAGTCGAAGTAAAGTCCAAAATTCGTTTAAATCGCATGAGTTCTAGCCCCTCTGCAATTTTGGAACGAAAACAATAGCATTTTTTCAATACTCGAATTTGGCAGAATCCCTTTTTTTTTTCGTCTACTTTGATGATTTGGTATGCTGTGCTGGCAGTAAAATGTGAGTTCCGGACTGGAATCGATTTGTAAGTCGAAGTAAAGTCCAAAATTCGTTTAAATCGCATGAGTTCTAGCCCCTCTGTAATTTTGGAACGAAAACAATGGCGTTTTTTCAATACTCGAATTTGGCAGAATCCCTTTTTTTTTCGTCTACTTTGATGATTTGGTATGCTGTGCTGGCAGTAAAATGTGAGTTCCGGACTGGAATCGATTTGTAAGTCGAAGTAAAGTCCAAAATTCGTTTAAATCGCATGAGTTCTAGCCCCTCTGCAATTTTGGAACGAAAACAATAGCATTTTTTCAATATTTGAATTTGGCAGAATCCCTTTTTTTTTCGTCTACTTTGATGATTTGGTATGCTGTGCTGGCAGTAAAATGTGAGTTCCGGACTGGAATCGATTTGTAAGTCGAAGTAAAGTCCAAAATTCGTTTAAATCGCATGAGTTCTAGCCCCTCTGCAATTTTGGAACGAAAACAATGGCGTTTTTTCAATACTCGAATTTGGCAGAATCCCTTTTTTTTCGTCTACTTTGATGATTTGGTATGCTGTGCTGGCAGTAAAATGTGAGTTCCGGACTGGAATCGATTTGTAAGTCGAAGTAAAGTCCAAAATTCGTTTAAATCGCATGAGTTCTAGCCCCTCTGCAATTTTGGAACGAAAACAATAGCATTTTTTCAATATTTGAATTTGGCAGAATCCCTTTTTTTTTCGTCTACTTTGATGATTTGGTATGCTGTGCTGGCAGTAAAATGTGAGTTCCGGACTGGAATCGATTTGTAAGTCGAAGTAAAGTCCAAAATTCGTTTAAATCGCATGAGTTCTAGCCCCTCTGCAATTTTGGAACGAAAACAATGGCTTTTTTTCAATACTCGAATTTGGCAGAATCCCTTTTTTTTTTCGTCTACTTTGATGATTTGGTATGCTGTGCTGGCAGTAAAATGTGAGTTCCGGACTGGAATCGATATGTAAGTCGAAGTAAAGTCCAAAATTCGTTTAAATCGCATGAGTTCTAGCCCCTCTGCAATTTTGGAACGAAAACAATAGCATTTTTTCAATATTTGAATTTGGCAGAATCCCTTTTTTTTCGTCTACTTTGATGATTTGGTATGCTGTGCTGGCAGTAAAATGTGAGTTCCGGACTGGAATCGATTTGTAAGTCGAAGTAAAGTCCAAAATTCGTTTAAATCGCATGAGTTCTAGCCCCTCTGCAATTTTGGAACGAAAACAATAGCATTTTTTCAATACTCGAATTTGGCAGAATCCCTTTTTTTTTTCGTCTACTTTGATGATTTGGTATGCTGTGCTGGCAGTAAAATGTGAGTTCCGGACTGGAATCGATTTGTAAGTCGAAGTAAAGTCCAAAATTCGTTTAAATCGCATGAGTTCTAGCCCCTCTGTAATTTTGGAACGAAAACAATGGCGTTTTTTCAATACTCGAATTTGGCAGAATCCCTTTTTTTTTCGTCTACTTTGATGATTTGGTATGCTGTGCTGGCAGTAAAATGTGAGTTCCGGACTGGAATCGATTTGTAAGTCGAAGTAAAGTCCAAAATTCGTTTAAATCGCATGAGTTCTAGCCCCTCTGCAATTTTGGAACGAAAACAATAGCATTTTTTCAATATTTGAATTTGGCAGAATCCCTTTTTTTTTCGTCTACTTTGATGATTTGGTATGCTGTGCTGGCAGTAAAATGTGAGTTCCGGACTGGAATCGATTTGTAAGTCGAAGTAAAGTCCAAAATTCGTTTAAATCGCATGAGTTCTAGCCCCTCTGCAATTTTGGAACGAAAACAATGGCGTTTTTTCAATACTCGAATTTGGCAGAATCCCTTTTTTTTCGTCTACTTTGATGATTTGGTATGCTGTGCTGGCAGTAAAATGTGAGTTCCGGACTGGAATCGATTTGTAAGTCGAAGTAAAGTCCAAAATTCGTTTAAATCGCATGAGTTCTAGCCCCTCTGCAATTTTGGAACGAAAACAATAGCATTTTTTCAATATTTGAATTTGGCAGAATCCCTTTTTTTTTCGTCTACTTTGATGATTTGGTATGCTGTGCTGGCAGTAAAATGTGAGTTCCGGACTGGAATCGATTTGTAAGTCGAAGTAAAGTCCAAAATTCGTTTAAATCGCATGAGTTCTAGCCCCTCTGTAATTTTGGAACGAAAACAATAGCATTTTTTCAATATTTGAATTTGGCAGAATCCCTTTTTTTTTCGTCTACTTTGATGATTTGGTATGCTGTGCTGGCAGTAAAATGTGAGTTCCGGACTGGAATCGATTTGTAAGTCGAAGTAAAGTCCAAAATTCGTTTAAATCGCATGAGTTCTAGCCCCTCTGCAATTTTGGAACGAAAACAATAGCATTTTTTCAATACTCGAATTTGGCAGAATCCCTTTTTTTTTTCGTCTACTTTGATGATTTGGTATGCTGTGCTGGCAGTAAAATGTGAGTTCCGGACTGGAATCGATTTGTAAGTCGAAGTAAAGTCCAAAATTCGTTTAAATCGCATGAGTTCTAGCCCCTCTGTAATTTTGGAACGAAAACAATGGCGTTTTTTCAATACTCGAATTTGGCAGAATCCCTTTTTTTTTCGTCTACTTTGATGATTTGGTATGCTGTGCTGGCAGTAAAATGTGAGTTCCGGACTGGAATCGATTTGTAAGTCGAAGTAAAGTCCAAAATTCGTTTAAATCGCATGAGTTCTAGCCCCTCTGCAATTTTGGAACGAAAACAATAGCATTTTTTCAATATTTGAATTTGGCAGAATCCCTTTTTTTTTCGTCTACTTTGATGATTTGGTATGCTGTGCTGGCAGTAAAATGTGAGTTCCGGACTGGAATCGATTTGTAAGTCGAAGTAAAGTCCAAAATTCGTTTAAATCGCATGAGTTCTAGCCCCTCTGCAATTTTGGAACGAAAACAATGGCGTTTTTTCAATACTCGAATTTGGCAGAATCCCTTTTTTTTCGTCTACTTTGATGATTTGGTATGCTGTGCTGGCAGTAAAATGTGAGTTCCGGACTGGAATCGATTTGTAAGTCGAAGTAAAGTCCAAAATTCGTTTAAATCGCATGAGTTCTAGCCCCTCTGCAATTTTGGAACGAAAACAATAGCATTTTTTCAATATTTGAATTTGGCAGAATCCCTTTTTTTTTCGTCTACTTTGATGATTTGGTATGCTGTGCTGGCAGTAAAATGTGAGTTCCGGACTGGAATCGATTTGTAAGTCGAAGTAAAGTCCAAAATTCGTTTAAATCGCATGAGTTCTAGCCCCTCTGCAATTTTGGAACGAAAACAATAGCATTTTTTCAATATTTGAATTTGGCAGAATCCCTTTTTTTTTCGTCTACTTTGATGATTTGGTATGCTGTGCTGGCAGTAAAATGTGAGTTCCGGACTGGAATCGATTTGTAAGTCGAAGTAAAGTCCAAAATTCGTTTAAATCGCATGAGTTCTAGCCCCTCTGCAATTTTGGAACGAAAACAATGGCGTTTTTTCAATACTCGAATTTGGCAGAATCCCTTTTTTTTCGTCTACTTTGATGATTTGGTATGCTGTGCTGGCAGTAAAATGTGAGTTCCGGACTGGAATCGATTTGTAAGTCGAAGTAAAGTCCAAAATTCGTTTAAATCGCATGAGTTCTAGCCCCTCTGCAATTTTGGAACGAAAACAATAGCATTTTTTCAATATTTGAATTTGGCAGAATCCCTTTTTTTTTCGTCTACTTTGATGATTTGGTATGCTGTGCTGGCAGTAAAATGTGAGTTCCGGACTGGAATCGATTTGTAAGTCGAAGTAAAGTCCAAAATTCGTTTAAATCGCATGAGTTCTAGCCCCTCTGCAATTTTGGAACGAAAACAATGGCTTTTTTTCAATACTCGAATTTGGCAGAATCCCTTTTTTTTTTCGTCTACTTTGATGATTTGGTATGCTGTGCTGGCAGTAAAATGTGAGTTCCGGACTGGAATCGATATGTAAGTCGAAGTAAAGTCCAAAATTCGTTTAAATCGCATGAGTTCTAGCCCCTCTGCAATTTTGGAACGAAAACAATGGCGTTTTTTCAATACTCGAATTTGGCAGAATCCCTTTTTTTTCGTCTACTTTGATGATTTGGTATGCTGTGCTGGCAGTAAAATGTGAGTTCCGGACTGGAATCGATTTGTAAGTCGAAGTAAAGTCCAAGATCTGCTTAAATCGCATGAGTTCTAGCCCCTCTGTAATTTTGGAACGAAAACAATAGCATTTTTTCAATATTTGAATTTGGCAGAATCCCTTTTTTTTTTCGTCTACTTTGATGATTTGGTATGCTGTGCTGGCAGTAAAATGTGAGTTCCGGACTGGAATCGATTTGTAAGTCGAAGTAAAGTCCAAAATTCGTTTAAATCGCATGAGTTCTAGCCCCTCTGTAATTTTGGAACGAAAACAATAGCATTTTTTCAATATTTGAATTTGGCAGAATCCCTTTTTTTTTCGTCTACTTTGATGATTTGGTATGCTGTGCTGGCAGTAAAATGTGAGTTCCGGACTGGAATCGATTTGTAAGTCGAAGTAAAGTCCAAAATTCGTTTAAATCGCATGAGTTCTAGCCCCTCTGCAATTTTGGAACGAAAACAATGGCGTTTTTTCAATACTCGAATTTGGCAGAATCCCTTTTTTTTCGTCTACTTTGATGATTTGGTATGCTGTGCTGGCAGTAAAATGTGAGTTCCGGACTGGAATCGATTTGTAAGTCGAAGTAAAGTCCAAAATTCGTTTAAATCGCATGAGTTCTAGCCCCTCTGTAATTTTGGAACGAAAACAATAGCATTTTTTCAATATTTGAATTTGGCAGAATCCCTTTTTTTTCGTCTACTTTGATGATTTGGTATGCTGTGCTGGCAGTAAAATGTGAGTTCCGGACTGGAATCGATTTGTAAGTCGAAGTAAAGTCCAAAATTCGTTTAAATCGCATGAGTTCTAGCCCCTCTGCAATTTTGGAACGAAAACAATAGCATTTTTTCAATATTTGAATTTGGCAGAATCCCTTTTTTTTTCGTCTACTTTGATGATTTGGTATGCTGTGCTGGCAGTAAAATGTGAGTTCCGGACTGGAATCGATTTGTAAGTCGAAGTAAAGTCCAAAATTCGTTTAAATCGCATGAGTTCTAGCCCCTCTGCAATTTTGGAACGAAAACAATAGCATTTTTTCAATATTTGAATTTGGCAGAATCCCTTTTTTTTTCGTCTACTTTGATGATTTGGTATGCTGTGCTGGCAGTAAAATGTGAGTTCCGGACTGGAATCGATTTGTAAGTCGAAGTAAAGTCCAAAATTCGTTTAAATCGCATGAGTTCTAGCCCCTCTGCAATTTTGGAACGAAAACAATGGCGTTTTTTCAATACTCGAATTTGGCAGAATCCCTTTTTTTTCGTCTACTTTGATGATTTGGTATGCTGTGCTGGCAGTAAAATGTGAGTTCCGGACTGGAATCGATTTGTAAGTCGAAGTAAAGTCCAAAATTCGTTTAAATCGCATGAGTTCTAGCCCCTCTGCAATTTTGGAACGAAAACAATAGCATTTTTTCAATATTTGAATTTGGCAGAATCCCTTTTTTTTTTGGTCTACTTTGATGATTTGGTATGCTGTGCTGGCAGTAAAATGTGAGTTCCGGACTGGAATCGATTTGTAAGTCGAAGTAAAGTCCAAAATTCGTTTAAATCGCATGAGTTCTAGCCCCTCTGCAATTTTGGAACGAAAACAATAGCATTTTTTCAATATTTGAATTTGGCAGAATCCCTTTTTTTTTCGTCTACTTTGATGATTTGGTATGCTGTGCTGGCAGTAAAATGTGAGTTCCGGACTGGAATCGATTTGTAAGTCGAAGTAAAGTCCAAAATTCGTTTAAATCGCATGAGTTCTAGCCCCTCTGTAATTTTGGAACGAAAACAATGGCGTTTTTTCAATACTCGAATTTGGCAGAATCCCTTTTTTTTTTCGTCTACTTTGATGATTTGGTATGCTGTGCTGGCAGTAAAATGTGAGTTCCGGACTGGAATCGATTTGTAAGTCGAAGTAAAGTCCAAGATCTGCTTAAATCGCATGAGTTCTAGCCCCTCTGTAATTTTGGAACGAAAACAATGGCGTTTTTTCAATACTCGAATTTGGCAGAATCCCTTTTTTTTCGTCTACTTTGATGATTTGGTATGCTGTGCTGGCAGTAAAATGTGAGTTCCGGACTGGAATCGATTTGTAAGTCGAAGTAAAGTCCAAAATTCGTTTAAATCGCATGAGTTCTAGCCCCTCTGTAATTTTGGAACGAAAACAATAGCATTTTTTCAATATTTGAATTTGGCAGAATCCCTTTTTTTTTCGTCTACTTTGATGATTTGGTATGCTGTGCTGGCAGTAAAATGTGAGTTCCGGACTGGAATCGATTTGTAAGTCGAAGTAAAGTCCAAAATTCGTTTAAATCGCATGAGTTCTAGCCCCTCTGCAATTTTGGAACGAAAACAATAGCATTTTTTCAATACTCGAATTTGGCAGAATCCCTTTTTTTTCGTCTACTTTGATGATTTGGTATGCTGTGCTGGCAGTAAAATGTGAGTTCCGGACTGAAATCGATTTGTAAGTCGAAGTAAAGTCCAAAATTCGTTTAAATCGCATGAGTTCTAGCCCCTCTGCAATTTTGGAACGAAAACAATAGCATTTTTTCAATATTTGAATTTGGCAGAATCCCTTTTTTATTCGTCTACTTTGATGATTTGGTATGCTGTGCTGGCAGTAAAATGTGAGTTCCGGACTGGAATCGATTTGTAAGTCGAAGTAAAGTCCAAAATTCGTTTAAATCGCATGAGTTCTAGCCCCTCTGCAATTTTGGAACGAAAACAATGGCGTTTTTTCAATACTCGAATTTGGCAGAATCCCTTTTGTTTCGTCTACTTTGATGATTTGGTATGCTGTGCTGGCAGTAAAATGTGAGTTCCGGACTGGAATCGATTTGTAAGTCGAAGTAAAGTCCAAAATTCGTTTAAATCGCATGAGTTCTAGCCCCTCTGCAATTTTGGAACGAAAACAATAGCATTTTTTCAATATTTGAATTTGGCAGAATCCCTTTTTTTTTCGTCTACTTTGATGATTTGGTATGCTGTGCTGGCAGTAAAATGTGAGTTCCGGACTGGAATCGATTTGTAAGTCGAAGTAAAGTCCAAAATTCGTTTAAATCGCATGAGTTCTAGCCCCTCTGCAATTTTGGAACGAAAACAATGGCTTTTTTTCAATACTCGAATTTGGCAGAATCCCTTTTTTTTTTCGTCTACTTTGATGATTTGGTATGCTGTGCTGGCAGTAAAATGTGAGTTCCGGACTGGAATCGATTTGTAAGTCGAAGTAAAGTCCAAGATCTGCTTAAATCGCATGAGTTCTAGCCCCTCTGTAATTTTGAAACGAAAACAATAGCATTTTTTCAATATTTGAATTTGGCAGAATCCCTTTTTTTTTTTCGTCTACTTTGATGATTTGGTATGCTGTGCTGGCAGTAAAATGTGAGTTCCGGACTGGAATCGATTTGTAAGTCGAAGTAAAGTCCAAAATTCGTTTAAATCGCATGAGTTCTAGCCCCTCTGTAATTTTGGAACGAAAACAATAGCATTTTTTCAATATTTGAATCTGGCAGAATCCCTTTTTTTTTCGTCTACTTTGATGATTTGGTATGCTGTGCTGGCAGTAAAATGTGAGTTCCGGACTGGAATCGATTTGTAAGTCGAAGTAAAGTCCAAAATTCGTTTAAATCGCATGAGTTCTAGCCCCTCTGCAATTTTGGAACGAAAACAATGGCTTTTTTTCAATACTCGAATTTGGCAGAATCCCTTTTTTTTTTCGTCTACTTTGATGATTTGGTATGCTGTGCTGGCAGTAAAATGTGAGTTCCGGACTGGAATCGATTTGTAAGTCGAAGTAAAGTCCAAAATTCGTTTAAATCGCATGAGTTCTAGCCCCTCTGCAATTTTGGAACGAAAACAATGGCGTTTTTTCAATACTCGAATTTGGCAGAATCCCTTTTTTTTCGTCTACTTTGATGATTTGGTATGCTGTGCTGGCAGTAAAATGTGAGTTCCGGACTGGAATCGATTTGTAAGTCGAAGTAAAGTCCAAAATTCGTTTAAATCGCATGAGTTCTAGCCCCTCTGCAATTTTGGAACGAAAACAATAGCATTTTTTCAATATTTGAATTTGGCAGAATCCCTTTTTTTTTTCGTCTACTTTGATGATTTGGTATGCTGTGCTGGCAGTAAAATGTGAGTTCCGGACTGGAATCGATTTGTAAGTCGAAGTAAAGTCCAAAATTCGTTTAAATCGCATGAGTTCTAGCCCCTCTGCAATTTTGGAACGAAAACAATAGCATTTTTTCAATATTTGAATTTGGCAGAATCCCTTTTTTTTCGTCTACTTTGATGATTTGGTATGCTGTGCTGGCAGTAAAATGTGAGTTCCGGACTGGAATCGATTTGTAAGTCGAAGTAAAGTCCAAAATTCGTTTAAATCGCATGAGTTCTAGCCCCTCTGCAATTTTGGAACGAAAACAATAGCATTTTTTCAATATTTGAATTTGGCAGAATCCCTTTTTTTTCGTCTACTTTGATGATTTGGTATGCTGTGCTGGCAGTAAAATGTGAGTTCCGGACTGGAATCGATTTGTAAGTCGAAGTAAAGTCCAAAATTCGTTTAAATCGCATGAGTTCTAGCCCCTCTGCAATTTTGGAACGAAAACAATGGCGTTTTTTCAATACTCGAATTTGGCAGAATCCCTTTTTTTTCGTCTACTTTGATGATTTGGTATGCTGTGCTGGCAGTAAAATGTGAGTTCCGGACTGGAATCGATTTGTAAGTCGAAGTAAAGTCCAAGATCTGCTTAAATCGCATGAGTTCTAGCCCCTCTGTAATTTTGGAACGAAAACAATAGCATTTTTTCAATATTTGAATTTGGCAGAATCCCTTTTTTTTTTTCGTCTACTTTGATGATTTGGTATGCTGTGCTGGCAGTAAAATGTGAGTTCCGGACTGGAATCGATTTGTAAGTCGAAGTAAAGTCCAAAATTCGTTTAAATCGCATGAGTTCTAGCCCCTCTGTAATTTTGGAACGAAAACAATAGCATTTTTTCAATATTTGAATTTGGCAGAATCCCTTTTTTTTCGTCTACTTTGATGATTTGGTATGCTGTGCTGGCAGTAAAATGTGAGTTCCGGACTGGAATCGATTTGTAAGTCGAAGTAAAGTCCAAAATTCGTTTAAATCGCATGAGTTCTAGCCCCTCTGCAATTTTGGAACGAAAACAATGGCTTTTTTTCAATACTCGAATTTGGCAGAATCCCTTTTTTTTTTCGTCTACTTTGATGATTTGGTATGCTGTGCTGGCAGTAAAATGTGAGTTCCGGACTGGAATCGATTTGTAAGTCGAAGTAAAGTCCAAGATCTGCTTAAATCGCATGAGTTCTAGCCCCTCTGCAATTTTGGAACGAAAACAATAGCATTTTTTCAATACTCGAATTTGGCAGAATCCCTATTTTTTCGTCTACTTTGATGATTTGGTATGCTGTGCTGGCTGTAAAATGTGAGTTCCGGACTGGAATCGATTTGTAAGTCGAAGTCAAATCCAAGATCTGCTTAAATCGCATGAGTTCTAGCCCCTCTGCAATTTTGGAACGAAAACAATGGCATTTTGTCAATACTTGTATTTGGCAGAATCCCTTTTTTTTCGTCTACTTTGATGATTTGGTATGCTGTGCTGGCAGTTAAATGTGAGTTCCGGACTAGAATCGATATGTAAGTCGAAGTAAAGTCCAAGATCTGTTTAAATCGCATGAGTTCTAGCCCCTCTGCAATTTTGGAACGAAAACAATGGCAATTTGTCAATACTCGAATTTGGCAGAATGACTTTTTTTTTGTCTACTTTGATGATTTGGTATGCTGTGCTGGCGTTAAAATGTGAGTTCCGGACTGGAATCGATTTGTAAGTCGAAGTGCTATCCCGAATTTAGTAAAACAGCGTGAGTTCAAGCCTCTGCCAGCACATGGAACGACGACAATAGTATTTATCGACTATTCAGATTTGCTGGACAAAATGACTGTCGAATTTTTATATTTGATTTTTTTGACGAAAAACCCCAGAACTATTTCTAAAAAGTATCAGGAACTGTAGAACTAAGCTCTATTCAAATAAAAATCAAATAATTTTGTGATGTGCTGAAAAATACCGAGAAGTTAGCACATCATTTAAAAAAAAAAAATTTAAGCCAATAGAGCCAGAACTATTTATAAAAAGTATCAGGAACTATAGAACTCGACTGCATGCTAATAGAACTCACATTATTTTTTGATGTGCTGAACAATGCTGTGCTAAGTTCACAAACATAAGGTGCGTGTGGTCTCACGAGAAGTCACGCTCCATCTGACGTTCGACGGTGCCTACTTAATTTTACCAAATAATTCGGAATTCAAACATTTGAATGTAGACAAACATCACGAAGTTACAAGCATTACTATTAATAAAGCAGGTACATTAATACAGCGCACGAAGTCGCGTGTGAGGTCCGAAAGAGCCCAAGGTGCATATGAGATGCAATGGCCGGCGCGGGCGTGAGACCGGAGCCGGTCAGTTAAGAGGACAGTCTACCTACTCCTTCTCCATACAAACGTAGTCGACTGTTTTCTTCCTGGATAAAGACATTAGAGCAAATTGTTTTCTTTGCCATAAAACCTATATCTGCCATGACTATACCCCTATGTTATGTTTTTCTTCATTTTCTAATTATAATAGAAATCAAATTCAGAAAAAAAAAAAATATGATATAAGACTTATGGCATAAACATATTTTTTCTAATATCTTTATCCAGGGAGGAAACAGTTGACAACGTGTGTATGGAGAAAAGAGTAGGTAGACTGTCCTCTTAAAGTACAGGGTGTGTCGCCTTATGAAAACCATCGACAAAGTTGCACTCTACCTTATACCTGATTATGTGAGCGAGGATGAAAAAGAAAAGTTGTTTCATAATGAGAACCAGTTTTTGAAATAAGAAACAGCTTTTTTCAAATATATCTGACTAACAATTTAAATTACATTCCTGTGACTCTGAAAAGCTTTGGTATGGTAATGTTATTGGAGCTGTTCAATAACTTTGTATTAGGAAAGTAATTTAAACTAAATCACGGTTTATATAGAAATTCTACAAGTTTGTTGTTAGGCAACTGCAATACCAAGAACAGCTATTGAAATTCCGTTTGTGTTTAACGACTGACATTATTCTGACTGTAGCCTCAAGCGAGGGCGAAACTCTTCCGGGAACAGAGATTCTAGATTTTATGTTCTATTATACGCTCTAACAAAGGACCGTGTATCCCCGGTAAAGAATAGGGTTACCCTATCTCTTCCCGTGGGTGTCCTAACAGGCGACTAAGGCATCTAGGCGACTAGCAAATCTTGAGTTCTCCCCGCGTGGCGGCGGGTAAACTGCTTCGTCCCTAGAAGGTTTGGTGTCAGGCAGGCGGCCGGCCGTAAAAATATTGTCAAATCTATTTGTAGTAGGTATGGTCGATGATAAGATGACTTAACTAATGTGCCAAATCAAAATATTTTTGGGTTTTAATAGACCTCGGGCTCCCGAGAGGGATGTAACAGGGAACATCGCTCAGAGAAGAAGAAGGAGTCTAACAAAGGAGAATAAAGAAGCGCAAAGATCCGTTGTATCATAGACATGCTAGTATTGCCAGTACAGTCTAGGCTAGCACTCGCTCGGAGAGGGCAGAGACCCGCAAACGACCCACATTCAAATCGAACCTGTTCTGGATTTTACATAACCCACTAGTCCCCACTGGTGCCACTGCACTGTTTAGTTAGTGTTTATCAGTGTCACTTTATCTGATTTATCTTGCAAGCTTGTTCGTTATATTTTGTTTTAACTCTGATTTATATTGCTACTAATTGTTTTTCAACATAGGCCAGAACTTTATGGTTCGACCTAATCATTTAAGAGGATAGTCTCCATTCTCTTTCTCCATACAAACGTAGTTTAAATTTTCCTCCCTGGATAAAGACATTAGAGCAAATATGTTTATGCCATAAAACCTATATCTGTCATGACTATGCTACCTTTTTATTTTTTTTTAATTAGAAAATAAAAAGATAGAAATATAATTAACAAATCAAATATAGATACTTTGGTATTTTTGGATATATTTCAACTCTACAATAAATATATTTTATCTACCAGTTTAAAGAGAAAGGTAATAAAATAACAGTTAATATTAAAGCGAAAGATAGATAGATAAATTAACTTTTCACTGTACCAAAAAAAAAATTACGAGAACAACTAGACAAGGGATAATAACAGGTAATGTATCTTTTTTTAATCTGCCATTTAGTAATCGGTATACTACTTACCTGGCAAGTAATACAATACACAGTTAAAGAAAGTATAAATAAAAATGTTTTATTGCAATAACCCTCTGTTTACTGGCCATAATTCATATAGTTCGTTCATTCTGTTAAATTTACGACAATAAAACTAACTTTTTACAAGTATTGACTTTGACTTTTTATTTAAATCCATAGATAATCGTACGAAGTAAAGTTCGTTGACGATATGACAAAAAATAAAGGCATTGACCTTAAAGTTTTAAAATTGCGTAAGTAATTAAAAATAGCTAAGATGGCGTTTATTTTTAGATAGCCACTAGTTATATGACACCAAAATGTATCTACAATCGTAAATTGATATATGTTTTTTTCTGGTCTTAACCAAGAGTCGCCACTCTCTAGAACACTAGTGATCTATTCAAGTTTTCAGGTAACTTAGTAAACTTAAGTGTAAAATATAAAAAAAATCATGTGGCTAAAAATAATTCTGATTGATTAAAAAAATAGTTGGTAAGTTATTGGACGATCAACATTCCAACCTAAATCTCATCGTCATCGTCATCTAATCAGCGTGACATTACGAAACACACCTAATAAATCATAATCAAGAAACTTTACGGGTTTAAGAATATACAGAATTAATAAAAGATAATGTCATATCCATAAAATAAGGTTAATTGCTGGGAATTTCATGACATGTGATGTAAATTACAAAGAGCAGTTATTATAATCTAGCTGCGCCCGTGGTTTCAGCCGCGTAAGTCCCGTTCCCGCGGGATTTACGGGATCAAAAGTAGCCTATATCCTTGCGCAATGTTCTATCTATCTCTATACCAAAACTCATCAATATCGGTTCAGCGGTTTAGACGTGAAAGCATAACAGACAGTCAGGGTTACTTTCGCATTTATAATACCTATTAGTAAGATTCAATTAATGCGCTCACTTGCAGCATGGATAAGATAAATAAATACATCCAAGTTATACGATACAACATAAACTAAAGTATTTACAAAGTTAACCTGATAGCAGTAGTTATTTAAGAAATAATTACACCCGCGGGACGAGATTGTAACGAAGGTGAAGTTGTGGAGCTCATGAATAACAGGAATCTGAAACCTGATACCAGGACATAAGAAAGTCGAAGTGGTGACGCCGAATAAGGCAGAAACTGCTTTCGAGACTGCCGTGCCGTCTGAGCGGAGCGGGCAACGGCACTTCGATGGAAAACTTGGGACATCAATCAACTGACAGACTACATAGGAAAAGATTGATGCAACTACAAGCAATGCCATGAACAAAGGATTTATTACGTAGCTAAGCACCTAGGTACTTGTGTTAAGGTTTTTACATGATGTGGAAACCCAAAATGACTTTTTTTTGTGCACAGATTGTAGGTGACATTGTTTCCTACATTTTGGTGTAGTTTTAAGACAAGAACCTCCTATTGGAGCAAAGCCTATCCAAATTTTAGACAAAAAATGTCTGATTTGGCTAAAATGTCGATAGGCTTCAATACGTTTAGACATATTTGTATGAAAACTGCACTAAAATATCGGAAACAATGTCGCCTACAATCTGTACACAAAAAAAGTTCTACGACATTCCGTCATGAAATAATCAACAATTTTCGATGCGCCCGACATGGCTTTTCAGTTTTTCAGAATAGGGGCCTTAAATATTTTCGAAAAAAAAAACTGTTTTCTCGTTTTCGGGTCCTGATTTCCCAATAAACGCAATCACAGTAACGTCATGAATCGTGAGAGTATCGTTTAGGCGAATAACTACGTAACCATGAAATAAATCAGTGAAATCGCAAACAAGTCCTGCACTTCTGTCATGATTATTTAAATAATCATTGTTGAAACTCCGCCGTTGTGAAATAGGTGTCAATTACCAAGTAAGGCGTTACGATATTCCTATCTAAATAAAGTAAGTAGGTCTCAAATTATAGTGTTGCTAACTTTAGTTAGATCTTTGTTAGTACCTACTCAGGTTCGGTTACTAAACTAACTGAAGTCGGTTTTAAACATAGTTATAAACGATGATTAACAGCTCTTAACAGCTCAGCTCAGCTAACAGATTAACGCTCGGATGATGATGGTACCTCGCTAAGTTTTACTTTTCGTCACCAAAACTTACATTCGTTAAGTACACAGTTAAAAAGTGCAAGTAAATAACTAACACAACTAGAAACCTTAAGGTGAAAACTATAGCAAATAACCTAAAAAGTTTTATTTTTAATTTCTAATTAAGTACTTAGCCCATACCTTCACTTGACCAGCCCAGTAATGATGACGGTGCGAACGCTAACGAAAGTGATTTCAATGCCTATTAGCTTTACTTATCATCACTAACAGAAAATAGAGAGATCTCTGTTTACTAAACGTGATGTTTTACTCAATAAAACCTTTGGGCTTACGCAAGGGAGCACATTTTGCCCACTTTTGTTTCAGATCTTTATAAATGTGTACCTACCTAAAAATAAAGTAGTAAATGAATGAGTATCTATGGTAATATTGTTGCGTAGGTACCTATAGAAACTCAATAGTTGATAATTAAAATTACAATTTCTAATGATAAACTTTCAAGCTCATGATAGATTAAAATCTACAAATAGAGGAAACCGTAAGAGTATAATGAATAAATTGTTATTCTTAGAGATAAAGTTAAACGCATTTATAAGCAAGTAGTTATATTATAAACGAAACTAAAGAGATCCATTCACTGATACCAATCAAGCATTCGTTCCTAAAAGAGAATATAAGCAATTATTTATATGTATTTAAAGACAAAAGTTCTAATTGCAGTGTAGAATCGTAAATATAAAATAATTTAAAAACGTAAATGTATAAAAGAAATAATTGTAAAGGATTTCCTATTCCGTTTTCTTTTAAGTAACATGTCCTTCTAAAACTGCTGGTACGAATTTTAGCAATTAGAGAAGATTAATTAATCGAATAGGAACCTCAAGAGTGAAGAACATCAATACAATGCTTTGTCCTAACTGGCTGATGTATCTACGCACAGCCTAAATGCTGAAAGAAAACTGAAATTTGGAGAGAGTGTTCTTTATAATAATGTGGCATCCGATAAAGAAGGGTTTTTATACGGCCTACGATCTACAAGATCAGGACTTCCGCGGATGAAAACACGGTGCTAGTAAAACATCTAAATCCTGATTGGATTAACTGATGAAGAGATCTGTAAAGATCTCAAAACGTTGAGCGTTGAAACAATGCTAAAACTAATATAATACCACGCGATTTTAACCGAAAAATGAGTTTAATTTCAATCCAACACCGCAAAAACAGAAGAAAAATCTAATCATATATATCTATGAAATTAAAGATTCAGCAAAACAGCCGCTAAATATGAATGTATGACAAAGTTAAGTGGACCACGGTCATTTGCTTCCGGACAGTTTTCTAGGTTAAGTAAAATCGAAATCATCCAAAATTGATTGTATAAGTCGCCAAGCTGCAATGTTTGTTCGTTTGCTCTCACATACTTATGTAATGTAAGTAACTTTCTACCACATCGACACATGTTTACGAAGATGCACTAACGACCATACGCTCAATTGAGCCGATTGCAATACTGGCCTTTATTACTTTATGTAACTCGTTAAGAGAACGCAGACAAAAACATACATATATTACGTTTTATTTGAATAATCAGGGTACTTAATTTAATTAACAAACAAGTTGGTTCCGAGCTGATGATATTTATTTTTAAAATGGTAAAGACGGTTTTTTATTGCGTTTGTTGTAAAACTATTATTTATTTACCTCTTCCTTATAGACACACGTTACATAAACTTAGTCATCGCTTATAAGTAAGGGGGTTAATATTGAAATAAAATAAAACACCGTCATATGTCTAAATAGTAAGTCTAAATAGCTAAATAGGTAAGCAGATACCTGGTTGATAGTTCGATAGAAGTCAGTGGATCAGCAACAATCAATGTATCAACGAGATCACAATTAGAACGTCGCGTCGCTACATCAGCAGTGTAATATCCGTGTTGTTCGTATGCTCACGACTGAATAGAAAACTAGTACCATCATCGCTAAAACGACTAATAAAATTATTTGTTGTATCGCGCGTTGCGATAAGGAACTTCGTTCCAACGGAGATAATTAAAACCAAAAGTCTTCTTCTTTTCGTATCTAAGAATTTAAGAAACTTGAGACGGCTCACCTGGTGTTAGAGTTTTCAGGTCGCTCTAAGGCCTCTAACTTGACCCCTAACGACTTCTATCGGAGATTTTTATTTTATGCAATTTACAGCGGCTTTATCCTGAATTGGCTGACTGACTAATTGACTGATGAATCCACGCACAGCCAAAACCGCTGATCGTAAAAGCCAAAAATTCGGACTATGTGTCCTTTATGTGATGTAGATATCCGATAAGAAAGAGTTTGCGAAATTCCCACGGGATCAGGACTTACGTAGGTGAAACTGCGGGACACAGCTAGTAATTCATCATCATCATCCGAGCGATGTTCCCGGTTGCATCCCTCTCGAGAGTCCGGGGTCCGCTTTCCTACATTTCGCCTCCACTTCGGACGATCTTCGGCTGCTAGTAATTCTATAAATAGAAAGCTATTGTTCGCGATTGTACAGCAGTCAAGAGGCTGATCTTTTCGATACTTACTTCCTGCTCCGCGCCAATTTTAGTTGAATAACCTGTAGGTAAGTACAGTTTGAAAAGCCCACTGTTTCGCCGCTTGATCAATCTGAAAGTTGCTTTTTGTCATTCTCTTTTATTTTTTACTAACTGCGTCCCGCGTTTGCACCGCGTAAGTCCCGATCCTGTGGGAACATCAAGATTAAAAGTAGCCTGCTACTCAGCGTGAATGTAGCTTTATAATGGTGAAAGAATTTTTGAAATCGGTTTAGTAGTTTTTGAGGTTATTCATTACAAACATTAGATTTGTTTTTATGTGTGTCTGTACATACACACAAAAATACAAATCTTTCCTCTTTATAATATTAGCGTAGATTAGTGTAGATTGCAATATGCTGATTCAATAAGTTTATTTTTAATCGACTTGTAAATTAAATAAGGTCACATTCATAAAATAACATAATATAGACTATATTGTAAGTAGGTAGCTTAGCTATGCAAAGACGAGAAATAAATAAAAACAACCTAACGTTGTTTTAAGAGAAAAACTTAGGTAACTTTAATTGAAACTCATTTATATGCAAGTATTTAAAATAATATCAGAATGCTAATTTCTTTGTCTAGCGTTATATTTTTCAAATATGAATAAGTATTAGGTATTTTATAAATATTTGCATAACATTATATAAATTGTAGAATACAGTACAAATATCAAGGTTCAACTTTGTTTTAAATTTCATTTTTATGAACTCTTTATCAATGTCTTTTTTATGAAAATATTATGTATTATGCATCGCTTTCACGGTGAAGAAAACATCGTGAGGAAACCGACATCTCCCAGGACTTAACTCGGTCCTAAAGTCCTAAGGCATGGGACATTTGCCAATCCGGAGTAGGCTCTCTAAGAGGAGGCCCTTGCCCTTAGTGGCACCAATTAGCGGACTAACAAATAAAAGTAATTTTGTGTAGGTAGGTAGGTATTATTAACTATTGTCATTTAAATAAATCTATGGGTTGTGGGTTAATTAATTATTACCAAAACACGTAAACCAATTGCAATTTGACGCGATAAAACCCGCGGGGTGGTGCTAATAATTATGACTAAATGACTAAAGATACGTACTTGTATTTTAAAGTAGGTACCTACAAGGTAAAAACATACAAGTATTTCTTCATCCGCAGTAGGGTCAAATAATGTAGAAGCAGAATTATCAAATTAGTATTTCTTTCTGATATATGTATTATGTATAAAAAACCTGAGACATTAAATATAATTGCGAGCAATGATCTTAAATGGAGGATATGGGTACCTTCCAAAGTTTTGGCATTGAATTTCATAACTCGACTTGCAAGGTCACGACATTTTTGTAGTTTAACTATTACATAAACATTTGTTTTAATGGATAATCTAATCATAGGTAGATATTTATGGATTTTAGAATGGTTTGTTTGAAAACGATTAAGTTTTATATTTTGTCCAATTAGCTAGGAGTTTACCTAGTTACTAGCCGAAACCAATTCCACGGGGTTGGGTAAAACCGCTGGATATTGCTAGTCCATCATATTATAAGCAAATACATATTTAGAGGCTTCCAACGTACCTACTGTACCCTTATATATAATAGATGATTAACTGCTGCATAAACTATAAAGACAAACGTTATAATATATATATATATCGTTTGTCTTTTACTGTGACTTGAAATTTTAAAGTTGATAGACAGAGACATACGTAACATAACTTAAATCATCGTTTATAATTTAACATAAGTAAGGGGGTTAATGTCTTTGTCTATCCTTTCTTGCTGATTAAGGCACTTAGTGTCAGTGAAAGACACAGTAGTAAAAATCTCCTTTAGAATACAATCATGATGTACAAAAACCATGTCACAATTCACGAAGCAACAATTGAAGTTTTAAAAAACTCGGCGAACATTGGTTATTTCGGAAAGAGTTAAAGAATTGAGGCTGCAATATTTCATAGGCATGCGCGTCTAATGTCAACACAACATAATTGATGGTAATTTATACAAGTTCGTAACGTAATTATGTATTTACATAATGATCAAATAAACGTTACGTTTTTTTTGCTTGTTGCTTCGTACCCGTTGGCTCACATACATATGAATGCATGAAGATTATTGGCAATTATGGTGAGACAGAAACTTAATAATAGGCATGACGACGATGATAGTAATACCTCGGTACATAGCGGTGCAGTCAATAGAGGGATGGAAAAACCGTTATTTTTAAAACCCAACTTTGAGAAAAAGGAAGAAGCAAATGAAAAACCTTTGAAGCCTGAAGTGCAGTTTTACGTAAAAGATCAAGGATTTGATCAAGGGTTTCCAAGTCTGTTAGAGTGTCGTTAGTCATATTTGACACATTTTACTACCAATTTTGTCAAATACACGTCAAATGTGACAATTACTATTCTATCGTCACTCCATTGAGACACGATTGTGAGAGCAGACTTGGGACACAGATTGTTTTTCGACTGGCCAACTTCAGACTTCTAATTTTTCTTTACTCAGTGAGTTTTTAAGCTTCTAAATTGAGTTATCTTATTTTAAACATTATTTCTTAGTGTTTAACGACGAGGCCTTACTCGTCAGAACACGTGGAAATGCTTTCTTAATTTCGGCTAGGCTTGCCCGTGACGTGATTGGAATTAGAATTCCGACTAGAGATTAAAGAAAAACGTAGTAGAGGAAAGCCGAAAGCAAGACGCTTTGTAGTACGCCACTAGTACCTACAACCGAGACGTAGGTGATTAAGCGTTGGCATTCATATCTCATGCGTGGTCTCAGGGTCGTCTGCACCCACACCTCACTCTCAATTTCTAAATACCTCAGCGATTAAGGTCCGTACAGATATCAGGTTTTATGCAATAACGCCTTTTAAACTAACTAGTAGGTACTGCTATCGAACGGTAACTTTGTGTTACAGCTTTTTATGATTTAGTTTAGAATAATTATTACATATCAATGGTCCAATTGAGATTTGAATTCTCATCCTATTTTTTATTTTAAATTTTAAATTCCATAGATATGGATTTAAACCCCTTAAAACTACATGATTTCGTAAACTATTAAAACGTATTTCGTTCGTCGTCGAATTCTCAAATAGTAAGATTAATCCCCTTACTTATAAACATTGATTTACAGATGCATAAACTATAATGTGTATCGTTTGCTTTTACTGTGACACGAAGTTTGAAAGTTGAGAGAGATAAACAAACGATACATAAGTTAGTCATGTGTTAATCATTGTTTATAAGTAAGTGGGTGAATGTCTCTGTTTGACCACTATATCGGACAGGTGATAAGTAACAATGCAGCCTAAGATGTAGCACACTTGAGTTTCGTAAACCGATAGTAAAATCAATATTCTTAAACAACGGGGTATTTACCATGTTTAAACTTGTTCTTAGTCTCGTGATCAAGCCAGTTGAAATTACTGGCGAAATATCGAGGTCCGTGAGAATAACAAGTTTAAACATGGTAAATACCCCGTTGTTTAATAATATTTGTAGTGAAAACAACCATATAAGTTTAAAATCGTTTACCGATAGTAAAAGTCCAAGATGACACAAAGAAATCGTGTCAACACCTTTAGCTTTTAGTTTTTACTTTTGCTATCGATGAAGAAACTCGTCGTTAGAAACAAAGGAAGAGAGGCGACCGGAAATAGCTGCTTTTATTGCAGATACCATCGTTAGGTATAACATCAAAATCTGTTTCCGTGAAAGTCGCACGAGACACACGTTAATAAACTTGCTAAAGCTGAAATGGCGAAATCGAAATGCTACAAGAACCCGGCGGCATCGGCGGTATGCGGAGTTTTACTTTTCAATATATAAACGTTATTGCTAAGTGTAATCTTTGCGCCTTTTTATGGCATTATTTTAGGGTATTAAACTTATTATTTATCTAATCAAAACAAATAATTTTTTCATGAACTGAAATGTAGCGAAAAATAAATTAAAAAATAACTGTGGTAACTCCATTTTAACAAAAGTAATTTATGCACCGAGCTACTAAAGCCCTGTCTTATATTGAATCCGAAGCGTAACGAAGCACCCTAAAATTAACTCCCGAGCGAAGCGAGGATGTTAAAAACTTAGCTTAGCGCACTATTATTGTGCTATGTTAATTGATTAAACTTATTTAACTTAGCCACCGTTTATGTAAGGGGGTACATGTCGATTACTTAAATTATTAAGTTGTACAGATTACCAATTAAGACCATTTATAACAGATAAGTTGGTTGCACGTGTTTGATTTTTTTTGTTCATATATATATGAAGTACCTTTGCAGAGCCGTCGATATGTAAAGTTCAATTTCGTGTATTAACCACATCTTCCAAGTTAGCCTCGCGTCGTGAATAATTATAAGTTTAAATATAAAATCCTGTAACGAGGTTCATTTAATTACACCGCCAATTACGATTATAATCATTTCTTGCTAACATCAACATTGCTACGCAATCGGTGATAAAAGTAGATAATCACTGTATAGCCCTAAGAGCTAAAATAATGGCTTGTCTTTTATTGCCTGCAATCATTGAGATATTATGTACTAGTACAAGAGGCATATCAAACATATTCCATGGTCCTTTCACGCGAAATAACTCCTTATTAAAATAAAATCGAGTAAATTTTGTTTTAACAAATTCTAACCCCTTTACTTATAAACGACTAGCTGCGTCCCGCGGTTTCACCCGAGTAAGTCCCGATCCCGTGGGAATATCGGCATCAAAAGCCTATGTTACTCAGGGTGAATGTAGCTTTTTAATGGTAAAAGAATTTTTGAAATCGGTCCAGTAGTTAAAGTAGTTTTTGAGTTTATTCATAACAAACATACAGACTTGTACACACACACACACAAATACTAATATTTCCTCTTATAATATTAGTATAGATGACTAACTTTATGTAACGTTAGTCTTTACATAAAGTTTCAATGTTAAAAGACGGTGACAAACGTTACATAAAGTTAGTCATCGTTTATTTATAAGTAAGGGGGATAAAAGTTTTATTAGGAGTTTATGAGGGGGAGTTTATAGTTTGGCAGTCATACTCTACTATTTCAGAAACTTAGATAATAAATGTAAACAAAGAACTGTCAATTTTAAAGGAAAAAATCAGAAAAAATAAATAAAGAGCTGTCACTTTATGTCAAATAAATGTAAGGGGTTTTTGTATATGAGTGGTATTTCGATGGGTTTTTGTTTACATTTTTGTGTATAGTTCTTGATTGATTATTTTAAACCTCTACGTTAGACATACATTTTTATTGTCTGTCTGTACACATTTAACACGTTCTTATGCAGTTACTTTAATAGCGTGCGAAAACTGGAAAATGTAATGAATCCATTAGAACAAAACCTGATATTACAGTTTACAGCATAATTGTAATAATTAAACAATAAATAACAATAAAGAGGCTGGACTTTAAGGTTTCTTACGCACTAGCGGTTCCGGTTTGCTAACAACCGCGCGGTTAGACGCCCACGCGGTTAACCGCTCTGCTGGTGCGTATGACTACCCACCTTACTTATAAACGATAACTAAGTTTATGTAACGTTTATCTCTGTCTGTCATCTTTGAAATTTCATATCACAGTAAAAGACAAACGTTACATAAAGTAAGTCATCGTTTATAAGTAAGGCGGTAAATGTAGAGAGGATAATTTTGGAACAAAATATTTCTTCGAAATTGCAGTTTTGGCGAGATTCGCACTTGTGCTTTTCCTCTTATAAAAGGTAGGGGTCTTTTCCGCTAGACCACACGGCGCGCATAATAGAGAGAATAAATTTGGAACAAAATCTATTTTCGAAATTGCAGTCTCGACGAGATTCGAACTTGTGCTTTTCCACTTGTAGGGTTCCGCTAAACCACACAGCTTGCATGACATCACGCTGTTTTTAGGGTTCCGTAGCCAAATGGCAAAAAACGGAACCCTTATAGATTCGTCATGTCTGTCTGTCTGTCTGTCCGTCCGTCCGTATGTCACAGCCACT
The DNA here is from genome assembly GCA_958496205.1 of Idaea biselata. Taxonomy (NCBI): domain Eukaryota; kingdom Metazoa; phylum Arthropoda; class Insecta; order Lepidoptera; family Geometridae; genus Idaea; species Idaea biselata. The sequence goes on along the minus strand of OY292394.1, from coordinate 38,356,895 downwards.
TTTCTCCGAAACTATAAGAGCTATACTGTTGAAACTTGGTAAGTAGATGTATTCTGTGAACCGCATTAAGATTTTTACATAAAAATAGAAAAAAAAATACTTTTTGGGGTTCCCCATACTAAGAACTGAAACTCAAAAAATTTTTTTTCACCAAACCTATACATGTGGGGTATCTATGGATAGGTCTTCAAAAATGATATTGAGGTTTCTAAAATCATTTTTTTCTAAACTGAGTAGTTTGCGCGAGAGACACTTCCAAAGTGGTAAAATGTTGGTCCCCCCCCCTGTAACTTCTTAATTAATGGAATGATAAGACTAAAAAAAGTATATAATGTACATTACTTTGCAAACTTCCAACGAAAATTGGTTTGAACCAGATCCAGTAGGTAGTTTTTTTTAAAACGTCATAAATCGTAAACCGCAATTTACCATTCAAAACAAAATCTGTAGTATAGATAATGGTACGGAACCCTTCGTGCGCGAGTTCGACTCGCACTTGACCGGTTTTTTTTTTCCTTAGCACTAGGGATTTCTAAGGAAAATGAGACATCACTCGTTCTACTGATGTCTTCCTTTGTATGAGGCGTGCTATATCTTAGTTAAGTCTATTCGTCATTTATAGTTTTTTAACAAAAAATCAGTCATTTATAGAATTGTGCATTCCAAGAATTGGTCAATTTTAGACTATGTATCATTTCGAGAATCGGTCATTCCTAGACTAAACCTTACTGTCGGATAAGACAGTAGACAAATATTCAAGCACTAATTTTGAAAAAGAAATGTCGTACTGTTTTTGAAAATCCACCACGCCACTGGCTTACTAGTGGAGTAGCGGCTATCGCGCTGGTTCAGATCACCAGTAGGTACCGGTTTGAGTCCCGTCGTGTACGAACATTTTTAAAAGCATTTTTTTCAAAAACAGTATTTCTTTAGTGTCACAATTATGTTTAGAAGAAGTGTCTTATTATTGGAACAAAGTTCCTTATCGTGCGTTGCGAAAGGGGGCTAGACGGAAAATTAAGACCAAAAGTTGTAACGACATTTTTTTTGCTTGGAAATTCGTTCCATCCGGGTGTTCCTTGACACCTCTAAAGTTTTTTCTTATTAAAACTGTCTTAAAAGTTTGACGATGTCAAGAAAAGTAAGCATTCACATTTGCACATCCGGTTGCACCGGAAGTAACGGTGTCGTCGTCGCGTGCGCAAAATTTCATACAAAGTTTTAACTCGATTAAGATTATTGCAATTTATTATACTAGGTTGCTGGTTGAAATATATCTTTCCCAAAATAAAGGTAATTAACCGACTTCAAAAAAAGGAGGAGGTTCTCAATTCGACCCGTATATTGTGGATATGTCCGCGCCGTACTCCGGCATATGAAACCTCATATGGCGCTCCGATTTCAATAATTCTGTTTTTATTTGGAAGGTGAGAGTTCTAAGTTGGTCCCATAAAATCTTGGTGATGATCTGATCTGTATCTTAGGAATGATGAGCAGAATAGCATCCTAGAACGCAGTAAATTACTACTTTATGGACTTTTACCAATAGAATCAGCTCTTAAAGAACTAGTTACAGATTAATGGAGCTCCTAAATCCGCATTCTCATCAGAAAACTACTCGAATTTAAATGATTTTTAGTGTCAGTCAAATGTGCTTTTACTTGACAATGATAAATTGGGTTGGTTCAGATTGTAGTTTGGCTGCCCGACTTCAAATTACATAACAGATATGTCGGTGGCACTGTATTCAAATGAGGTTATTTTATGCTTTTTTGAAGTTGGTTTTTAATTTTTTTTTATTGCTTTCTTTATGAAGTCTATTTATCATTGTCAAGTAAAAGCACATAGTCCGGGATCCCTGGTACATTTTTGCAATTGATTACTTAATTAAGCTAATTTTTCGTGAGTAACTTCATTTTGATGAGACTCCCAACAATTTCCAATACGAAACTCTTGATTGTGGTTGATAGATAACAGAGGTAGGATCTGTACTACTACTTTTGAGCGTAGGACCGGGATAACGTACCACGCAATTTGTAGGACAATTTGACTGTTAAATTATTTTATATGTAGTAGGTACCTACTCAATAAAAAAAAGTTTGTCTTTGACCTGGATTAAATCATTGACCGAAGTACCCAAAAAAAGATCCACAATTGATTCTTAATGTATTTGGTTTGTAGTTTTTTACTACATTACTGTTAGCAATTCTTAAGGCACTTCGAATTCAACACAAAAAATAATCGATGTAGACCAACAGACGAGTAAAAAATATTGGTCAACCGAATTCAATCAGGCGCAAATTATGATTCAATCACTGTTGATATGGCGCCTTAATGACGATTGATTGTGTTCTAAAATTAGTAGGTACTTGTCACGATCAAAATCGTGTCAAGCCTCAAGCTAAAAAACCAAGCGTAACAACAGCTACGCATGTATTTTTTTCGGCTTTCTACTACAATCTGGCGATGCAAGCAAAAATTGTATCAATGTGCTGTGTGTGTAATTATAATTACATGCAATACAAATTCCAGTGATTTCTGTTGACCTGCATTTGTACCAGACTGCGCAACGCAAAGAAGGGTTATGTTTTGTAAAGTATCAATGATAACAAGACACGTATTAGTAGTCTGTACCTACTAAAACTCAATAGCTAAATTTAACAGGTCTCCTGGATTATAAACTTGCCGCGTAATGTTCGTGTCCTGAGTATTTTAATCTAACAATAAGACAAGACAAGTGAAGTTAGTGCGGAAATAGTTGCCATTTCGGGTGTAACTGTAAAGCAATGGTCAGTGACCAGAGGGGTAAACGAACTAACGTGGGAGTACTCGACAGTGGTAAATCACTTGCCGAAGTAACTCCTTGATCGCTACTTCGACTTGGATTGGACGACGATGTTCGATTTAATGCTTTTCTGTAGCTGGGGAGATTTATGGGGATAGTAAAGCAGACTTTACATCCTACTAGTATTGGAAAGGTGAAAGTTTGTCTGTAAGTAGGGTCCTATATTTGTTACTCCTTCACGCAAAAACTACCTACTAAAACGATTGAAATGAAGAAAGCTTTGTTATTCTGATATTTCAGCGGGTGAAACCGCGGGGCGTAGCTAGTTGACAATGACTTTAAACATTAATATTCTATTTTTATTTTAAGAGCTTAAGCCTGCACTGGGCTTTCATAGAAAGGTAAAGTCATTGCTCCTGGATTTAGAAAAGATGCGTTGTTGGTTCGAATCCCTCCCTGCGTCAATCGTGCGTTGTGTTTTTGCAGAAATATTTTTCCTTTAAAATATTTCAAATTTAAACATTTTCATTAATTTATAAAACAATAATAATAATCTTAAATTTATAAGAAACGTTTTCGATACTAATCTTTAAACTAGTCGTTTAATTGGGTATCGAACGGGCACTATGTAAAACGACACTGTTCAATAAAGAGGCTAGGCTGTTAACTAAATGACAAATTTGACTAGTTGGCTGCCATTCATATAAAGCTACGGGGCCAGGGTCACACACGGGTCAATTAGTCTTAGAAACACACAAAAATACAAAAAAGTACCCCGTTGATGTCTTTTGTATGAATATATCAAATAGAGTGTAAAAAAAACTATGAAGTAAACCTAAAACTCAAAATTACATAGCCTTATTAATAAACGTGGAGTCAGGTCGGAGTAGTGAGAACATGCTTTGTCTTTTTCCGTGACAAGAACTATCAAAGTTGACAGACAGAAACAAAAAGGGGTAAAATTATTCCGAACTTACTCCCCGTTTATTAATAAGGGTAACAGAGAGTATAGTAGATATTAATACCTACCTAGTTAATATAAGGGATTGAATTATCTATGACCATAAATGTGCTTACAAAGGAAATAAATAAATGACGAATCATGCATGATTTTATCTACAAGGTTTGTTAGGCATATTTTGTCCAAAACGGTACCTAGTCGATTAAGGTTTGACATTACCTAGTGCTTAGTCATTCATAAAGGAATGGACTACGGGAAGTTATTTGCAATAATCATTCTGAGCAGGTACTTACCTAACCTGATATACAAAGACTGTAATATCGACGAAACGATGCCATATTATTATTGCCTCATTGCAAGGGGCTAAATAAAAGCATCTCGCTAGAACTCTGATGAACAACATGTTATAATGAAGTTCGCGACAAACTGCTGGAAGCTGGCTATAGCCGGTAGATTTGTAAGAATTGGTTTTGACGACCTCTTTGGCGCGTCGTGCGAAAGCATGACTGCAATGCAGAAGGTTGTTGGTTCGATTCCCGCCAGGTGCAAGTAGGTAGTTATGCTTAAAAAACAAATATTTGTGTCTGGTCTGGGTATCCCTCTATGTATAATATGTTTGTATTTACAATATAAAAAGAAATATAACTATTATATCCGTTGTCTAATCACCGCGTAACATAAGCTTAATCGCTTACCACGGGGTTAGATGGCGCTGTGTGTTATTCACAGAATTTATTTATTTAATTGGTAGCGGTAGACGTATATATAAAACGTGAACTAATATTATCTAAATTTAGTTGGAAGAGACCGCTCTTAGTAATAGGGCCGCGTAATGTGCCAATTTATATTTAAGTTTTCCATTTAATTATACTTAAATATTGATTTTGGTGTGCCTAACGAAGCGTTCTCTATCTTTAGTTCTAACTTGCTGCATCCCGCTGTTTCACCCGCGTAAGTCCCGATCCCGATGGGAATATCGCCTATGTTACTCAGGGTGAATGTAGCTTTCATTTGGTGAATTTTATTTTTTAAATCGGTCCAAAAGTTTTTGAGTTTATTCATTACAAACATACAGAAACACAAAAATACAAATCTTTCCTTTTTATAATCTTAGTGTAGAAAAGTGTAGGTTAGTGTAGATAAACTTGTGCTGATCACAATAATAAGGGATTAAATATTTTCGCGAATCAAAGATGAGATCACGAAAGCTTCTCTCAATGAGTCATTGTCTATCGACTGGTAGGTTAAGGTGGAGGTCAGCAATCTGATGGGGTTTTGAGGCATTCAATAGGTTACCTAGAAAAGCTCGCCAAACCACTCTCTCAATAGGAACATCGAACAAACGAATTTAGCTTAACTTGGTCCTTTTATGGTTATCGCTTTTAAAATGTGAAATCGGTGGGTAAGAGGAGGACCCATGAGTTTCTTGTGGTTTCTTCTCATCGGGGGCGCGTTCCGAAACCACACTAAACCATAGTCATATGTCGACGTTTAAAAAAGATCATGTATTTTTATACATCGCTCTAACTGAATAAATGAATTTGAATTTGAATAAATTTGGCTTTATAAATATAGGTACCCGCTGCTGGTTCAGATTACCAGAAAACATATTACCTTACCCCAGTAGTCGCGGGTTCAAATCCCGCCTCGAATTTTAGAAAAAATTTGTTTGATAGAAATTTGGAGGTGCTTTGTTTTTTAAATAGAGCTTTTTTAGTTGCGTTTCTGTATTCGGCCGTTATCGACTTAAATCTTTATAATTTAAACTAATTAGTTTCTTAATAGTTCAACTAATAAGAATAATACTTTATTATAAATACATATATATATATTAATTTACATATAGCTTTGGCTTTAGTTTAAAGTTAGTTACGAGGCCGAGGTACTGCATTCCGATAGGTTTAATGCAAATCTTGGGTTCGTGACTTTATGACAAACGACTGGAATGCAGTCAACTTACGAGTATATATCAAACTTCATAGGTCCAGTGGTTTATAATTCCATTAGTGCTAACAGAAAGATTGGCACTTTTAAGTCATTGTTGCCCCTGGATTTCAATTTATTTTAATGTATGTAGGTACCTATGTGTATTGTTATCTATCGATGTTTCTATCTGAAAAGATACGAGTAGGTAAATACATTTTTTTAAACATTATGTTTACTTAAGATACAGGAAATATAATGGCGAAAGCAGCAGTCTGCTCTAGACGTATTAACCTGTTCTTTTCCAGAGGTAAGAACTTGTCAATACACAAAACACTAATCAATAGTTATATTATAAGAGATGACTTAGTCGAGCATACCCAGAGAAATAGTCAACTAAGTCCTTGGTTATAATTTGTCTTAGACTCTACAGGCAGCGCCATGCATGACTATTGGCGCTGCATAAATTATCTACTTACATCAGATGTAAAAGGCAGACTTCTTAACAAATAGTAGATCTTTGAAAACTGATTAATAGACATTTTACAGTTTTAATTAATGGTGTTAATTACTTTTAGCATTGTATCAACGCTCAACGTTTTGATACCGTTATAGGTCCCTTCTTTAGGATTGTCATTCTAATGTATTAAATAGTTACAGTGAAACTACCGTCTTATCAAAATTGACCGAAAAATTTATTTAATTTCAATACAACATTATACCTATACTAGGTAGATTAAGCAATGTCTTACTCATAAAGTTATTCTATTCAATTACTGTTCCCTGTAACGAGTGACTATCTTCGAGATAATCGCCTCCATTGTGTCTGCAGTATGAGACCGACCGACACACGCCCAAATTCTTGCGCAGTGACACTTCTGAAGGGCGATATTTACATTTCTGGTAATCGCTTGGGTGGAATGTGAAATCAAAATCACTTCGCAACTGTTGTGTACGGCACTACACTCTGAAAATAAACGTGCAAAAATCCACCGTGAATTGTAAATTTTGGTATTATTAAAATGTATTTTTGAAGTGAAAACTTCTTTTAGCGCGGTACGCATATTTTTAGATGAGATAAAATCTCTGATCTCGCGACACCGTTACCGAGACGCAGACATAAATATACATGTACATATATGCACACACTATAGCTCCTATAAGTTTTTACTTTTGTCGGTACTCCCGGAGTGCAACCCGTTTTTTAAAACTATATTGCACCGATGGATACCGTGGACCGCCAGGATGAGAATCTCGAGAAACTGATCATCTGCGCAAACGTAGAATGCAAAAGGACACGTGGAAGATACTTTAAAACTCTGCTTCATAGTCTGTTCTTCAATACACTTATTCTAATAACAACAATTTTGGAACTCTACGCTGGGTATCCAGTTTTGCTGCCATCCTACTGTATCTACAATCTACATAGCATATTTCACATACACATCAATACTCCTGCGTAATACTGTGGTAATACGATTTGATAATAGTCGTTCAGACGGAAAATAACCAATATTTACCTCGTAGTGCTAATATTTGCTTATGTCAAACTTAATAGCACATCGCATTTGCAAGCGATTAATAGATACCTGGACAGTAAACCACTAGTAAACCGACATAACCTGATAAACAAGTTGTTGTGGCTACTAATGAGTATTATTTAACACTTAATATATTGCTTTTAAACTCATATAATAACGCAAAGTTAAAACACGATATTCTACTGTTTTTGTGATCTTCAATTCTATGGCAAAGTGTAGCTGCAATGCAGCTAAAGTGTAGCTGCAATGCAGTCATAACTTTAGGGTTGTACATACAAATAGTACCAAATTCAAAATAAATATTTCCTGAAGACTGAACCGAATAATTGTGCCAAAGATTCGGTTCACGGTCAGTCATACCGAACAGTATTCGGTTTAAGCCGTATAAGTATTCGGGTATGTGGTGAAAGTACCTACTTTTCAGCGCATCACTGTACAAGTACTTACATAAATACTAAATACATTATGTACTAAGTTTTTTTATGAAACCTCAGTACTTTAACACGCTTTAAAGTTTTCATATCGACGTCAACAATCTCCAACCCTTTACGAAAGTTAGAAGCGTTCTTGTGGTCAAGCTGAAGATTTCTTGCATGCTCTATTTTCCGCCTACACTGCTAACAGCTGCAGGTTAGTCTAGGCTCCGACTTACCTCCATATCGGCTTTCGTGTCGTGACATCGACTGACCTCGCTCCGGCTTTGAGACTCGTGCTCTCGTGCCAATCGAAATTGATCTGAAGAAAATGTTGTTTCAAATAACTGAGATATGAAGGTGAAATGAGGTAGGTAGTATCTATGTTTGAGCTCGTTTTTACGCGTAATTATATATATGTACTGGAAACTGGTTGGATATACACGAAAAAATTATATAGATACCCACCTAACAGCTGACAAAGTACTAAATACATTTAGGTACCTACCTATACGAGGCCCTAAAATTGTCTGTCGAAATCGACCAAAACTATACTTATACCAGCACACGTTCAATCAAGCGCGAACATGACAAAATATCGAAAAACGATTGACGTACAAATCATCAAAATCGGTCAACCCGTTTGATCTCTAGAGGAACAAACATGCACACATACATACATAGACGGTTAATAACATTAACCCTTCTTTGCATCGCAGAGTCGAGTATAGAAGGCATATTTTTTGAATCCTTTGTTCAATAAGATCGTAAGGGATTAATTACATAACTGTAACTTATCGTTAGCCATAACTATTATGATTAAACATAAGGACAGTGGGAAGGTGGAATGTTTGTAGAGCTGTTTAGGAAGAATGCAGTATAGGTACCTACCTACTGTATACTTAAGAGATCAGACACATTTTAATGCCTTGGCTGCTTAAATAGCTTATTCCTTCTTGGTACAATTTAAATAAGTTAAATCCAATTAAGTAATAACTTGTGTAACAAATTTGTATTAGACAAGATACCTATTTATTAATGATCAAATAGGTCGTAAATCACTACGTCCGGCACTAGTAAGGTAAAGAAAGCAATTAATAAAGAGACTTGAAGGATTGATTGACTAGGTATATTATACCTAATTCATAAGTCTATAATGAACCATACATCCTAGCTCTAGGGTTTGCAATACTCTTTAGTAGTTAGTTGGCAAACGATCACTGGCAGCCAATCCAATTGTTCCACTGTCCGACTTGCAGGCTTCCTTAATCTACACCGACAGCACACAACGAAAGAAAATGTCGCGGTGTTTTTTTGCTTCTGTAGGTGTGGGCAAGTCGAATGGTGGAACAACTGGTTTATTTTGATTGTTACTCTTATTCAGCTATTCCATAAAATAAGAAAATTTGATAAAAAAATCAAAAACCACTTCATAATTTGAAGAACCGGTATTTAAAATCGAGTATTTATCTAATAGATAGAGCTACAATTAACATCTATATTCTTAATCGGATAGCACGAAATTATTTAACCTAAACGCCTAGACGAGCAGAACAAACTTTCTTTTCATTTAACAACTAAGGTAAAGCCTGTATACCTAAGCTACCTACACTACACCTTGTATATTAAACTGTTAATAAGATTCCAATGAAATTCATGTTAATAACCTGCCTATAATCTACCCACAGTAACGTTTCTAAAGGCTTAGCTTTGCGCAGGCGACGCTAACCGCTGATTGAAAGCATTTACAAAGCGTTCGCGCAAAGATATTTATCACAGTCGAGGAAAGAGAGTAATTATATATTTTGAAACGATTTATTCAGCAGCGTGACAAGAGAAGGTCGAGGTAAATTTTTATACTATTCATTATTTTATTGCTACAGTTATTGACAACGAGTTACGAAGGTCATCAGATTTTACTCGTTTGACTGTTCTGTCTTTCTACTCGGTCTTAGACCGAATTATGGCCCTTTGGGAATTAGATAGTGTCAACAATTTTTAACTATTTATTAGTTAAGGAAGTATGATTCTTCCTTAACTTGACTAACGACGACGTGACTGCGGTGGCGGTGAATTTTACAACTCTTTATATTTGGTTCACTGTTACAACTGCATGTTTCAGCACTGGTTTTCATTTTTACTACACTCATACACTTTTACGAAACTAAATTAATTAATATAATTGGTCCCGGTTGCCTGATTCTGCAATCATGAGGTCAAGTTAGAGGTGTTAGGGCGACCTAAAAACTCTAACACTAGGTGAGCCACACCACTATAGAAGAGAGAAAGGAAGAAGAATATAGAGATGAGAAGTGTTTAGGTCCGTCAATTAGTTGTTCTTTCTATACCACTTTAGTATAAATCTCATCGAGCTAACATAATGAGTACCGATCCCACGCTTAATTGTTAAGGAATTAATTTGCAGTGCTCTAATGACTTTCCAAGTGAACATTAAGTTATATAACTTTGGTTAAGATTTTTGTAACAATTAGCAATGTGCTTAGAATTATAAATTTACTGTTCGTCATCCATCACTCATCCATCAGATTAAAACACGATTTCCTGTATATATGAACGAAACGCCAAAGACGACCTCTATGGCAAGTCAGGTGAGTACACGACTGCAACGCGGAAGGTTGCGGGTTCGATTCCCGCCGGGGACAAATAATTATGCTTGTTTTAGGTTCTCGCTGATTTCTATGTGTATCATACTTACTTACTCACTTACTCCTCTGGCGCAGCGACCCGAAGTGGGTCTTGGCCTTCGACACAAGAGAACGCCATTTTTGCCGATTTTGGGACGCCTCTTGCTACTCTGCTGCTCCTAATTCGCGCAGATCTGCTTCCACGGCATCCCTCCAGCGGTATCTGGGCCGACCGACTGGGCGGCGGCCATTTGGGACTTCAAGATAGGCCTTTTTGGCGGCACGATCGTCCCCCATCCTTTCAATATGGCCCAACCAGCGTAGTCTTTGGGTTTTGGCTTCTTCCATGATGTTGGGTTCGGCGACCATCTCCTCGATCTCCAGGTTTTTTCGAACCCTCCAACTCCCATCTTCTCTCTGGGTTCCAGAATTCTACGCAAGATGTTCCTCTCTATGTGTGTATATGTAGGTATACCTATTTACAATATATTTTAGTATTTCCGTTGTCTAGTATACATAGTAGGTAAGGTACAAACTAAGTTGCTTAATAAGTATTCATCTGTTAGATTTATTTTAAAATAATTTGTCTATCTAACAGTGTGCAACATCATGCAGTATTTTTTTTTTTACTTAATTTATATATTGGTCTTCACAATAAAATTATTTTAGCGACATCTAAGCACCAAATTCACCTTCATTTTAGACTTTTATTACGCTTCAATAAATTTTATATATTTTAGTATCGTTTTAGTTTTTAGATAAAAACGGACGACAGACATAAACAAACGAAAACATAAACGCATGAAACAAAATATTTAGACGGTTCTCAATAGATAAAAATCAATAACAAATCCAGAAAACATTCGAAAATACAGTTCGTTGGTAACATCATCCATTAGTAACATCATCCATCCATTTTCTAAATATATGTTCAGATATAAGATATAGATAAGTTTAACTAGTATACCTATCAGTTTACCTAGCCGTTGTGCGCCTCGGCGCTTAGGTAAGTAGGTACATAAGCGCCGAGGCGCTTCTACGAAGGTAAACTGCGCCTATACCTAATACTCGCCGTAGGATTTTAATGTAATTTTGAATTTTGAGAAAGCTTTTAAATCTTATATTCCTAACAAGTTTTAATAATTATAGTCTATATATGTAGGTATTACTAGAAATAGTAAATCAACTACTATGAAATTAAACTCATTTTGACCAACTACAAAAAAAAGAGGAGGTTCTTAATTCGACTCGTATATTGTTTGTTCTGTAGTCAATCCCGTTGCTTTTGAAGAAAAATATAAATCAACCAGTGACAATATAAATACATATAGGTCACCTCATTAAAACAGTTTTCATAGTTCATGTTAAATTCAATGGAGACTTACATTATCTATCACTAGCAGAGTCCCGCGGTTTCACCCGCGTAAGTCACGATCCAGCACGGTTTTCCGAAAACCCTTTCTTAGTGGATACCTACACATCGCAAAGAAGACATTCTCCAAATTTCATGTCTCTAGGACCAGTGGTTTGAGCTCTGCGTTGATATATAGATCAGTCAGTCAGGACATTGAATTTTATATATTACTATAGCTACGTCCCGTGGTTTTACCCGCATAAGTCCCGATCCCGGAGAAATTTTCAAAAATCCTTTCTTTTTGGTTGTCTACTACTGTCTACATTACATAAAGAACACACTTTCCAAATTTCAGCCCTCTACTATCAGCGGTGTAGGCTGGGCGTTGATCAGTCATTCAGTCAGTCAGTCGGTCAGTCAGGACAAAGCAATTTATAGAAATAGATATAGATTTGTAGATTTCACAATCCACGATCGGAATGTCCTAACTTGACTGCAACAACGAGCGACAAGAATCTCTGATAGGTCACTTAGAGTAATTTGTATGTTTATCTAACCGAGGTTATGTTAATACGGACCTTCTGGCCTTGAGCGAGCACGCGTTGAATCCATAAAACTTGGACTCGACCGACATGTTTTCGAAGTTTAATTTTTTTCTTTTTCTGAAGTTTCATTTTAGTTCTTAGTTAGAAATAAAATAATCTCTAATTAGTTAAGTTAAATAGCTTAAAGTAACCTCCATAATTTGTTGTTCTTTTTCTTTTCTGTTTTCAATCGTAATTAAAATCAGGTCTCCCGCGATTCAGGTTATCCTCGTGCGGGGACCGAGGGTAACAGAATTTGTAAATAGGGTTTTATGGAAATAAACTTTTTATTAATTTTTATTATTATTATTATTTTAGTGGTTAACGATTCAAAATTCGACACAGGATCTTTAATATTTCTTATGTGTTTATTGCTTAAGGCATTTTTATTAGAAATATTTTACAAGGAGAATTGTATCGTCAAAAATTCTCCCGTGACAGGATTCGAACCTGTGCCCCTCGCTTGCCGGGCGAGTGTGCTAACCACTGCGACACACGGGAACCCACGTGATACGCTGAATTAACAAACTGAATGGAAGTCGGGTCTAAGGTACCATATCCAGGTGTCCTTCTGACCTTAATAAAGTCTAAAACGTCTCGACGATGTTTTAGCAATGTCAGACTTTTCTCGAAAACGGTGAACCGTTGCTAAAGCAATGGTTGGCAATTAAAAAAAAACCTCATATAGAGTTGAACCGTTTTCGAGAAAAAACTAACAATGCTGATGCATTGTTGAGACATTTTAGATAGATAGATATTTTTATTTTGTACAACATAGGTACAAAAGCCAAGAAATAAAAATACAAAGCATAAAGACAAAGCCTAAAATAAAAGTTGCACAAAGGGCCGGCCTTATTGCTGAAAGCGATTTCTTCCAGGCAACCTGGATGGAATAGATCTGTAGTTAACCTACCCATCTACCTACGATCGTACCCTAGCGTCGCTTAAACCCTCAGTACTACCTTATTTAATAATTAGTCATTTCATTACATATCCCTTTCTCTGCATCGTATCGCATACTATTTGACTTACCTAGAACATCGATTTTAAATAATTATATATTTTTTTAGTTGAGTGACTCGAAGCTGATCTTGGCTCCCGAAACGAGAGTTTTCCTAGTGAATACAACATTGAATTAACTAAAAATATCATACGGGAAAATCCTCAGGGTAGGAAAAACCGTAGGTACGTAAATGTTTAAATTTTATTATACCTACCTATTAGGTCGACTGGTCATTGTCAATGCAAGTCGGATATATTGTCGAACGTGTCAAGATCGTTAAAAACCAGGAAAATAAAAACTTTTACGATTTACCTTCCGTTTACATTATTAATGGTCAGCGATACAGAAACCAAAATCTGTTTTTACCTACATATAAAATTCAATGTCCACACTGATTGATTGACTGACTGTATGACTCAACTGTGTTCTATGTGGGGTGTAGGTATCCACTAAGAAAGGGATTTTCGAAAATCCGGACTTACGCGGGTGAAACCGCGGGTCTCTACTAGTACTGAATAACTAATTATCGATCTGCAAATGATGGAAAATGGTTAATTAAGCTCAGGGCTATAAACCCTTATGGTGTCTAGGGGAAGAGGATTAGGAGGGGCTAGAAGAAACACCTTTAACCATTTTCCATCATTTGCAGATCGCCAGTTATTGAGTATTATGTAGGTAAGAAATACTCGTACAAACAAAAGACAATTCTACAGAAACCCATTTAAATCAGGCACAAAAATAGAAAATGAATGTAGGTAACCTACTCTCGTACCGTTCAGTCCGCACAAAAACAAATTAATCCTAAATTAAAATCCGTCGTGGTTTCTTAACCCGGATATTATTATAGACACAGACTTTACTGCTGTTTCACAGATTTGTGCTAAAACCAAAGTTTTTGTCGTGTAGAGACAATGTTTCACTGAGTCAATATTAAGCAAGGATTATGCCGCACGAATGAAATCATCGCCAACTGACTAAGAAGTTTGAAACTAAAGAGGTTTTATTACATTTACTAGCAGTGCCCCGCGGTTTTACTCGCGCAAGTAAGTCACGTGGGAATATAAGGATAAAAGTAGCCTGTGTCTTAAATATGGAATTCTGTTATCTACATATGGAGTTTCATCGCAATCGGTTTAGCGGTTTTTGCGTGAAGGAGCGACAAACACATACACACATACACGCTCATAAACTTTCACCTTTCGAATATTAAAATGATTTAAAAAGTATTACTGCAAAAAGAAACCCAATGAGTTTCTTGTGTCTTCTTCTTAATCGACGGGCTACTTCTGTATGAAAACAGCACGGACGCGGGACGGACTGTCTTCATACAAAAGTAGCCCGTCTACGGCCCGGCCCGGACACGGCCCGGTCTAGTATAAATCAGCCTTAATACGATTACAAAAACATGAACATTTTCAAAGTTAAAACATCTTTTTTGCGCTGAAAAGAAAGCAAAAAAGTGCGCGCGAGCACTTTCAGGTAAAACTTAGAGATTGGGTACAAACCTGTTAAAGACTAGCCTGTTAAACTTCTCAGTTACCTTTAATTTACTCCAGAACACAAACCGCGTACACAACACAACAGAATGTGTAAAACTTATATCCCAACGTAACAAAGGGTCGGTGTTTGTGGTCTAAGCTCATTGTGCAGGATTATTGAACCGTGCCGCGGTCCGATGCAATTGTTCCATACAGTGAAAGGCATGAGGTCAAACAAGTCTGAAGATCTACCTGTTTTGAACTCTCATGAAGAGGAAGTGTTAGGAGAGATGTTTTAAGCTCAAAATACCCGATGACACGTACACTGACACTTTATCTAAAACAGACCACACTTACAGCACACATATAAAGAAATTTGTTCATGGGTGCTGTAGGTGTGATCTGCTTTTGGTAAAGTGTAAGTGTCATCGTGTATTTTGAGCTTTAGAGGGATTTTAGACAGGCGCCTGCCTTATTAACTTATTCGTTTACAGCATACATAACTCGCGCTTGGTGCCCGTCTGGCTCAAACATTGTATCCGCGATGTTTGCTCCATAGAATTGAACTCAATGATTGAAATTAAGGAACAAGTATTTACATAATAGGCAGAAACAACATGCCGACAACGCTGCAACACTCGACAGTTGCTCAACTAAAATGCAGTTAGAGCACTGTGTGTGGCATACTATAGATTCCTCAATCTGAAATACTAACAGTGCCTCCAAGCACTCTTGTTCAGGCGGGTTAATGAGGAACTAACGAAGCTTTCTTTAAACTTACGACCTATGAGCTTACGACTGACAGATTACTTCCTATTAGTTTTTTTATTTCAGACTATAATCTGACGTTTTGGCTCTTTTTATTCGACTTTTTTTTCAGGAAGATGTGTGAAATAGTAGTCTAAAATTTAAAAAAAAAACAAACAAAGTATACTAATATTGCAAAGCTGAATGCTTGCGTGTAGGTAAGTAAATAAACAAGTATATACGCTTGTAGGTACTTCAAGAAAAAATACAGAACAAATTACAATGAAACTTGGTAAACAAATAGCTGGAAATAGGGTAATTTTATCTGTGTGTTCCCGCGGGATCGGAACCTACGCGGTTCAACCGAGGCGAGGGCACAGCTAGTACGTTATAGTTGCGACTACAAAACTTGTCGCAATGACAGCGGGATACCGCTGCGCGCGCGCGCCGATTTACAGAAGGCTTGGCACTGTAAATTGTTCCGAAAGATGCAATTAACGCACGCTACGGCTATTTAAAACGTTTAAAACCCAATCGTTACGATCTCGTTTGACAATTTACTCAACAATTTTGTGTAAAACCTAGAAATAGATATTTAAACGTTGGAATTAAGACGAGATTTGAAACCTTGAAATAGAGTTAGTTTAGGTATTTCTATAGTTCAGTTTGTGAAATACTAAAATTGCAATGATACCTAAAACATTTTTTTTTACTTCAACTAGTTGCGCAACGTGGTTGCACTCGTACAAACCAAATCCTGTGAAAAACAGTGTAAGTATTTCGGGAACGGTAATATAACGTTTCAATAGTCTTACTCGCGAGGAGCCGTAAGAAAATAACTAATAATACTACTGGATTAAGGACCCGGTAAAATGTAACCAGGGTAATAT
The DNA here is from genome assembly GCA_958496205.1 of Idaea biselata. Taxonomy (NCBI): domain Eukaryota; kingdom Metazoa; phylum Arthropoda; class Insecta; order Lepidoptera; family Geometridae; genus Idaea; species Idaea biselata. The sequence goes on along the minus strand of OY292394.1, from coordinate 38,340,571 downwards.
AAGCCAAAAAGAGGTTGTTTTAGACCTTGGCGAACATTTTTTTTCTACAACAAGTAATACTCCAAACAAAATCAAATGTCAACTTAAGGTTAATAACCTTTAACTCTCAAACAGCTGATAATCAACCAAACTTTAAACTCAACATTTTTAAAAAATAGTTCTAATTTCCAATAGTTATACAAAACCGCCCATTTCGGCTTCATATTACCATCCCAAAACACATCGTATAGGGACAAAAAGACCTTTTAATTTTGTAAATTTTACAAATTTTGTATACTTACTTACCTATAAAATGTTTTGCAGGATAAATGCTTTAGTCATTAAGAATTCCATTCACGTTTTCTCTACCAAAAAAACCCAAATTAGGCACCTACTGCACTACCACTCCATAATTAATGATCCCAAACTCAACTGAACCAAGTAGGTATAACAAACTGTATTTAATCCAAATAACTGACAATCATCGCGTTATGTAATTGGTTACATAAATATCCCCCGCTAAACGTACAATTATTTATCGATGTCAATAACTTTCATCGGAATTAAACCTACACTTTTCGAATTTAAACAGCAGGACAGTCTCACAAATACGTCTGATACAATTACTTGAAATAACGTAAGTATATATGCACCTCTTACCTACCTGGTTGTATGGTATTTCAAAAGATACAAATCCGTATTCGAAGTTCAAAGTCAAAGGTAGGTATATTTACGGATTGTGGGTCGAATAGCCTGATTTGTATTGTTTGATTAGCTTACTAGAAATTATACCTAGGACACAGATCACTCTTAGGTTCAGGGATTAAGCCAGTTAACTAGCCATAACCATGTAATTAAAGCCAACAAGCCTTTAAAATAATATTGAAAGATGGTTCCTATCTATCTAAAAATGGACTAAAAAAAAAAAATTATGGACCTATCTAAAATGACGACACAGAATTCAGTGCCCATCTTCTTCGTCGTGGCAAAGGCACGTGTAGCTCTCTCGAATTTAAATTTTTGAGGACCAGTAATCAGCGACATTCACCGCGCTTTCAGTGGCCTCCATTAGTTCGCTCCTAGTGCAGGCAGCAGGGCACAGTGAGTAAGATAGTAAGTCAGATACATATCAGTGCCCGATAAAAATAAAACCAGACTTCAAATTACTATAAAAAGATTCCCGCAGTTTCACTCACGTAAGTCCCAATGCCGTGGGATTATCGGGATCAAAAGTAGCCTATGTTACTCCACGATAATGTAGCTTTCTATTGGTGAAAGATTTTTTTTAATCAGTTTAGTGGTTTCGGAGATTACCCCCAATATACAAACATACAAAGGTATATGTTACCAACGTTACCTCTTTATATTAGGTATTAGTATAGGTAAGACTAGGTAGAGATGAGAGAATGAGTTGTGCGCTCCGATTTTTACCTTATCCTAAATATCTTTCGAAGATTAGTCCTAGTTTCTGAAACTCACAATGTCATCTAAGTGTTCATATTCTTACAGATCCAAGTGCCATATTCAGCAACCGCTGTGCTGTATGAATGTATCTTAATTGAATCAGTTCTGTGTAGTAAATAAGCATTGTGGTGGAAGCGGTTTTGTCATTCGCTATTCTCTGAATAACAGCTATTATTGATCAGTAGTTATTCTTTTAGCGTGAAATCATTCATACATAAATATACAAACACAGGGTGCTGTGGAAAGTTAATTTAAAGATAAAATGGTCAGTGAAGTATCTTCACTGACCCTTCATTGTTTTCAAACCATTCATTGTTTTTGGAAACTGATTTTCTACTACATCAAAAATCAAATATACACAAACACAAACAATAACAAAAAATAAAAATACATATATTGTATGGAGTAGAGCAGCTGTCAAGCTGAGCCCGCTGTACCTTGTCCCTTGCTAAATAACCACAAGTTTCCGCCTGTGCTTTTGTGCACTTTAAAAATGTATTATCATCTCCCACAGTGATGATGATACATTTTACTACACTACCTACTGCTGGGTGTAAGCCTCTCTGTGCCTGGGTCATCCCTCACGATCTTGTGCCACGTACCCGCATCCTGGTCTTGTTTTTAATTTTTAGCAAGGAAATTTCTGTATTGTACTTCGCCTGAAAAAATAGAGCAGCTGGTATACAGTATCGAACACAACAATATTATTGTTTACAAGATGCCCACATCGTCATGAATGTGGCCATTCAGTCGCGCGCGTCAGTCACTTACCCAGAATCAATCAAATCACATGGCAAACCGAAAAACGCGGAAACTACTCGCCAAATTTACTTAAAACCGTTAATTTAAATTTTAAATTTCGAACGTGTGTTCATTTTTAATTTAATTTTTTTAATTTCGAACGTGGCTTCTTTTTTAATCGGCATGTGAGTGAGCAAGATGACGGGAGGCGGTAACTTAGTGAGGATTGAGAGGTACCGAAAGGGCCCTAGGACTCCTAGGTCTGCTCATGCGAGGTACTATTACACCAGATCCCTAGTACTGGATTCTCCGATCAGGAAGAGAACCGTACCGGCTCGGACAAGGTAAACTCAAACGATATATTTAGGTAAATAGTGAGTGCTCGTAGGTTGTCCACTAATAGAACCTTCACTCGGCTAAGGTCGCAGATACTTCCGGAAATTAAAGACATATTCTTGGCCACGTGACGGTATAGAATTGGCAATCAGCGAGTTCGTTTAACTGTTAAATTATTGAAAGTGACGTCGGTATTTGTTTAGGACGAATATTCCATTCAATTTATCTGTAACTAGCTGCGTCCCACGGTTTCACTCGCGTAAGTCCCGATCCCGTGAAAATATCGGGACCAAAAGTAGCCTATGTTACTCCTCGATAATGTAGCTTTCTATTGAAGAATATTTGAAATCAGTCCAGTAGTTTTAGAGATTACCCGGAAAATACATACTTTCTTACATAAATGTTACCAACGTTACTACCTCTTTATTATATAAGTATAGATTTATTTATTTTGTATAATGAAGTAAAATGGTCTTACAAACATCTAAGTCCAGACTACTAACTTTATTATTATGTACCACTTAGGTACTTTATAGAAACCATCGAATAGTTTGCCTTCATTGAAAACGCTTGGAAATTTCAAAGTTCATCGGTTTATATAAATGGCATCTACTAAATCTCGATGCACGCATTCAACATTGCAACATTTCTGAGGAATCCGGTCGAAAGGTTTTGTTGAACATCATGACTAGACGCTCATCTTCGTGGCTTATTTGTGCAAAGAGTAATTTCCTATGCAATATTTGATTAATATATTTGCTACGCTTGAATTTCATCTAAATAAGACCCGTAACAGTCGTACCTAATAAATAACAGATGATTGCTTAAGAAATATTTGTCACATTTTCTATAACCCTGAAATCCACATAGGTACGAGACCGAAGGATCAATTTGACCAAACTGGAATAAGCAACAAATATCGATTATACGCAGAAATCGTCTTTAGTTCGTGTAGCTGTTTTCTTCGCATATATACGATTTATGCGAAGGATTGCTATTCATTGCTTATTCTAGTTTGGTCGAGTAAAGCCCGAGACAAATGCGCAAAGACCTAAGCGAAGTCCTCCACTAGGAACGTCTCTTAACTTAAGACATAAGTACATCTATAGGTTGAAGTTAGTTGAGAGTTAGTATTACTTATTCAAATAGTTTAATACAGTTGAATCTAAGTTAGAATATGTAGGCATATAAGTTTTGGAACGTCATTAAGGACAGTGTACCTACCAAAGACAAAGTAACAATAACAAACTAATAAAAGTTATTGATGAATATTATTGTGTTTAAAAGTAGCAGAAAATGGAGCCAGTTAATAATAGAAAGCTATAAAATCTAAACATAGGAACGAGTTAACCTTACTTACACACTTGCGACATTGTCAAAGTCGACTAGATTGTTATTAACTATACTAGTTATTGGTGCCTAAGGTTTGTTCATGTGATACAACTCATATGCTAAATGAATAAATCTTATATACATGCTAACAGGTAAACGGGTGAATAAATAAGTGCTATAATGCGTGGATTAAAATAAAATCGTATAATTAAGTTAAGAGTAGAATATAACTTGTTATTAAGATGCCACTTAAGCTAAGATTATGCAAGTACCTAATAGCATAGAGAACTGATTAGATGCGCAGAAGCAATTAACTTCTAAAGATATTCATGCCTTGTTTAGTTTCAATCTACCCTGAGGAAAAATAATAAACGCAACGTGATTAAAATCGGAAATTGAGTTTAATTTCAAGCGCCTATAAATCCTTAATCCTTATGCAAGGTCTAAATAGCTGGATTAATTTAATCATCCTCGTTAGGAGCCAGACCCAAAACAAACCAAAAAAATATACATCTTTTGTGAAAATTTCAACTACTAGGTTCATGAGGTACAGCCTGGTGACAGACGGACAGACAGCGTAGTCTTAGTAATAGGGTCCCGTTTTTACCCTTTAGGTATGAAATCCTCAAAAACACATAAAACAATCAGATAGCGTTACTAATCTCTGAGTCGCGAAAGAATGATTTTGTAGAGTATAAGTTCTAGTGTTGATCGTTAGATTTTTTCCATCTAAAACAGATAGAAACAATAACGAGTCACCTGGACGGTAACTCTAAAATGACTTTAATTCTAAAAGAACTTAAAGTTCACAACCCATTAATCCGACCTCTAAAAGCCTGACCCTGCGACAACACTGCATGGCATGCACACCGCGTTTCTCTAAGTAAAAGGTAGATTGCCTCGTCTCAATTGGGATTAAGGACAGCGCGCATTAAACAAACAAACATAGCACAATGGTTATAGGTATACCCGCTGTTTACTGTTTAGAATTCTGTGTTAACAATGCGCATGCTTAGGTAGGTGTATCTATAGGTATACCTATCGTGTGGGATATTCTCTGATGGTTGCTTGGTAAACCTAACCATGAAACATCATGTTGAGATGCTTGGGCTCTGTTACCTATTTGGTAAACATAGTGATTGTTGTCTGTCTTCAGCTAGGTCTAGTTAGTCTGTTTATCATATAGTAGATGAGGAAATTGTTGATAAATAAACCTTAGTTAACCTACTGAATGAAAGAATTAGATCAATGGGTAGGTAAGATGAAGATTATCTGTCTGCAGGTTCTTCTTGTGATTATCGCGTAGTGGTGTGGCTCACATGGTATTAGAGTTTTCAGGTCGCCCTAAGACCTCTAACTTGACATATCGACTGCTATCAGAGATAACAACCGGGACAAACTGCTTAACGTACCTTCCGAAGCACGCAGGAGATTTTTTGCCACACAAATTATCGATCACACATCCAAGTAATGACCGCACCAAGCGTTGCTTAACCCGCTGGATCTTTAAAGATCGGCAGGTACAGTTAGGCCAATGAGGTTTAAAATTAGATACAAAATAAAAGGTATTTAATAATCATCTAGCCATATTCGCTTAAGTCCTTCATTTGGAAAATCTTAAACGATAAAAAAAGCTAAATAATGCTTCTTTTATCGTTTAAGATTTTCAGGAAAAACAGATTTTAAAGAGACATTGTTTGACAATACGTACCACAAATCTCTTTGGTACAACAACAGTATCAATTAGTTTTTGTAAATCATTGTCGCTGTGATGATCGATATGGAACTGTAGCGAAACACCGTCAAGCATGACCGATTGTTTCATGTCTGTTTCTACCTACTTTAGTCTCGTTTCGAAATAGTACACTGCAGAATTCAGCAATGCGAACATACAGGGTGTAACTTTCAGGCCGTCAGCTTAACCTAATAATAATATCCTGGATTTTTCTTCTGATTTTGCGATGTTGAATAGAAATTAAACAAATTTTCGGTTTTTATCAGTCAATCCTGAAGAAGAGACCTGTAAGTAAAGGGCTTGAAACGTTGAGCATTGAAGCAAGGCCAAAGGTAATAAACACCACACGATTAAAACCGAAAAATGTCTTTAATTTCAATAGAACATCGCGAAAACAGAACTAAAAACGATTGAAACAATGCTAAAAGTAATAAACACCACGCGATTAAAAACGAAAAATGAGTTTAATTTCTAATTATACCCTGATTTTAATTAAAACTATATTTTTTCTGTTATTCAATATTTCTTCTGTTGTCCACAGATGTCAGTCCGCCCCAAAAGTAATGGATAGTCACAGTAGATCGGCGTCGCCGCGGGAGCCGATACGGCCCCAGCACCGGCCGCCGTCCCCCCCAGCCTCCCCAGCCGCTTTCGACAACCGAGCCTATCAACATGACGAGGATCCGAACCACAACGACTCCTTCACTTCAAACGCTCCACAGCAAAACGGTCAAAACGGACAGAACGGCCACAAACCCAACGGCGACACTAAACCTGAAGCTGTCAACTTAGAACTCATCAATTTGACTCCAAAGAACGGAACTAAAAAGAAAGATGTAGAAGTCGAAATGAATGCTACGAACCCTTATGACGAATACTTCGTTCCTGTCAATGAGCATAGGAAGTTTATGAGGTTAGTGAACTAATATTAATACCAAATTCCAGTTACGACAATAAAATTTACAACATATCGATGGCATGAACAAGTCTGTTTCGAATGGTGCTTTTGAAGCTCGTATAACAGTAACAGGTGTGTTGAATCAAATCTCGTATCAAATCGAACGAGATCTCTATCTGGGACACGATGCTGTGTGGGCTGATCTGATTTAGATGGGTAGGTATATGATTTACGGCCTAGACGGGGTTAATTGTACTCTCATATTTGGATATTAAGTCTAATTACTTGAATGACTTATAGGTACAGTAACAGATAATTCAATTCAGATAACTCTCCTACATGAATTTTATTAAAATTGCACAAAGCTGATAAGATATTCAAAACCCGCTACCAACCAAACTAACACCGAACTTTAGCGCGACTATATCTTACAATTACAATCCAATTTATCAACACAACTAGACAAAAACTAAAAGTTCTAAGCCACTATTGTGCCAATATTCCAGGAGGTATTTATTGTATGAAATATTCCGTACCGGCGCGGCGTAGGTACATAAAAAAACATAAGTAGCTTTCTTTATTAAACTGTTATTTTAAACCTATTTCCCTCTCTAGCTAGTTGAGCCGACCTTGAGGCTCCAATAGCCTCACCGTTAAATTGGCGAAGTGACTTGTGACCAATCCATTAGTCAGATTCCACATTTATATCTCGTGATGGTATACCATAGCGCATTGTTTTTCAAGCAAAGAACTTGTCCGAACATTCACTTACTACGCTTCGTTAACAGCACAAAATGTATGGGGGATCAAGTAGCATTCTCGATATTTTCTTGATTTTAATGTATGTCCTACCTACATAAATTCTACTTAGATAGACCTATTTCAATAAATTGTATGCAATTGTTAAATGACAAAATATGTTAAGTAGTTTAGATGTTATGAGGGCACAGAAAACACATACATACCTTCATACATAGCGGTCAAAATCATTACCCTCCTTTTTGTGTTGTCGGGTCAAAATAAAGGAAGATCTGTTACCAATTATCTCGTAGATACAGCCGAGCGGTCATAGAACTTAGGTACTCTTCTGTGCTCTTACGGTCTTGTTCAAATGAACCACTCATTAAAATATCCCAAAAAGCCCTACTATAACAGTAACCTGCAGGTCTATTACAGCTCATATAATCAATATTAATTAGGCAATTAATCGACTAAACTGGGTTTATTTAAAGTCGGTCGAGGTGCGCAGTGTCTGAGGGAATGCGGTCTCCTTGTCGACGTTATGCAACGATTGGCCAGCGAACTGTGCTGTGACGTCAGGCAATTAGTATGAGCCTAGCACCTAGTACCCGAACTGGGTCTAGTGCCAGCTGTAGACTATTTTGTAAGTGCTTAACTAGCTGCGTCTCGTGGTTTCACTAGTGTAGTCCCGATCCCGCGGAAAATTTAAAAAAACCTTTTTCCAGTAGATCAAAGAACACACCTTCCAATTTCATGTTTCTAGGAAATTCTAGGACCAACGGTTCAGGCTGTGCGTTGACTATAGTTCAGTTGATCAGTCAGGTTTTAGAATTTTATCTGTATCGACAACAATATGACGACAGAAATAGAACCAGCATATCAAATAATATGTCCAAGTAAAACAAGGTACCTACTCACAAAGAATCTATAAAATATGGACTTTGTTATGGCAGGCTGCATATAAAAATGCCTAATTTTCTTCATTTTTTAATTATAAATGGGCTCTAAAATAGGTGATTAACTTATCTTACTTGCTAAGTACGTATCTATACCAATTAGGTATCGTTAAATTAGATTGGAACCGATCATATTGTCATTCGTATCCTGCCTTTCGAATCTAGTTACTTTAAACCTCACGTTCCCGCATACTTCCAACTGGTGACCTTCGCATATCTCTGAGTTGAAACTTAGAATCCATAAGTATTACTTATGTTAAGTTTAAAAATAACGAACTTACGCGTGTCTCATGAATTGCTAATGGATGTTTTTAAGGTTTCTTGCGGCATTTTTGGGTTTTTAGGCTTTTTTTATAAACGACTAGCTGCGTCCCGCGGTTTCACCTGCGTAAGTCCCGATCCCATGGGAATATCGGGATCAAAAGTAGCATAGTTACTCAGGGTGAATGTAGCTTTCTCATGGTGAAAGAATTTTTGAAATCGGCACAGTAGTTTTTGAGTTTATTTATTACAAACATACGACACACACATACACAAAAATACAAATCTTTACTTCTCATAATTTTAGTGTAGACAAGATGCGCTCCGCGGTTACACTCGCGTAAGTCCTGATTCCGGGTTGGTTTTTTTTTCAATTCTTAGTGGATGACCTTCACATGACAGAAAACACACTCTCCAAATTGCATGTCCCTAGGAGGAGCTGTAAGAGAAGGAGGACCCACTTTACAGTTAACGCCTCCGACATGAAATGTGATGTTGTAGATAAAATAATTACAGGTTTGGTACATATAACTAATTAATAACAGTATACATGTTTCTAAGACGTATGGAGTAAACAAACACGCTAAAGTAGAACAATAGCCGTCCAAAGGCTAGTTTATCTGAATGCAATCATTTATTTACACAGTTTATGGTCCGATAGTGTAACTCTAAGCTAAGTTAAATGCCCCGTTTTATGCATAATCTAAATAAAACTGAGTCAAGAAAGAAACAAACCACAGTTACAAGTAAGTTAGGTACCTACAGAAACGAATATGTTTTTGTGCCACGTTTGGGCATAAGCCATTGGTACCTAAGATAACAACTTTAAAACAAAAAATAAATCGGCCAAGTGCGAGTCGGACTCGCACTCGAAGGGTTCCGTACCACTATCACAATTGGGTACGGATACGGAACCCTAAAGTAAACACTGGAGCAAGCGAAATCCGTGTACATTTACCTTTACCACTGATACTAGTTTATCACTAAATGGATAATGGTAAAAAAAATCGCGCTTACGTTGCCTTTTACCGTGAAATATCGCTTTTATTGCCCTTATGGTATATTTGTTTTAATTGGTTTGTTGTTATAAAGCGGCTACAGAGGATAGAGGTTCCGATAGAGGTTATACACACCAATTCACACAATTATTTTTTCAATTAGGTATTGCAAATGGTAGGTATGTAGCTCATTAAAATAATATTTTTACAGAGAACGCAAAGGAAACATCTAATATCCTGTTTCCTCTAGTACCTATGTTTTCTTTTCCTCCGTCCCTTCGTCCGTTTTTAGGGTTCCGTTCCTCAAAAGTTAAAAAGATCACTTCTCGTCCTGTCAGCTACGCCAGGCGGTCTCACTCGCGTTAGTCCAGTTCCTGTAGGAATATCGGGTCAAAAAGTAGCCTATGTTACTTCTGCATAATGTAATTTAAAGAAAATTACATCGGTCTAGTAATTTCCAAGCCTATTCGTTACAACAAACAAACAAATAATTCCTCTTTATGAGTATGAATCTAGTTATAGGCCTATTATATTTATGTATTCTGTGGTATAGGTAAATAAACATATAGTAGTTAACAGCTCATTGTCTCCAGCACATAGGTAGGTAAGCATTTTCAACAAATACTTCAGGTAGGTTAGTAGGGTTACCAACTATATTGTTAAAAACAGTATTACACTGGTTTACACTACATTACATTTTTTACTGTTGAACGAAAATAAAGTAATACAAAATAGGTACTGTTTTCAAATTTTCAACGCATCCTCGATAATGTTTTTATAGTTAGCTTTGATAGTTTAAACATGTGTCTGGTCGGAGGTGTGGTGGGCGCTCTGGCTTGACCTCTGTCAGAGGAAGCTTTGGCGCTTTTTCTTGCGAGTAAGGCCTCGTAGTGACAGAAAAGCAGTATTTCCTAAGTGTGGTTTAACACTAAGAAATAATGATTACAGTTATTTTTTCTAAAATACTGCTTATTTTACTTCCCACACTCAACATACTTTTTTTCTTGTAAAAAAGTTGGTAACCCTAGATAGGTAGGTATATAATATTTTCTCATTCTGTAAAACAACAAAACAAAGAGTCGAACTCGTTGACTTTCATATTACTAGCAGTTTCAGGTTACACAATCGTTTGACCATTGTTTCTTTAAGCAGGCCTTTAAATTAAGGCCTGCTTAAAGAAAGTTTTACTCTCCAACTCACCTGCCTTGGTCGAAAATATAAAACTTGCCAAGTGCGAGTCAGACTCAGGAACGAAAGGTTCCGTACGATCATCACAAAAAATAAGTTTTGTTTGTATAAGTTTGTTGTATGAGACTCCCACTTAAATACTTATTTTATTATGTATTTACTTATAATTAGTTGGTACTCTAGGTACTATAGTCGGCAGATAAGTTGAAAATTTTTGACGTGGAAGGGGAAAGTTGGCGCAGTACATTTTACATGCGACTTCTATGAAAAATCTACTTCTGCGCATCCGCATCCGCTTTTTTTCAACTACTTTGCCCACTGTACCGGCCACTGTACCTACTTATTTGCATTCGTTGCCTTGCCGCTCATCACAAAAAAATTAGTTCTTGGATGAGCGCCAACAGAAATTCTGTTGGCGTTACGATATCATAAATTGAATTGAAATTTTCAACTGTCTAGCTATCACTCATGCATGAGACACAGCCTGGTGACAGACATACAGATGGAGACAGTAGAAGCTTAGTAAGAGGGTCCCGTATTTACTTTTTGGGTACGGAACCCTAAAAAGTAAGTAGGCCTGCGTACGATTGCAAAGGGATTTCTGCAGGTAGGTAGGCTACTACAAGTAGTACGGAACTCATTGGTTGAAATTCATTTCATATTCAAATTACAGAATTTTGAAAGCACATTTTTGTAAAAAAAAAATATACATCAATGGACCGTGAAAAGAGTTCGCATTTTTGACCTGTTTTGGTTTTAAGTTAACTGTGTTCGTCGTTTACACATTTTGATATTTAAAACAATAGGTACATAACTGCTTTACGATATTTCTTATTTTTATTGCTCAAGGTATTCTACTAGAAATATTTTACAAGCAGAAAGTCTTTTCTACAGACAAACTTTACAAACGTCGACTGTTTACTGCCTGCAGTATAAAGACTATCAGAAGAAATGTCTTTATGCCATAAAGCCTATATCAGCCATGCACCTACGTTTTGATGTTTTTCATATTCTAATTTATCCAAATTTTATTTCTATTCTAATTAGAAAATGAAAAAAATACATACTAACCTGGCATGTAACTTAGCATGGTCATGGCAGATAAAGATTTAATGGCATATACATATTTGTTCTAACATCATTATTCAGGAAAGAAACAGTTGACTACGTTTGTATTGAGAACGAGTAGGTAGACTTTCCTCTTAATAACTCTCCTGTAACACTCCTCAGGATTCAGGATTCGAACCCGTGCCCCTTACTTTCCCGGTGAGTGGAGCAAGGAGATATGTATTTCGCCCCTAGGGCATAAACAAATTTGCTCTAATGCCTTTATCCATGCCGGAAATAGTCGGGCGAAATAGTAGGTATTTTAAGCAATAGCATAGCTTATATCGCGGGCTTTGAGCGTAGCGACCAAATCAAGAAATTCCGTAACGAAAATAAAACCTAACACCCCCCCACTTCGCCTACCATCGAGACTAAGAAAAAAAATGCTATGCAATCGCTTTACCGCGTCAGTCTCCGAGTCCCACACGTTTTTTTTTCTCTTAAATAAAAATAACGCACGACACATTTATACACCACTTTACTATGCACAGTCCTTCCTCACATTAGTTGTGTGTCAAATGCATACAAATATTTTAACTTCGTGCACTCCTAGGCTATTACTCCAACGCCTCATAAGTTACAAAAGACTTTGTACCTAATCATGTAAGGTTTAGGGTTTAAAATGATTCTTTAACATAAAAGAATAAGTCAGAGACCTCACATAAGGCTGGGGCTTCAATACGGTTTTGAAATGTGTTTTTAAATGAACTAACAACCTGTTGTTTCTAATCTTGTTTCAATTTTATAGGTATTTTAGTGTGAGCTTTCAGATGTCGTATTATCGTTTTGAGAATAATCGAGGTATAATTTTAGCATCAAAATAAATTGAAGGCCCCGGAAAAGGAGTTTTGGTCATATAGCCCCATTTTTATAAACTCAAAATACTTTAGTAGCAACGCGCTGTAATTTCACCTGTGTAAGTACGATCCTGTGGACAATTTAGGACGAAGAGTAACATAAGATCATCGGGATCATAAGTGTTACGCTATCCTGTGTTACTCTCCAACACTTACTATCCCTATGCAAATTTACATCCAAATCGGCCGATCTGTTTCACCGTGAAGAGGGAACAAACAAACAAATATGCAAACAAACAAACTTTCGGATTTATAATTAACTAGCTGCGCCCTGCGGTTTTACCCGCGTAAGTCCCGATCCCGCGTGAATATCAGGATAAAAATAAGCCTATGTGTTATTCTAAGTCTCCAGCTATGTATATTCCAAGTTTCATCGCAATCGGTTCAGTATTTAGTTTTTGCGTAAAAGAGTAACAAAGTCACATACATACAAACTTTCGCGTTTATAATATTAGTAGGATGTTCATAAGTAGGTAAGTACAGATATAGGTATTAATTAAAGTCGACGGAATACAACGTTGTCGTTTGCCCCAATTTCGATACCCACATTGTTGGTTCGATCATTGAGCAATCGCCATTGAAGCCATCAATGGATCCTAAATATCACCGTGCCATTTCTATTATGCAATGCAGTTGATAATAGACACATGATAAATTGTACGTACGCAGAAGAGTATAGTAGGCGGTACTATTTGGTATTTTATAGTCGCAATTTAAATATTTGATGACAAAATTAGTGCCTAAATACTTAGAACTTCTTTATGCGCCATAGTTTTTTTAGTTTTTCTCAAGACTTAGGTGACTGTAGTTACTTATGAATTTTCATCTTACGAGGCCAGTATAGTATAATTAAGTTACGTGTGTAAAAACATGGTTTTAATTTCAACTCAGCGCTTATACGCAATTAAGGGGCTTGATAGACGGACGGATACGGACGACCGAACAACAAACAAAGTAATCCTATAAAGGCTTTATAAGGGTTCCTTTTTTACCTTTAGAGGAACGGAACTCTTAAATTAATAAATAGTATTATAAATTATACAACGTGACTACTGCAACTAGTTAGTTGCAATAGTTACTTTAAAGTAGGTACCGTAACGTCTTTAAATACATAAATTCTATAAAATTCTTAAAGCAGTATCTAGAATATACCTAGTTTCTTCTTCTGTTTTCGCGATGTTGTATTGAAATTAAAGACATTTTTCGGTTTGAATCGCGTGGTTTTTATTACTTTTAGCATTGTTACAACGCTCAACGTTTCGAGACCTTTCCAGGTCTCTTCTTCAGGATAGACATTTTTTTTTTTTAGAATATACCTACCAAGTTAGATTTAGCAGCGATAATTCAGATTATACCACTACGCTATAGTCCCAACTTAGTTCTGTTAAAACAGACACATTGCAAAAGCAAAAAATAACTAAATAGCTAATAAACAACTTGCAGTCGGGTAGGTCGCCAAGCTTAGTCCTAAATAGGATATGCAAAACTATCTAATTAAAACAAATTAGTTTAGTTTACGCAGGCTTGAGGCACCGCGACCAATCGTAAACGAAGGCTCACGAAGGAGTAACTTACTTTATAACTAGAGTCCGACCGAAACTGGTTTTCTGCCCGAAACCGAAACCGAATATTCGGCCGTGGCTTTAGTTTCGGCCGAAACCGAAAGCGTAACTCAAGTGGTCATATTGTCATGTATAAAATTCCTTAAAATACTGAAATTTGGTACATTTTACCCATTGCATTTTATCCTAATTAATAAATAAATAAATAAATTCTGTCAACAACACACAGCGCCATCTAGCCCCGTGGTAAGCGGCTAAGCTTGTGTTACGGTGACTAGACAACGGATATACTACATATATTTATTTTTCTTTTGTAAATACATACATATTATACAAAGAGGGACACCCAGACCAGACACAAATATTTAATGCATAATAGGATTAATTAGGACATGAAACGTAAACACAATTGTAATTATTTATTTAATATAGGTAATATAAGAAAATATTAATAATTTATGTTTTTTAAATTAAGTTCTCATAGTAAAATGTTTATCAGTTATCTTATCACCAATGACGTTGCCGCGAGAAACGAAGTTAGGCGAACTTCCGACAACATTTTTGGTTTCGGCAGATATTTTGGCCGAAACTCGGCCGAAACCGAAACCGAACTTTCGGTCGGGCACTAACTAAAACCATAACAACAAGGATTGTTTCGCGGGAACGCTAGGAACTTGAGGTTGACGACCTCACGACCGCAATCACCTCTTATAGGTAGGTACCTATAAGAGGTGCCTACCTACCAACGGCTGCATTAAGTCCTAAAGCATAGGGCCGACCGCGACTGCCCCCGGCTTAATGATCAGGAATTAGGATGTAAAAAGTTCTTCATCGAACAATCATCATTCTTTTCCATTCTTTTTTTTTTGCCCAAAATATTTATGGGCAAACTTTGGCCCGGTTTAAAAGGGAAAATGGTTCCTAACGTTTTGTCTGCTGCACTAGTATTATTTGTCCAGTTGATAACTCTGTTTCGTTGGCTCAAAACTCAAAGCAGCAATGTACTGTAAATCATATAGGTATTATGATCTAGTAGTTCTGGCCTACTACAGAGGCTTTAAAAACTTGAATACTTGAATCTATACCAAAACTCAAGACAAAAGTCTCAAAAATGTAGGGTAGGTTATAGGTGGGTAAGCTCCAAAACAACGTATTTTGACACATTTACGCAAAGGGCACCGATCATGGAGCAGGGACCGTCGGAACAACAACAACTTCTAAACAGCGATGCCACGAAAGATTACGAAAAGTACGTAAATACAACGTTTAAATGAATGTTATACAAAATTTCGCGAAATGCAGTGATATTTTGAAGTTCCTTCCGCGAAATCTTGACGATAAAAATCTAAGCACGTGTTTTGGTACCCTCTGAGGATGCAGTCGTGTCGTGTTACAATTTAGTACTTATCGAAATCCTAAAGTAAAATATTTTGAATGCCAAATGCTGTACCTACTGATAAGTATTTTAGAAGCTAACATAGGTACGATAAGATCATTAAAAATCGTGATCTCACAGAATTAATCAGCAAAACTTTTTGTCTACCCCCGAAACGCAAGCCAAATCATAACATAATTCAAAGCTGGAAAGTTAAATCGGTTATGTAGGTATGTACAAACAGATGTGTGCATATTTAGTTAAATCAATTGTATTTTAAAAGCTTTTCTACACTAATATTATAAAGAGAAAAGATTTTTTTTTGTGTGTGTATGTGTGTCGTATGTTTGTAATGAATAAACTCAAAAACTACTGGACTGATTTCAAAAATTCTTTCATCAAAAGAAAGCTACATTATCGCGGAGTTACTTTTGATCTCGATATTCCCACCCCACGGTATCGGGACTCACGTACGCGGGTGAAACCACGGGACGCAGCTTTAATATAGATTTATGAATCTCATTCGGTTATTTATTTATTGTTATCAAGAAATGTAGGTAAGTATATATGAGGCGATGTTCGTAAACCTACAATAAAATCCTACTAGAAAATGTTAATGAGAACATAAGAGCATAACTTTGCTGACCCGAGAATATAGCGATGGCAAGAGAGTGCGGTTTTGGGGTACCGTTCGATCGAAATTAAATGAAGCCAGTTGAAATTACTGGCGAAATATCGAGCTCCGTCAAAAAACAAGTTAAAACATAGTAAATACCCCGTTATATAATAATATTTGTAGTGAAATTAAATGAGTTTTTTTCTTATTCCAGAGGCGAGAAGCTGTACGTGACAGCAGACAAGCGCGGCGAGAAAGGCGGCTGCAAGCGACCGCTGTGCTGGACGCTGCTAGTGTTGCTTGTGGCAGTCGTGGTCGCGCTCATCGTGCTCGCAGCCAGTAAGTACAACTGTAGTTTCTTCAGACTGACTGTAGTCCCGGGGACAATACGGCCATTGTCCATGAGTATCATGACTCTGAATGACGCGTTACTCTGAATGGCAATAAGCTCAATCGCAATAAGCTATTCGACGATGCAAAAAGTTATAAGTCTGAAGTGACTTTCAGTGTGTCTGTTGCATCGTACATCACGAACGGCTGAAGCGATTATGATATACCTAGTACCGCTCACTTAGGTAGGTAATATCATTCCCAAGATCGCAATATCAGTCCTATACTTATCGATTGTAAAGGACAGGGCGTCGTATTTTGATGCGAAGTTTTTTTTTAGTTTTTATCAAAACTGATCAATCATAAAAACTAACTGTAATGATGTTTTATTATGCGCTACTCTGGAATATTGTTTTCCACCTGCTTAAACTATAGTCATGATTTGAAACCAGGGGTTTTCAGCGGTATATTGCAGCGGTATTCTATGTCTACGACATAACCGCGTTTTATCAAATGGAATTATATCATTAAATTCTAGATTACATTCCTAAAGAACAAATAGATATCTAAGTTCTAAGTTGGGACTTGATTGGTCTATTCCTTCGCCTTACTTTGATTCAACTTTTGAAAGATCATCTAAATCTATTAAAATGCTTTGTCCTGAGTGACTGACTGACTGATTGATCTATCAACGCATAGACTAAACCGCTTAGGGTAGAGAGCTAAAATTTGGAGAGCGTGTTCTCTAAGCGATAAGGGAGGCATCCGATAAAAAAAGATTTTTAAAAATTCCCACGGGATCGAGACTTACGTGGGTGGACTAGTGGACTCAGTTGTTCCCATATTTAACTCTAATGTTAATTATTCCAGCGGGCGTTCTCTTCGCAAGCAACCCAACAACAGTAGAACAGTTCAACACATCCTCTATATCGTCTGCGCGCGCGTTCGGCGGCATATTGCACGACCACGACCACGCGCACGACCACGGACACGACCACGACCATCACCAGCACGACCATGGAGAAACCAGCACAGAGGCCGCGCACAAACACGGACCAGAAACACAGAGTGATGAGGCCAATGTGCACACGATGCCTGATGATGGTGATATGTCTGTTTATGGTGAGTGATGATGATGACTGGATTTTTTGGTCTTGTTAGGTACCTACTTTGGACTTATAGGTCTTTTGAGATGAGTCGTATTGGCCGGTAATGAGAGGTTCGGGTAACAACTTCAGAAATGTTCTTAGTAATATACTTCATACCATAGTGAAAGCATGTACCTAACCGATTTCAACGAAATTTAGCATGTAGATAACTTGGTTTGTTGCAACAATATATTGCTACGTTATACTTACGAGATTGGAATTAACACAAGTAAAACTACATAAAGATTTGGATATGGTTATAGATATGAATTTACATAGATTTTTCATCGATTTTCGCGAAGATACCAGCTTCGCGAAAATCGCGTAGAGACGTAAAACTCGTTTTTCGGTCTTTGCAGACCTCCTGACCCGTGTTATGCCTGTAAAGATCTCGATGAAATGCTTAACGCGATTAAAACCAAAAACTGAGTTTTGAGACTGCATACGGTTTATATAGTCATCTACACGTATAGTTTTGGACGTGCATACTACACATAGGTGTTTAAATGGTAGAGCACGATGGGCAGGAAAGTAGCACCTTGTAGCATATTTCAGAGCACAAGTAATTCAATACTAAACCCTTTGCATCCTCACTATTCCAGTGCCGCGAACAGTGGAAGGCGAAATAAAGATCGACAACGAAGAGTTGACGAGCGGGCTACAAGACCCCGACACCGACGAGTACAAAGACTTCGTGTACACCTTCACTGAAGGTCTCAAGAGGGCGCTGTTCAATCGTACTGTACTTGAGAATGGCGATAATAATATTAGCGTTGAAGTTATTGAACTCAAGTAAGTTATTTATACTTCTAGGTACTTGTATTTATCTATAGTTCCATCCCTACTAATTTTCTGAAGAGGTAATGTTGGTGACATGTATGTTTGTTGGGCGTAATTTCCGAAACAACGGGGCTAAATTTAATGAAATTTAAAAGTGAAGTTAACATATTGCATCTTTAGGAGTAACACGGGCCCCTTTTAGTACAGATACTTTCACGGGACCAGGATTTGTGCGGGTGTAACCGCAGGGTGTAACTAGTATTAAATAATCTAATTATTATGCAGTGGAGTCTTTTAGTTTGTTTGTTCGTAATGAATAAGCTCTGAATCTACTGAACTGATTTTGGTGTACTTAATATGAGGAAATAATATTGCAAAAGAACATGAGCTATTTTTATTTCTATATTCCTAGGGGATCGGGACTTACGACTTACGCTGGGTAGTAAAATTAGAAAAGCTAGGGTCTTTCAATAAATCCCATAAACCAATAAATTTCATATTGACTTAAATAATTAATTGAAACGTATTATCTTTTTCAGGAAAGGATCAGTGATCGTTACTTACAGAATCCACTGGACACCGAAATTCAACATCGAACCAACCAACGACCTGATAAACTCTGAATCTCTCCAAAAAACGCTCGACGAATACCTCGATAGTAACAACCGAATGATCAACATCTATCATGTAGCCGAAGAGAAACTCCTCACAAAGCCTGTCCTCGATGTCTGTCAAATGGACAACAATTTATGCGAATACGGATGCGCATTCGACGAATTAACGCTAGACTTCACATGCACCTGTCCCCACGGACAAATCTTGGATATCTCAAACCCCAAAAGGTGCATGTCTATCCTAGAAAACGCTTACCCAATGGAACCCACTGGGAATGAGAAGGAAAAAGAATACAAAGTTTTAACTGTGAATAATAACCCTAGCACGATTAAGTCAGTACCTGAAAATGAGAAGCCAACCGCTATCGAAAACGAAAATAACTACGACTGGAAAGAAACAGATCACGCCGAACCTGAACCAAACAAGGATAGTGAAGCCGATCTCAATTTCTCTCACATATACGGAGAACAAGAACACGATCACGTAAACGCAGTTCCAGCTCCAGAACCGAGTGCCCAACCAGAACCAACAGCAGAACCCAAACCAGAACCAACAGCAGAACCCAAGCCAGAACCGACAGCAGAACCCAAACCGGAACCAGCCGCAGAACCGGCACCAGATGCAGAACCTACATCTGAACCTGAACATAGCGGTTCTAGCCTGGAAGTTCTTCCATCATCTAAAATACCGGTAACACCAGAGCCTAATGCGGAACCGACAGCAGAACCAGAACCCACAGCTGAGCCTAAATCCGAACCAGAACCCACAGCTGAGCCAAAATCCGAACCAGAACCCACAGCTGAGCCAAAATCCGAACCAGAACCCACAGCCGAGCCTAAATCCGAACCAGAACCCACAGCTGAGCCTAAATCCGAACCAGAACCCACAGCTGAGCCTAAACCTGAACCAGAATCTATTGCTGAACCCAAATCAGAACCAGAACCTACTGCTGAACCTAAAACAGAACCAGAACCCACACTTGGACATAAATCAGAACAAGAACAAAGTGATGAAATAAAAACTGAAACAGAAAGAACCGTCAGCCTATATCCTTTATCAGAATCGAAATCCGAACCTAAACCCGAACCAGAACCGACAGCCGAGCCTCAATCAGAGCCAGAACCCACATCAGAGCCACAAGCAGAAGCGGAACCTACATCATCACCAAACATTTTAGAAGAACCGACGACTATGAAGATATTTTCCCACGAAAGTAGTCATATCATAGAATCTGTTCCAGCTACCGAGAAGGAACCTGTAGAAAATATGGAGCCACAGCTTTCAACGTCAGAAGAATCCGATGCTACCTCTGAACACCACGAAAAAATCATAAATAAACTAAACGAAAATGAAAAACCCCAATTGGTTTTAAAAAATGGTCAAAACTTGGACCTAAACATCCAGGATGAAGTGGAAACTACAACAGTCAAAATTTCAATAGTTGAAGCAAAACAACCAACACAAGAAAGTTCACCAGACATTATCGCTACGTTGACACAAAGCAAAGAAAATGATTCAGAACCAGCATTTATTATGCCTGTAAACACGGAAAACCCCACTGAAAACACCGATTGGCTTGAAGACAAAACAAAGAACACAAATAGTAATAATGACGAATCTAGATCATTTAAATCAATTGATGTAAACGCTGAAGAAATAACCACAACTAAGTCAGAAATTAAAACAGAGGAAACTGACACGATAAAAAATGAAAAAGAAGGAACATTCCACCCAGAATCTGTTATAAATCTTGAACCTTTAACAAGAGAGGTAGAGAACAACGAAAATACGGCTGATTTAAACAACAATAAAAAGTCAGACAATGTAACAACTGCCATTTATTCGACGATAAATGAGGGCGAATCTGTTACCGAACCACCTATATCGACTGTTAATCCTGTACCCGTATTTTCTATAGGTCAACTACTAGAGACGGAAGAAGAGAGACATTTAATGAATGCACTTGTTACAAAGAAACAAGAAGACCATGAGTTAACTACGGAAGGAAAAATTGACGAAGGGAACGAAATTACTTTCGATGGTATTAATATGCTCTACAATCGTTCCTCAAAGTCAATGGAAAATCAAGATGGAAACAAGTTAGAGATAACTGAAACAAATAATAATTTGGCTACTACTACTGAATCAGACTGGCTCTCAGTACCTGTTACTGAAGTTACCTATGAAGACGCAATTACCACATTAAACAACCACGAAACAACAGAGTCTGTCGCCAGTCAAGTTGAAGTTGTGATGAAAACTGGGATTACAAAAGATGATTTCGAACCCGATTACCTAAATGGTAATAACAACAAAATGCAAGAACAAGACGAGCCCCTGTATGGCATGACACATGACTACGACAGTGAAGATTCTAGAGTTAAAAGAGTTCAACACAACACAGTTCTAACTAATAACACAAGCGATGTAGTAACAAACAGTACTAACACCCAAGTCGTAGAAACCACAACAGAAACCTTAACTCCGGTTCAATCAACCACAGTCGTACAGTACATATACAAATCTTCGACTACAGAAAAGCCAGAATTAAAAGAGATTTCTTCGATAACAGTTACAAATATAACTCCTACCGAAGATAATGAACCTGCGCCAGTCTGGGAAGACTCAGAAAGAGATTTAAGAGTAAAGGAATTAGACAAAGCTATTAAAATTGAGGAACCAATAACAGAGAAACCAATTGTTATGGTAGACGAAATAATTGCGCCTGTAGCTTCAACACCAAGTCCTACAATATTAGTAACAGAAACAACTTATAATACTGAGACGAAATTACACCAAAATCAAGATGTGGCTAGAACTGAAAATGAAAATCAAACCCAAAATACAACTCAAGTAAACAACTTAAATGTTACAATATATGAAATATCTAGTCACAATAATTCACATTCGGTTTCAAAAGTTCACTCACAATCTGAAGAATACGAGGACCAGGAAACAGAGATGAACCCTTTCTTACCTGAAGTCGAAAATAATAAGATTCTCGTCAAAAAACTACAAGAAGGCCATGATATTGAGCCAGTTGTAAACGAAACTCACAACGAAAATCCTGACGACCACAAAACTGTCACAGAAAGTACTAATATGAAGACCAATACTAGTAGTTCAACCGTAATTTTGAAACTCACAGAAGTTTCAACTACACCGGTTTCAGTAACTACAGAAACTGATACAGCGTTCAGTGACCTTCTACGGACTAATTCTGACATAAAGACTGCTTCTCCTATAATTTTAGAAGACCCCAAAAAAGAAGAAAAGGCTTCGTTATCAATTCCTAAATTTTTACTAGATACTGACGATTTGGATTCTCCTACTCAAAGCTCTACTGCGGCTGAGAATAGTTTAGAAAACGGTGCAGTAACTCCTTCTCTTTCTGAGGAAGATAACAACGACAGTGGATATTTAAGTGTCGTTCCTATTGAAGAGGAAAGATTAGAAGAAAAAGAAGCTTTCAAAAAGAGCTATGTTAGAGAAAATATTCAAGAACTTAATGATATAAGTGATTCGCCAAAAAAGAGTGATAGGAGGACATTAGACGTAACCAAATTCGATTCAGTTAATTATAATAAAGCGTAGTAATTATTTTAGTTTTTAAGTGAAAAGAAACTTGTGTATATTGCTATTACGTATCCTGTGATACTGTCGGTTCCGTTAACTTAGTACTTATTGAATTTTAATAACTGACTGTATCCTTTTAAATGAATTTGAAAATATAATTATAATCGATCGAACAAAATTCCAATGTAATGAGCAAATATATCTTGATTAGACTAGTCAAACTAGAAAAGTCATCTTGAACAATTACATAGATTTATTTATTGTTTCGCCTTTATTTTGTAGCGATATTAATGATGATGAAATTACGATCATTTTAATATTTATTTACGTTTACAACTACAATTAAATGTACAGATATATTAACAACAACTTTTATGAGATTTCCACGTACTTAACTACTTTTCCATTATTTGTTACCATAGCTAGATGTATATTTTGATTTGTTTGTCTAAATTTATGTAAACGTTTTTTTTATAAGTTGGTAAATGTTTGGTTTTGTGATGATGGAATATTGTCTGCCATGCTGTTGTGATACATCCCGTAATGTTAGTGCTAATGCAGATGTGAGGTCTGATGTATAATAAAATTAATTTAGTATGTACCTATTTGTTAACTAAATATTTTGTATAAATGGTTGATATTGTAAAAATTACATTGTAAATAAATTTTAAGTTAATAATTAATACTGTGTTGTTGCTTTACAACCCTAAATCAACGATCAATCCTAATTAACACATGTCATATTAAAACTTTAGGGTCTAATTAAAATTAAAATGTAACAACTATAAACTTTATTAATTACAATCGATAAGTACACAAATAATGATTGACATAAACTTAATAGATTTTTGATTAATACTACTAATACTATGCTACATTATCACAATTTGTTTTCTATATTACTTTAGAGCTAAACAAATCTAATAAAGTTACAAAACATATAGCAAATTCATAGGCAAAAATAAGTACAATAATTTCATACATAAGTACATTACTTACAAATTCAGTCTTCTTTTAGGGTGTGGGGTGATATCCTCTATTTCTTGAGCCATAGCTTGCTGTTCGTCAACAATCATTCTAGCACAAAGACATCCCTCTCCACCCACTATACAATTACCAATAACATCTTTACAAGTACTAAATGGCACGAATTTCTCTCTTGCTTCTATCTTGAAGTCTATTTCAAAAGTACTCTTAAGTTTTATAACGCCGTTCCTGTTCTCTATATTAGGTCGGTCATAATCTGCGTTATTTGGTATCTTAGCACAATTGGCTTTCTCGATATCAGTGCAAATAGAAGCACATTCGCAGCCGTCACACGCATCGGTATTATATTTCGCCTTCGTATTAACTTTACTCGATTCATAGTTATCGTTTATATCCATATCTGTTTCCTTAAAAGCCTTGTTAAATTTATCAACTAGGTAGTCTTCGTTAATTTCTTTGAAATCTGTATCGTTACTATATATAATATTTTCTTTTATAATGGGAACGTAATCATAAGTCTCTGTGGCTGCTTTGGATATCTTTTCACATATACAGTCATCAGTGGCAATACAGCCTCCAAGAGCTATTTTGCAATCGTCAATGTCATTATTTAGACATGATTTAGCAGTCGTTACTTCTGTATTAGCTTTATCGGTGGCAACCTCTACTTCTGGCTTTTCTTCTCTTAATACTTCCAGGTCAACATTTGTATCATCTATTCTTATATTATTACTGGATTCTTGTGTTGTTGATTCTGAAACTGAAGTAGTTTCTATTAGTGGGCATTTTGATATTATGTAGGTACTTAGTTGATGGGTGACCGATAATTTTTGTGGATCAAATCAATTTCTCGAGCGCTTCGGAAGGCACGTTAAGCAGTTGGTAATGTTTGTTACTTCTGATAGCAGTCGTTAGGTCAAGTAAGAAGCCTTAGGGGGACCTAAAAACTCTAACACTAGGTGAGCCATACCACTATACGGAAAGAAGAAGTACAAGAATAGATGCCACAAACATATTTCATGTTCCTTTTACGCCGAATAAATATAAAAAGCCGCTGCAGCGCTGTCAAGATTGTTGCGTCTATCAAGAAAAATAATGAGTACCGCTGCGGGCTAACAAGAAGTCGATTAATAACGATCAAAACGTTAAAAGCATCATTAAGTTTGTGTTAATGTTACCACAATGCAATGGCTTATATCTACTGTTAAGGTTGAGATCAATGCTCAGAGGTTTGTTAAAAAAACTAACTGCGCACTCGTTTTCACGTGTCATTATCCCGATCTCATAGGAACAACGGGATAAAAAAGAACCTAATAGCCTTATTAATAAACGTGGAGTAGAGTTGGAGTAATGAGAACATATTTTGTCTTTTACCGGGACAACTTTCAAAGTTGACAGACAGGAACAAAAAGTGGTAAAATTACTCCGACCTTACTCCACTTTTATTTATAAGGCTATATGTGTTTATCCAGAGTTCCAGCTGTCTACATAATAAGTTTCAACACAATCGGTTCAGTCGTTTTGCGTATAAAAGTAACACTTTAGCGTTCATAATATTAGAAGAATGTGAATGTCTTGACACCAATTCACACCAACATTAGTAATTTTTTTAAAACACACCTTTTTTAATAGCGTACAAGTTAACTGGAGAATCCCAAGAGTTTGAGTCCGAGGATATTCCACTGTCAGGTTTGTTTTCTGAAATAAAAATAAATAAGTATGAACATATTGCATATGATAGGGTTACCCCTTCTCTTCCCGTTTTATGCGGTTCTTTGAGTTTATAGTTGGAACGAAGTTCCTTATCGCGCGTTACGAAAGGGGGCTAGACGCAAAAAATTAAGACCGAAAGTTGTAACGACACTTTTTTTTGCCACCCGGATGGAACTTCCTTCCATCAGGGTGTCCCTTGACACCTCTCAAGTTTTGTATTTTTTTTTGTTTTTGATTGTTGGGTTATATCGCCCACTATGGGGGCCAATCCATACATTGCAATTGTGTTCACATGATTACTGGTTCGCAGAACTACTAGTTTATAATATTATGAGAAATAAAGAATAGGTAGGTATTTTGCCTTTATTCTCTAAGTACTTAATGCAAAGAGTACAATAGATACTTAATTAGGTAGTGACATGATTTTATTATATTTATGAATATTTACTTGTAAATGATTGAATATTAAATAACTCAATTTGGATAAGTATATCCAACAAAGAATAGGTAAAATACACATAATATCGCACGTGTCGAGTATCGACCGAGTGGTCTAGTGGTGAGGTCGACTGACCGGCAAGCAAAGGGCACAAGTTTGATAGTCGCCGCATTGTCAACTTTTGTAAAATATACATTTTCTCTTACCCTCTGGCTACATTATCGCGATAACGCTTTTGATAAAGATTTGCGTTTTCGCGACAGTGTCCAAAGAATTCATCCTATCGCGGTGTTTTAGATTCAAGCACTTCATTGTAGATCGAACACGAAGTTTTTATCGCGACAACGCAATACCAATCTTCGCAACTCTATGTAGCCATAGCATTATAAATATTTCATTAATTAAATTTAAATAAACTTACTATGTGCTGCCATATGCCGCTTCCTAGCGTATTCGGTTGAAAATTTCTTAGTACAGTCGGGGTATTCGCAGTAGAGCGATTCAGATGGATTGTGGGTCTTCAGGTGTGTTTTCAGGTGATGGGATTGTATGAAACCTGTGTGGTGTAAAAATAATGTATTAAAAAACTGTATTTTGGACGTACCTATATTAATTACTAAACTAACTATTGTTTTTGTATGCCTCTAGCTTTTTTTAACCACGCACCATAGCGTCTTTTTCTTTAAGGCGACAGTCTACCTACTCTTTCTCCATAAAAACGTAGTCGACTGTTTCCTCCCTAGATAAAGACATTAGAGCAAATATCTTAATGCCATAAAACTTATATCAGCCATGACTATGCCTCTACGTTGTTTTTTTTTATTTTCTAATTAAAATAGAAAAATTTGAAAATGAAAAACAAAAACAAAACGTAGGGGCATGGTCATGACATGACTGATATAGGACTTATGGTTTAAACATATTTTTTCTAATATCTTTATCCAGGGAGGAAACAGTCGACTACGTTTGTAAAGTTTGTACTTAGTTAGGCTGTTTTCCTAAGAAATAATATTTGCGCTATTCCCATGCTTTCGGTGAATGTTAGGACATATCGGTTTCCTCACGATGTTTTCCTTCGTAATAGCGATATAAAAGACGCACATTTTTTAAGGAAAAGACATTGGATTTAAAGACTCCTCGAGCTGTTCAATCGAAAAAATGAGAATTTGTTATTCATTGCTTATTCTAGTTTGGATGAATCAAGCGAAGTATTCTAAACATAGAAATCTGTTTTAAAAACAAATCAAAATAGCCAAAAAAAACTATTACCTTTCCCACAAACAGCACAGAAATGCTGCTTGATATTAGAATGCGTTAGTTCATGGTGTTTCAGATGGTGTGAGAAATTGAAGGACTTCTCGCAGCCTTCGTGGCTACATTTGAACCTCCGTTCGGAGACCGGCTTGTGAGACTTCATGTGTGTCCGCAGAGCTATCTCACTGCTGAATGATGAACTGCATTTTGGACATGTGAAGGTACCTGCAGATTAAGTAAATCAAAATGACCAGAAAGAACATACTCTCCAAATTTCATTTCTCTTGCTTAGACCAGCGTTTTGAGCTCTGCGTTGATATTTATAATTTAGTGGTGAATCAATCAATCAGTTAGGACTTATTTTTTTATATTCATAGAGGTACAGTGGCCTGCAGATTAGTTAAAAAAAATGGCGGATGCGCAGAAGTCGATTTTTCATAGAAGTACTGCGCGAACTTTCCCCTTCAACGTCAAAATTTTTCAACTTATCTGCCAGCCACTGTAGGTATTGTATGTCTGAAAACTGATAACGTAACTATGTTGCTAACAAATCTCGAGCGAAATCCACAAAGAAAGGATTTTTCGATAATCCCGCGGGATTTAAGCGGGTGAAACAAATATCGATCGAAACTAAGGAAATTGTTGCTAGTTTCAATTGCTATGACAATTTGTTAGCGACTATTAAATTCTTTAATCCGTCAAAATGCAATAGTTTCATTAGTTGCAATTCAGATTCGTTAGCAACATAATTACATAATCAGCTAGCTAATATAAAATTGAGGAACATGTGTACCTTTATGAGCATACTTGATGTGTCGTTTGAGAAGCACTTCATCCCGGAATTTCCTGTCACACTCCTCGCACTTGACGCTGCCGGTCCGCTCGTGCTGTTTCTGATGACGACGTAATGCTGAACTGGAAATTAAAATATCAAATGATTAAACTTTACTACTAAACTTTTTCAATTCACACGATTTGTTAATATAGTTTACATTGTACCGGGTCTTAAGAACGTGGCGACTGTTACCATTTCCATACAAAATTAATACCAAAATAAATAATGAAAAATTTAGTTGTCTACCTTAATATGGATATTATTCGGATTAAGATTTTACTTTTATAGGGTCCCCACCACAAGGTTTTCCAAAATATTCATTCGAAATGAAATAAAACGGAGATACTTTGTTTCATTTTTCCAGCGTAAATTACTAGTTTACATCTCATTTACATCTCATTTGTTTTATATTATTCCCAATAAAAAGTAATTTACGCTGTAAAAATGAAAAAAAAATGTTTTTCCGTTTTATTTCATTTCGAATGAATATTTTTGAAAACCTTGTGGTGGGAACCCTATAAAAGTAAAATCTCAATCCGAAAAATATCGATATTAAGGTAGAAAACTAAATTTTTCATAATTTATTTTGGTATTAAGTTTGTATTGTATTATTATTTATTTTCTTTTACATTGCACCGGGTGTTAATTGCGTATTGTTATTTATTTTCTTACTTCAACGTTTCGACCAGTTACAATAGTTTTGAATCGCAAGGAGACTCATACGCAACGACAAAGGTAAGACGACTCAGACGTGACGAACTCAGTGGCGTGTCGTGCGAATGCCCGATTCCAATGCAGAAGGTTGCGGATTTGATTCCCGACGGTTGAGGTATTTATGCTTAAAAGTAAATATTTGTTTCTAGTCTGAGTGTCTCTCTATGTATAATAAGTATGTATTTACAAAAGAAAAATAAATTTAAGTATTGTATCTGTTGTCTAGTCACCGTAACACAAGCTTAGTAGCTTACCACGGGGCTAGGTGGCTCTGTATGTTGTACATAGGAATGATTTATTATCTATATCTATAAAATGCGTTGTACTGACTGACTGATGGATCAACACACAGCCAAAACCGCTGATAAAGAAAATAGAGAACTGAAATTAGGAGTGTGTTTTTTATGTGATGTACGCATATGATAAGAAAGGTTTCTTTGAAGTCTCACGGCGTCGGGACTTACGCTGGTGAAACGGTGGGATACAACTAGTTTATTTACATAATAAAAAATATTCCCTATAATAAAATATATTGCTATTCGCTACCAAGACTATTGTAATGAAGTCGAAACGTCGAATAAGTAAATAAATACAAATACGTAAGAGTCAGTCCCGGGAATAAATGTAATTATGTTGATTTCATTTTTAAAGTGTTTCCTACTTGGAAACACATATATTTACAAATCGTGTGAGTTTTAAAAACATTATTTTTATAAATGAACTCTGTCCAGTTGACCAATCTATATTGAGTATGTACAATCTATGAGTTAGACTTGTTGTGTACAATACAAGTCAATAAAACTTATCAAAAACAACTATTTTAATCGAATTGGTAGTTGGCTAGTCACTGAGCAATGTGTGGACAGAATGTACCTACATACCTACAGTAATAAAAAGTACATCTGTTTAGAGGACAGATTATTTGCAATAAATGTGCAACTACAATGTCATTCCTAGCTTAGATACTATGTATTTCATTATATGGAACAGATTGATAACTTCTTTGTTTAAATATTTATTTTTTTGTATTATTTACACTTCAGGGACAATTTTTATTTTGAAAATATGCTTGTTTGTTTTTTCAGTATTCAAAGCTCATTGGAACCATGACCTACAATTCTCTAACCAATATCAATCAATAATCTAGTATAGATAGATTCTCACAGTAGGAGTTCTTAACATGTCTACCATAAAATCAGAACATCAAAGAAGGTGTAAATTTCAATCTAGCATCACCCATACTCAGGCCTTAGTATGGGAAATGATTGAATGATTAGGTTTAATTTTTTAGGATTTATTAAGCAAACATACTCATAATAATTGATTTATACATTAAATGGTCTTAAGGAAGCAGGAAACCCTGCCCAGTACAGTTAGGGTTGCCAACAGTTTTTTCGAAAAATATAGTATTTGTGGCTAAAAAATATAGTACGACCCAAAAAAATATAGTACAAAAATTAGAGCGGTGTTTTGTAGAATAATTCGAAAAAATACGTATTTTTTGCACTTAACCTTTTTTTTCACACTTTCAAATTACTCTTTCTTTCTTGAATATAAAAAAAAATGTTCCCGCCATTCAATCTATAAATTATAAGCACCTTTTTTATGGCTTTTCTTTTTTTCCCTCTACATACTCGTAGAAAACAGTCCTCTGTAAATGCAGAGAGGAGGAATTTATAAAAGAAACAACTTTTTACAAATTATGCCAGAAATATAGTATTTTTGCGTACTATATGTGCTTTCAAAAATATATAGTACGCTGAGCTGAAATATAGTACAATACTATATATTATAGTATGGTTGGCAACCCCAAGTACAGTTGATTGCCCATTGCACAATAATATTTAATAAGCAAAAATGTATATCACACAGTGACTTTTAACACCAAATTGCTGTAGAAAACAAATAAAATAGAATACCTATTTATATTGTGACTAATTCCAACAAATATTATAAATCCAAAACTTCCACACTAATATAAAGTTTGTTTGTTAGTTCCCTCTTCACATTCAAACGGTTCAACCGATTTGGGTGAAAATTTGCATAGGGATAGTTTAAGTGACGGAGAGTAATACATCTCGATATTCCCACGGTATAGGACATACGCAGGTGATACCGTGGGGTGCAGCTAGTGTTTAGTAATTAACTTTTAGTCTATAAAATACTTACATAAAACTGAACTTCTTAAAGCACACATCGCACTCAAAATGTGGACTGTGACTGGTTTCATGCCGAGCCCTCTCACTGTTGTACTTAAACACTTTTTCACAGTGTGAACATTTCAGCGAATCCACACTCTTTGTTTTAGCTTTCATGGTGCCAATCGATTTATTTTAACTAGGATTGTGTGTTCGGTAATGAAATTCTTAAATAATGTTGATTGATGTTGCCAGACATCACAGCATGATTGTTACAATTTGTTCTTTTTTATTTCTGAAAAAGATAAGTTAAGTTATACATAATTTTTGTTATTCAGCACAAATGTAGTAAGCTCAAAGTTAATCGCTAGGTAGTATGAGCTAATTAAAGTAACACGACCACTTTATATTACAATTTATATACTGTACCAATTTTATAATGATGCCATTTCACGAAACACAAGTATTTTTAAAAAGAAAATAACTTCTACATCTTAGCTTATCCCTAATCCCTATTAGCCTTAATATGGATGGAGTAAGGTTGGACTAATTCTACAACTTATTGTTTGTCTGTCAACTTTGAAAGTTCTTGCCACGGAAAAAGACAAAGCATGTTCTCACTACTCTGACCTTAGTCCATGTTTATTAATAAGGCTAATATATTATAAGTTTCTAAAGTTGTAATATAAATCGAGTGATAACTTACCACGGGTTTTAATCCAGAATTAAAAATCATACTAAAATAATGGTATGGCAACTCTGTTATTGGTAAATGAATCATAAAAATCTTCCGTCGTCGAAGAGTTAGGGTCCTAGAACTGGAAACAGGCGCGATGCACTGGCTTAATGAGCCCTAATCCTTATTTTTCTATCTTATCTTTACGTGACTTTTTCCATGCACAACATAGATAGATAAACACTAGGATCAAGCCGTCTTATCAACCAATCGATTGATAATTAATTAGATTGTTTTATTATTAGATTATTAAGCACTTCGCACTCTTAGTGTACCGATAACAGATTATACGCTAGCAACAGTTTTGGAAACCACAAAATGTAATTTAAGAAGAGCAAAAATGTGAAAACAGAAAGGAGAAAATCTAATCAACAACACAATCAGTCAGCTGACTGTCAAAACTGGCATTGCGTCAATGTCTTATCAACATTGTTAATTATTTTTAAATAAATATCAGATTATTTTCGTTTCGAATGAACTTTGATCAAGATACATGTAAGACAAAACAATATGAAAAATCCATAGAATGAAATAGATTGAGGAAAAATGTAAATAACAAAAGCAATCATCAACAAACAGCTGACTGTCAAAACGTAATTTGTGTCAATATCAAGGTTTTATTTTTATTATTTTTATTGTTGACTTTGGCAGGGTAAACGCTTCAAGTGCTTAACGTTGACGTTCTTCTTTGATCTTCTTGTTTATGTCACTGTCAAATTGATAAATCAGCTGTTTTTTGTTTTGTTTGTTCGGTATCTCTAATTCCGTATTATTTGTTGCTGTTTTTTGCTAAATAGAGCTTTCAATTTAATTAATGTACGCCAAATAGTTAATGAGTGATCGATTTTATCCGTCAAATTACATTAACTCTGTACCAACTCGCATTTGTTGGTTATGTTGATTAGGAATACGTAATTAAGGTCACACGCTACATTATTACGTGATCAGCGAAGATGAAATTCTACAGTAACGTCAGTGGCAAAGCGGGCTTGCTACCGAGCACTCGTTGAATCGACGACCGATAAAGTTAAAAACATCGCAATGATGGTACCGGCATGGGTGAAAATTACTTTAATGCTGTGCGCTTACGGTGTGTTCCGAGAAATAAGGCCGTCTGAACCTTTTGTATCTGAATTTTTACTTGGAGAATGGCGAGATATCTCTGAAGAGCAGTTAAATCGCGACGTGTATCCACTTGGCACCTACTTTTACTTAGGTCTATTGGTATTTGTGTTCCTCGTGACGGATTTCTTGAGATTCAAACCTGTTATTGTACTCTCAGGTGAGTTTGATTTATCATTTCACCATACTAACTAGGGGTTGCATTGAGAGAGAACCAATGTCCTTTATTAGATATATCATACATTTATTTTATTGTTATTTAAGTTATTCATTAAGTACAAGCTATAAACTGTACATTTGATTAGTAATCTAGCATAGATAAAAGATAAATGTGCATATTTTCATTATTGTCTTTACCAACAAGTTATCTTAGATTAGTTAACCATGTGTGCCGCTAACTACCTTGCCATGTGAGTGTGCTACCTACCTTGCCTTCTTTTTTTAAAGTTCCATACCTAAAGGGTAAAAAAAACATTGAACCATTCAAGTTATAGAGACTGACAAACGAAAATTGGATACATACATATGCTCGAAAAATATAACCTTCCTTCGGCAATCGGGTACTAAGACTCTACTGTCCGTCCGTAGGAACATCAGAATTAAATTTGCCCATTTTACTCCCAAGAATTTAAAGTATATATATACATACCATAAGTTTCAACCATTTAGTTAGATGAAACTGAACCAATTTTGGTTAAAAACTTTCTCATTTTTTATCAGCATGTTGTAATTCCATGATTAAGCAATTAGTTAGGCCAATAACCTTAAAACTGGGACAATCTTAATCATGATAAAAAGATCTAATAATAAACTTGTCTAGTTAGGCTGTCTTGTATGTTCGTCATTTTAATATCTTTTAATGGGCAGTTTTTATCTGTCTCTTGAAATGAAGTTCATGGCCAATAACATGTCCATGAACTTAATAAGTATAAGTAGGCATGGTTTATTGATTGCGAGTCTTTACTGAGATTGAAAGATGCTATATAGGTATATCTATCTACAACATTTCTACATAACACTGACCAAACACCACCACCAAGTACCTACCAGAATAAAATTATTTTAAAAAACTTGAGGGAGGTATTTTTAAATTGTTATCTATCACGCCTACTGCTTGAATCTGCACTAATATTATGAAGAGGAAAGAATTGTATTTTTGTGTGTCTGTGTCTCTGTATGTTTGTAATAAATAAACTCAAAAACTGCTGGACCCATTTCAAAAATTCTTTCACCATTAGAAAGCTACATTCACCCTGAGTAACATAGGCTACTTTTGATCCCGATATTCCTAAGGGATCGGGACTTACGCGGGTGAAACCGCGGGACTCAGCTAGTACGAAATAAATTAGGGTCTAAATATGGTCAAAAACTTAACTAAAGAACGAGTTGTCAAGTACCTATTATCTTCTTCTAATATATAAAATTTCCATGTCACAGTGTTAGTTACCGTACTACTCCGAAACGGCTTGACCGATTTTTATGAGATTTTGTATACGTATTCAGTAGGTCTGGGAATCGGCTACTATCTATAATTTATAACGCAAAACAATGTTTGCCGGGTCAGCTAGTTATTATCTAACTATAATAATAAACCTTTTTTAGCACTGGCTGGTATAGCAGTATATGCCATACTGCTTTGGACTTCGAGTTTAGAATGGCTACAAGCTTCACAGTTCTTCTACGGTCTCTACAGTGCTACAGAAATAGCCTACCTTACCTACATTTATGCCAAGGTAACTAATACTTCAATGAAATATTTGAAAGTAGTTGTAATAAGGTTAGTAGTGGTAGTAATTAGTGGTAAAAGCACATCGAACGAATGCACGACTGCAATGCAAAAGGGTTCAATTCCCCCCGGGAGAAAGTATTTATGCTTAAAAAAAAATATTTATTCTGATCTGGGTGTCTCTCTGTATATGATATGATAATGTATGTATGAACGAAAGAAAAATAGATATAAGCAAGTATTTTATGTCCATAAATATATAAAGTACCCATATATAGGTAAATCCACAAATATCGCTGCTTTACCTAATCATCATAATTTAATAAAACATACTTAATAAAACGCAAGTGTAACTCACTGACTGACTGATGGACAACGTACAGGCTAAACGGCTGGGCGTAGAGACTTGAAATTTGGAACATAGGTTCTTTAGGGGGATTTTTGGAAATTCCACCCCTAAGGGGGTTAAAATGGGGAAAAATGTTTGTATGCAACTTTGTAACGGCTTTACCCAGAGACTTGAAATTTGACATAGATATTGACATGGGGTCGTAGGTAGGGTTGCCAGGCCCAAAAATGAAAAAGCCTGACACAGGTTCATATTTAGCCGGACATTTTGCCCTAAAAGCGTTTTTTTCTTTTTTTTTTTTTTTACGTGGAGAAATGCGCGCGCATACTGCACTACCACGGGGAGGTAGTGCAGTTATGTGGGACTCCAACCCACTAAAACTCCACGGTCCTCCTCTACCTCCTCTACCGCTAATGGCGGGAAACACGGGCACGCTCTCGCATTCATCAGTGTAACCCGCCACGGCCGTCCGTCGCCGGACCCTCCTCTGGGGGAACGCCCCCATCACCGGCGCACCAGGGGACATGGCACGCCGTGACCACCTCGGGAACCAAAGCACGTGGGTGCCAGACGACCCCATGTCTGGACACCCCTGGTTCCCCTGCGACGGGTCAGGTCTGTGGTCCCGTCGCCAACCACTTTTCGGCTGCAGAGGATAGGGAGAGCGGCAACGACACACCGTCACTCCTCTTCCCCTGCAGCCCCACCGCGTCCGCCATCAAAACGGTGGCGACCCCGCCAAGGCCGCGGAAGGTAGGGAGAGCGGCAACAGCACACCGACACTCCTCTCCCGCCGCGGCCTCCCAACTCTCAGCTGCAATGGCTCCCATACGGCATTGCAGCCCGCCTCAGTTGCGTGGCGCCCATACACCACGCAGCCTACTGGCCGCTTCATCGTTGGCTTTGCCCTAAAGCCCTGATGAGCGGCCCCTCCTCAGGTTCCTCTTCGCTTCACCGTGGGTGACCAAGCCACGGTTACTAAGCCCCCCCGCCACGACAATCCTGTCTGTGGGAAATAGGCGGCACGCAACGCGTGCCACGTTGCGGCCTATTTGCTTATAAAAAAATTAGGCGCACAATATCCCTTTCTCAAATAGTCTATTTCCCAAAATGATCCTTTCTAAAGTTGTCCTTTGCAAAATTACATGTATAGGTAGTCCGATTTGCCAAAAACCGGCCACATTATAAAAAAAGGGTAAAGAACCATAAAATCACCCGGATTAATTAACTACTTTGAAATTTTAAATTTTATGTTGTCATAAGTACTAAAAATATCTGCTTTAAGACCTACTTCCCTGGACTGAGTTTATACAAAGCAAAATATCTACTGTTTCAAGAAGTTTTATTGAAAACAAGTTTTACCGTGGCGTCCTCTAGCGGCCTGAAACATTGAAACTTAGCTAACAACATACCTATAATGTCACCAATCCAATGCAGAAATCTTTTTCAAAATAGTTTCAGTCGTTTCTAACAAAAAGGGTAACAAATACACACACATCTCTCACCTCAAACGGACATTTTGAGAAAGGGACATTTTAGGAAACGAGTAAAGGGACATTTTGCGAACGGGACATTGTAAGCCTAAATGAACTGAGTACCTGCATTACCTAAATCTAGTTAACAAGCTTACAAAATGTTCAATATTTTAAAACTACACATTCACTGAGATCTTCATTGATATACCTAACATACTGAGATTACTACTTATTCACTAATTATTATTAATTAACAATATTTGGCATTTGAACCAATTTTGTCCAGTTTTACGAAGTTTTATGCGTGGCCGCGTGACTCCGACGGGGTTGACCAAAAGCCTAACAAAAGCCGGACAGGCCGGACTTGTACATATTTGGCCGGACACGACTGTAAAAAGCCGGACATCTGGCAACCCTAGTCGTAGGTGAACCATCAAAAGTATTTTTTCAAAATTCAACTTCTAAGGGTGTTAAATAGGATTGCTATCATATTTAAAAATTGGATGTTGTAAACCACGAAACCGGGTGGAATCAGAACTATCCGAAGCCCGACGGGTTTCGGGTTCCCATCTTGTATTAATATAATACACTACCTTTACCTATATTAAAATGCCTATATAAGGTTTAGGTATGTGAAATTGGCCAAGTAAGACAAAACAAAAGTTGTTTAGAAGGTTCATAATTAGAAAAATAGCTACACTTCCATGGAAAAATAAAAAGAGTCAGGTAACATGCAAACTCAAATATTAATAGAATGAGTGTGCAACTAAAGAACCGACGAACGTGATATTTTTATCAGATTTTGTTTATGTCTGTATTATTTTCTTACAAAATAACAAAGGAATACCTAAATTGTGTAAAATAAGCTGCACCCCGAGGTTTCACCTGCGTAAGTCCCGATCGCGCGCGGTTTACTGGATCAAAAGTAGCCTATGTCCTTCTCCAAAGTCCTATCTAAATCTATACCTACCTACCGAAATTCATCAAAACCGGTTCGGCAGTTTAGGCGTGCAAGCGTAACAGACAAAGTTACTTTCGCATTTATAATATTAGTAAGAATACATATAGTAAGATGGTAAGGCCTAGTAAGAATAAATATTATGTAGATTAATTTTAAATCAACAAATAAAAAGAACCTACATTATAGTAGGTACTTACCTACATACTACATACCTATTTATTAGGGGAACACTTTGGCCTCGGTGTGTTTACGTCCTATATAGATAGTGCAATCCACGAAGACGCGCCTCACTATTCCTCCTTCGTATATGTGATCTCCTCAACCAAAAATTGTTGGGGGCGTATCTTCGTGGATTGCACTTTCTGTAACCTTATAAACCAATTTTGTTCGAACAGGTAGATTCATCGAAGTACCCCATAGTATCGTCGTACACTCGGATGGCTGCCCTGACTGGACGGTTCATATCAGGCTTGAGCGCGCAACTCCTCGTGAACTATCATCTTATGGACTATCGAGACCTCAACTATATCACTTTTACAGGTCATACATCTTATTTATACCCATACCCTATTTCAGAAACTAAGATCAAAAATGTAAACAAACAACTGTCAATTTAAAGGAAAAAGTATAAAAAGAACTGTCACTTAAAATAAATGTATGGGATTTTTGTTTACCATTTTGATCTACCTAAGTTTCATTGTTTATCTACATTAATTATTTATTTGTGAGAACCTGTAATTAAAGATAAAGATAAAGATAAAGATAAAGATAAGTTTATTGTTTCTTAAAAGTGACTGGTACAGCAGAGCTTAACTTAACTTAAAACTAGCTTAAGCTGTTAAAGCTTAGTACCCTAAGGGAACTCTGTCCCCCACACTAGGTCTCTAGTGAGCCTGTACAGCGGGGTTACAGTGATTCGCATTGGGGATTTTAATATGTGTGGACAAGCTTAAATGTAAGATAAAGGAGTAATAGCACAAATATATAAAAATAAAAATAGAGTTTAGTACGGCCGGTTATTACCCGTAAGGTCTATACATTGTTTTGTTTGTGTTACTAAAATATGTCTGAATGTGTATAGGTATGACTGTCGCGTGATTGTGTTAGTGAGGGTGAGTGTATTGGTGAGTGTGGGTAGTGAGGTGTGTAGGAGTGAGTGTGAGTATGAATGGAGTGGTGAGTGATTGCATGAGTGAGTAGTATACTAATTAGTGGGGATGGATATCGTGTGTAGATGTAGGTGTGTAGAGATTTATATTTTGGTAGTGAATAAGCATTCTGTTTCGTCATAGCTAAGTGTGAGTAAGTGATTGTGTAAGTATTTGTTGAGTTCTCGGTAGCTGAAATGTAGTAAAGGGGTCTTGTCGCTGAGGCAATTGTAGAGCACAGGGCCTAAGTATTTGGAGCTTCTTTTACCAACCTTTGTTTTTCTTCTGGATACAGCAAACACTACGTCTTTTCTTCGTTTCTCTTTATTTTTTTCCAAAATGTGGTGGTCGACAAGTGCATGTTGACTAATAGTTACTGCTTTAAGAAATAATTGTCTAATGGTGAGTACAGAACATTCTTCGTAGAGTGATGTAGTAGAGTACAATCTAGGTCTGAATTTAATCACCTTGAGGAGGGCCCTTTGAGCTCTTTCCAGCTGGATTATATGAGTTTTGTCAGCAGCACCCCAAGCTCTGATACAATAAGTAAGTATAGACTGTCCAAGTGCTAGATATACTTTCATCACAGCATCCGCATCCATTACATGTCTTAGCTGTTTGAAAATATAAATCAATTTTCGGGTTCTGTTTGAAATATTTTTTATGTGTTCTTTCCAGTCTAAGAAGCCATCCAGTGTTACACCCAGATAACGAATATGTTGTGTTTCACAAATATCTATGCAACCACAGTCTTTGGTATCGTTGGTGCAGGATTCATTATGTATTTTTAATTGCATCTTTATCTTTGGGAGTGACGTTAATCTGTGTCCAAAATTTATGTATTTCGTTTTGCCAACATTTAGCGTAAGTAGGTTCCTTCTTAACCATTTTGATACCGTCTCCAGACCCCTATTAGCTACATCTTCGACTTCGTCCCAGTTTCTTCCGTGAAATATCAGAGCTGTATCATCGGCGTAAGTGACAATCTTCCCATTGGTCAATTCCATTGCACAAAGTTCATTAATATAGGCTAGGAAGAGAGTCGGTCCCAGCACACTGCCTTGGGGTACGCCAAAATTAGTCTCAGCTTTAGAACTCATGAAATTCCCTATTCTAGTCTGCTGTATTCTATTTGTGAGGTAGCTTTTAAACCACTTTAATGGTATGTCCCGTATTCCCATTGATTCTAATTTATTTAAAAGGATAGGAATGGAGACGGTATCAAATGCTTTCGCAAGATCCAAAAATATACCCGTGCATTTTTTGCCTGTATCAAGTAGCTTCGTGATGTGCTCTGTCATATCCAAGACCGCGTCTTCGGTACACATTCCAGTTCTGAACCCATATTGGTTTTTGGATAGTAGGTTTTTATGTTCTAGGTACTTTTTCAGACGGTTATTCATCAGTTTCTCCAGGATCTTCGATATAACAGACAGCAATGAAATGGGTCTGTAGTTGGTTATGTCTTCTTCTGAGCCACCTTTGTATATGGGACAAACTATAGATCTCTTTAGGATTTGTGGAAAGACACCTAATTAGTTTATTGGTGATACACCTTAATTTGTACTTTTGTAATAGCTGTTGAATTTCCTAAATAATAAATAGATAAACTAGATGCGCCCCGCAGTTTCACCCGCGTTTGTCCCGATTCCGCTGGACTATCGGAATAAAAAGTAATCCAAATAAAAACCCTACGGTTTAGTCGTTTTTGCGTAAAGGAGTAATAAACATACTTGAAAATGCCTGTTGAGCAAACAAAACAG
Source organism: Idaea biselata (assembly GCA_958496205.1). Taxonomy (NCBI): domain Eukaryota; kingdom Metazoa; phylum Arthropoda; class Insecta; order Lepidoptera; family Geometridae; genus Idaea; species Idaea biselata. The sequence continues at coordinate 38,300,616 of OY292394.1, read as the reverse complement.
CGCGTATTTCCGATTTTTGCATGGGATCGGGGAGAAATTAGAGCTAACACAGGTGAATTTGCAAGGCAGAACTATTAAACATTAGGTACGGCAGATTCTGAACCTAATCTAAAATAGTGACTATAATTAGGAATGTCTTAAACCTTTGTTCCAGCTCAGATCCTGTCGACTCCAGTAGCGTTATTACTTCCTTCGGTGCAGTTCGGCATCTACTTTCACCGGAAGAACTCTACTCTGACCACCCCCATAGATAAACAACTTCCTGCTCCCGTTAAAATCGTTAAAAAGGTAAATATTTTAATAAGCACATTTGCCAACCTAACCAAAACCAAAAAAAATGTTGTTGTGACTCTAAAAGAAAAAGAGTTTGCGGTAGCGTCACCGCAGTGGCTTACTACTCCAACATCGGTAAACAACCGTCTTCCTGCTGATGTCATATCTACTGTTAAGGTTGTGATCAATGAGCATGGAAAAAGTACCATCTGAGGGGAGCAAAAGTTAGCTTAAACCCCCCTTCCCCCCTCCCTTTTTAATAAAATTATTCAGGATGCTGCTGAGACTCCCATCTTTTTGTAGCGCCTCTGACGAACGGATGCTTTTAATACCATTCTTCGTAAGAAAGTGGCGCCTTTAATGCAGAGAGTGAGGGAGTAACAGCAGTATCACGAAAATTGTGGCCGCGTGCACATGTTATAAAGCAATTTCAATTGAATTGAGCAATGATTGCCGCTTAGAACCACTCCAGTGGTGGTCGTGCGATTTACATGTCCTCTAGGTACAACATTAACACGATTTCTGTTCCTTTATTAGAGGTGACACGCATGCGTGACACCCGTAAAACAAAGGGCAGGTATTGTACGTTATCCGAAATAAATTATTGATTGATTCTCCCATTAAAATGACCGTAATTATCGCATTACAAAACATTATCTGACACCAGCTCATCATAACTTACTCTGTTAACAATAATCTTCGTACATCTTCCAGCAATCATTCCGGTCTAACGTGGTAGAAGCAGCGACTCTAATCGCCCGCCACGCGCGTTCCGCCTACACCCGGCCCAAGGTGGTGGCCTGGTCCATTCTCTATGCAGCCAGCACCGCGCTCTTCCTGCAGGTCCAGATATATATGCAGCTGTTGTGGAAGCAGATACAGGACGACAGCGCGGCACCTGTGAGTATATATGTCCAGCTGTATATATTGACCTGAAGTCTGCAGGTACATGCAGCTGTATTAGCAGATATAGAAGGCGAGGTATACACCAGTGAGTATATATGTCCAGTTGTAAATTGAGCTCAAGTCTGCTGGTGCAGATAAATATGCAGCTGTTGTGGAAGCAGATACAAGACGACAGCGCGTCTTGTATCTGCTTCCACAAGCAGATACAAGAGCTCAAGTCTGCAGGTGCAGATATATATGCAGCGGTTGTGAAAGCAGATACAGGACGACAGCGCGGCACCTGTGATTATATATGTCCAGTTGTATATTGAGCTCAAGTCTGCAGGTGCAGATATATATGCAGTGGTTGTGGAAGCAGATACAAGACGACAGCGTGGCACCTGTGATTATATATGTCCAGTTGTATATTGAGCTCAAGTCTGCAGGTGCAGATATATATGCAGCGGTTGTGGAAGCAGATACAAGACGACAGCGCGGCACCTGTGAGTATATATGTGTCGTCTAGAATCCAACTCCGCTACATCCAGAATCCGAAACTCCGATTGGTAAATTATTGATTGTTATTTATTTATTTATTTATTAGGAAATTCAACAGCTGTTACACAAGAATAGAAATAAATTTAAGAAATAGAAAGCCAATTACAGAATCTCACTGTTAAGAAACAGAATGTTTAAAATTAAGGAGCGAACTTAAAATACTAATACAAAAACATACATACTTGCTAAATAATAAACTTGATAAATACAATATATTATATAAAAAGAAAAAACAACAAGCCCAACAAAAAGACTTAAAAAAAAACATTATATACCCAACTTTTTTTCAATTAAGTTAAATTAAAAAAGAAAGAAAAAAGAGAAATAAGTTCATAATGCTTTAATGTTATTGTGACTAGACAACGGATAATAATAATACTTACCAAAGAAGACAGAACTACTGCTGTTCTACAACAAGATCCGACCCGCCTTCCTTAGTGGCTGCACCGGCCAACGTATCGGAACACGAACGAATCCGCTTGGCGCTTCTTTGGGTATACATATGAAAATATATGAATACATTCCACAGAGAGACACCCACACTTAAATATATACTTGTTCGCGGCAGGTATCAAACCCGCAACCTGAATTGCTGTCGGTTATTCGCCCATCGCGCCACATAGATCAAAATATTTAGTCATTTTCCTCATGTATCTTTTTTTACTTTACCGCCATTAACTACTATTTGTTTTAGAATTTTTACACGCGAGTTTCCTTATCTGTTCAGTAAATAGACACATAATAGTCAACATAATTATAAACATTGACTAGATAAGCTTTATTGGGTTAACCTAAAATTTGATTAAGATAAAACAAATGGTTTAATCTAATCTTTACTAATAACTAGCTGGCTCACGCTGTTTTCACCCGCGTAGGTCCCGGATCTCACGGGAAGATGGGGATAAAAAGTAGCCTATATGTGAAACCAGATCTCTAGCTATCTGCATACCAAGGTTTATTGCATTCGCTTTAGTCGTTTTTGCGTGATTGAAACAAGCATACATCCCGTGGGATTGTCGAACTAAAATGTGTTATTCTAGGAATCTACATACCTACTTACCAATTTTTATTGTAGAGTTATAAATATCACAATAAGTATCTATAAAAGGCTTTGTCCTGCCTGACTGATCAACGCACAGCCTAAACTGCTGACAGTAGAGAGTTGATTAAAGAATGTGTTTTTTTATATCTATACTAATACTAGCTGACCCGGCAAACGTTGTTTTGCCTTATAAATTATAGATAGTAGCCGATTCTCAGACCTACAGAATACGAAAATAAAATGTCATAAAAATCGGTCAAACCGTTTCGGATTAGTACGGTAACTAACACTGTGACATGTAAATTTTATATATTAGATTATAAAGCTGAAGAGTTTGTTTGTTTGTTTGAACGCGCCAATCTCAGGAACCGCTGCTCCGATTTAAAAAATATTTTAGTGTTGGATAGTCCATTTATTGAGGAAGGCTATAGGCTACTTTTGTTTACGATATTCCCACGGGATCGGGACTTACGCGGGTGAAACCGCGGGACGCAGTTAGTGATGTAAATAGGCTGCAAATAAGAAATGGTTGTTTGAAATTCCCACGGGATCAGGACTTGCACGTGTGATCGCAGGACCCAGCACAGTGCAGTTTAATATACATTGGTAATTGACGATTTGGGTTAGGAAGTAGTACTTACATTCACCTAGAACATGACGAAAACTGAAATGAAATGAGTTCCAACCTGTCTTACTCTGTGGCTGTACCGGCCTACGGTTTATAAGATCATTTAAATTTAGATAATTTATTTATAAACTCCATAACTCCTCTCGGCTCTATTTTTTTTATAACTAAAATAAACGCACTATTAACTAATCTATACATATAATAAAATCGTAACTTAGCGGTGTCTGTTTTTGGAAGATATAAAAAAAAGATAAATTGTAGGGGTATCTATTAACGCAGTAGAACCTATTTTTCTATTTTTCTGGTTGTCTGTTTGTCTGTTTGTCTGTTTGTGTGTGCCTTTGTGCCCGCTAATCTCAGAAACGGCTTATCCGATTTTAACCAAATTTGGTATGCAGATAGCTTTAGACCCCGATTAACATATAGGCTATTTTTTGTCCGGATATTTTGTCCGGTTATCCGGATAAAGTGATTTTTCTGCTTTTACTTAGTTAGTTTGAATGTTGTATTGAAGAAGTATGTTGTGTGGAATCAATACATGACTAACCGGATATCCGGTCGAAAATTAAAAAAAAACCGGATATCGTTTTTTTTCAGGAAATTCCTAAAATACCGTATACCTTTGTCTCTCCATATATCCGGATCCTTCGGACATACGGAAATTCTTTATAATGGTTGTTTTTAACCGACTTTAAAAAAAAGAGGATCTGCTCAATTCTACCCGCATATTGTTTGAATATGAATATGTTCAAACCGTACTCCGGCATATAAAGTCCGATTTCGATCATTCTTTTTTTATTTGGAAAGTGAGAGTCCCGAGTTGGTTCCATAAATTGTTGGTAAAGATCTGATGAGAACCTTCGGAATGATGAGCAGAATAGCATCTCGCAATGCTGTAAATTACTAATTTTTGGACTTCCATCAATAGAATCGGCTTATTAAGAACAAGGTACAAATTGATGGACCACCTGAAACCACCTTCTCAAAAATTCTTCAGTGATTAAAGTTACGGTTACAATTTTGATATTTTTTAGTGGCAGTCGAAAATTCAATAAAAAGGATTTAAAAAATATAGCTGTAATGGGGCAGTTTTACTGAGTAGATGCTGATTGCATGTAGTTTACGTGGCACGATGGCAGCTGTGGATTCCGATTCGAGGGTTCCGCGTTCGAATAGGCCACCGTTCCTTAAAAAGGGAATGCGCCGGTCTGTGCGGCGCATTCCCTTTTTAAGGAACGGTGGCCTACCGAGCCGAGTGATGGCTTCCGATTCGACGGCTGCGCGTTCGAGTCACGAGTCCCGGACACGACGTTACGTTTTACCCTCCAGATGATCGTCCACCTTGCCGTTGTGAGGGGACTCAGTAGCTGAAAGCTAAGAGGCGCACAAGGTGGGAAACCGGGCTTGCCAGGCTTCTAATCCGTAATCCCGCGTCAGCGGGCTCGTGGGTCCTTTCCGCAAGAAAGGGGCCGCATGGAAGATAACCACTATAAAAAATCACCTCAGCCTCTGGTGGTGAACTCGGTGAGGGAGGGGAGGCTTTATCACCGGCTTTGGGGACCTCGAGACGGTGGCGTGACCGTGCTGAGGAAGGGGAAACGTAGAGGGATTGTCTATCGGGCAGAGGCAGAGATGAGGCTTGGAAAGGCCGCCGTTGTCGGGTAAACCTATGGCAGGGAGCCCAACGAGAGTGGCCTGACAGTGCATAAGGTGCAGTACCCACGTAAAAAAAAGATATCATTTAGTTAAGCTACCCTACTTCAGCTTACATAACAGAAAGTCAGTTGCACTGTATGTTGGAGAGCTTATTTTTATTGTTTTGTCCTTAATTCGAAGTCGGGTTTTGATTTTTTTTAATTTTCGATGAAGGCTACTTCTTATTATATATAAGTAATGCGTATAAGCATGCAACACGTTACCTACCGCTGCGCTGTGCAAAATCTACACTTAAATAGACTCTGCTATGATTCTCTTCTGTTCAGCAACAGACTTCCCTGGTCGTCCGTTCAAGTGTAGACTTTTGCTCAGCGATGGGTAGGTAGTCCGAAAAACGCTGACGAAGTCGCGGGCACAGCTAGTTAGCTAATAAAATTAACACACATTTTTCCGCATATTTCCAATTCGTTTTCCTCATATTTCTTATCTTAATCTGCATAACTTGTTCCATAAAATAATGAAGCTTATCTGGGTTCTGCTTTCTTTGAAACATTTTGTATTTTGTTATCTTTTTTTTGTAAAACAATATTTATTGTAGGTAGGTAGGTATTGTAAGACAATACTCTACCTCGGCATATGTAAAATCATTAAATCACGTTTGCTGTGTAGATAAATTAATTATTTAATTCTTTTTTTAGTATTTTTAAGTAGTTTAGTTTAGTATTCTTATAACAGCAACAGAAATATTTCAACTGTCTATCACGACACGATACATGGCAGACGGACAGACCGACACACATTGGAGTCTCAGTACTAACTAATAGGGTCATGTGTTTGCCCTTTGGGTACAGAACCCTAAAACATTGTCTCAGCGCCTAAAAACAATCTCTTCTATAATAAAACCGTTGTAGTTTTCTCCACACTAGTTTTCAATGGCGCAGTAGAAGCAGCTCAAACACTATTCGCACCGCGGGTGCGCGCGACGCGAGGTACTGCGGGGGAGCGTACCTCGCGTCGATGTTTGGGTCCCGGTTTTACCCTTTGGGTACCTACGGAACACTAAAACATTATCACAACGCATAAATAATAAAATCATTGTGTTTTCTCTCACACTAGGTAGCATACAACGGCGCAGTAGAAGCAGCTCAGACGCTATTCAGTGCAGGATGATAGGGTCCCGTTTTTACCCTTTGGGGTTTTGGAACAAAGTTCCTTATCGCGCGTTGCGAAAGGGGGCTAGATGGAAAAAATTAAGACCAAAAGTTATAACAACACTTTTTTTTGCTTTTTAGCAAAAAAAAAAAAAAAAAAAATTTGCAAGATATCTCTTTGACATGTCATTTTTTTTTTATTTAATTTACTCTACTATGTCTTCGGATCGCGACCTCCATGACATGAGAAGAAGACACAAGAAACTCATGGGGTTTTTTTTTGTATATTTTTTTTTTTTTTGCAGTAATCATGTGATTTACATTGTCGCATATATATTATTGAAGAAAAGTGGAACTGGAGCAATAATCTATACTATTATAATCCTTACTAGCATTACAAGAGCGAAAGTAACTCTGTCTGTCTGTCTATCTGTTCAAATAAGTTATAATATACAAAATAATAAACATAAAAAAAAAAACTTAAAACACTATCTCATCCACAAACACACAACCCGCCCAACACCGCCCAAACCGCCCCGGGACCCACCACCAGAGTTCTGTGGTGCCAGCCTCGCATTCCTTTCCTACACTCTAGAATTTTATTATTATATTTATTATTTTTAACATAACTTATCCTGCTACTTTACCACAGAACTCCATGAATACGCCCCAGGACGAACCGAACGGAGCCGAACGAACCAAGCATTCACGAACGCGACCGTGCCCCTGTCTGTCCCCGTCTTTCAATAAAGTATTCATTTCCATGGATTTTTATCGTTAATATAATCCGATGTATTATAGTATGCCATCCTATACAGTTTGCTTTTAATATATGTTTTAAATTTATTAATGGACATGTCACACACATTCTTAGGTAACTTATTATAGTAGAGCATAGATGAGCTAGAGAAGGACCTGTTTATTTTCTGGAGCCTACTCCAGGGCACAGTTAGATCATCTTTATTTCTTAAATTAAATAAATGTATGTCCCGATTTTTAACAAGATTGTCCATATTTTTATGGACGTATAAAAGATTTTCGTAAATATATTGTGAATATACTGTTAAAATATTTATTTCTTTAAATTTTTCTCTAAGTGATTCTCTAGGGCCCAACCCGTAATAGCTCGTACCGCTCTCTTCTGTAAAATGAAGATATCCTTAATATCTGCAGCAACCCCCACAGCAGGATGCCATATGACATAATGCTGTGGAAGTAGCCGAAATAGACCAGGCGGGCAGTCTTAATATCTGTGAATTCACGAATTTTCTTAACAGCGTAAGCTGCAGAACTTAGTCTAGCGGACAAAGCTTTCACATGTGGGCCCCATTGAAGCTTAGAGTCTAGAGTTATACCTAGAAAGACAACCTTCTCAACCTTTTCGACTTCCTCGTTATTAATTTTCACTACAGTTTTAACATGTTTAACATTAGGAAGTGTGAATTTAATACATTTTGTTTTGGATCCATTCAGTAAAAAATTATTGGTATTGAACCAATATACTATTTTAGAGAGAGTTCACGTCGTCTATATTTAATTGGCGTCTTTTAACTTTAAATACCAATGAGGTATCATCTGCAAACAATACTATCTCATGTTTGTCCGTTACTAGGTAAGGTAGGTCATTAATATAAACTAAAAACAGGAATGGTCCTAATATGGATCCTTGAGGAACCCCCATTGTTACAGGAGAGCCGGGGGATCGTTTTTCGTATAAAACACAAATTACCATTGCGGGCAGGGGGTGAGGTAATAATCAAACTTTGTGATTGGCTGATGCGTTACCTATCTATATTTAGAGTGTGAAATAGTGCGGGGGTATACTTATGAGCAGTCAATGGGTTCTATTGTCTTTGCATTAAGAGGAATAACAACGCCAACGACCTTGAAACTGAAAATCCCTGTCGGGCTCATCGAAAATTGTTGATTATTTCATGACGGAATGTTGTTGAACTTTTTTTTGTGTATGGATTGTAGGTGACATTGTTTCCTACATTTTGGTGTAGTTTTAAGACAAGAACCTCCTATTGGTTCAAAGCCTATCCAAATTTTAGACAAAAAATGTCTGATTTGGCTAAAATGTCGATAGGCTTCAATACGTTTCGACATATTTGTATGGAAACTGCACTAAAATATCGGAAACAATGTCGCCTACAATCCATACACAAAAAAAAGTTCTACGACATTCCTGTCATGAAATAATCAACAATTTTCGATGCGCCCGACATGGATTTTGAGTTTAGCAGGTATAGGGCCCTTAAAGCGATGTCTTCCATAATAAAAACCGTCGTTTTATCTTTCATACCAGGTAGCATACAACGGCGCAGTAGAAGCTGCTCAAACGCTATTCGGTGCGGGGGGAGCGTATCTCGCGTCGATGTGGACGCGGTCCGCCCTGCCGGCGGTGTGTGCGGCGCTGCAAGGACTCGCCATGTTCCTGGCTACCTTCGTCGGGAACATCTGGGTGTCTTACGTGGGATATGTCGTGACCGGGATGCTGTTCCATTTTACTATCACTTTGGCTAGGTGAGTCGGGTGTTTTATACTGTAGTGTAGGAGATTCGGGCCCTTATTTATTTATTTACTAGCGGTTTCACCCGCGTAAGTCCCGATCCCGAGAGAATATCGCGATCAAAAGTAGCCAAAAAAAAATATTTTTGAATCGGTCCAGTAGTTTTTGAGTTTATTCATTCATTACCGATTTACCACTACCGATTTTTTGACCGATTTCAAAAATTCTTTCACCATTAGAAAGCTACATTCACCCTGAGTAACATAGGCTTTTGATCCCGATATTCCCACGGGATCGGGACTTACGCAGGTGAAACCGCGGGACGCAGCTAGTCGTGTATAAAAAAAAAGTTAGGATAATTAATGCATTACGTTGGAAACCTTCTTTTCATCACGCAGTCCGGTAAAAATAACAACTACGGACTTCTCAATAGCATAATTCCATTCTATTTCAGTGCAAAAATAGCAAGCCAACTGAGCGACGACAGCTGTTTCGGTCTAATATTCGGTGTGAGCACACTTGTCGGGACCGGCATTCAGACCGTACTTATCATAGTACTGATACAGGCGTTACAGCTGACTATCTACGAGCAGTATTACTGCGTGAGCGGGCTCTTTGTGGTGCTCGCGGCGGGCTGGGCCGTGGGCTGGGTTGTGCAGGCGTGTAGCCAGAAGAAGTCTGCTGATATACACACTGTCTCCACGTAGGTGTAGTTAAAAATGTTGTGCAGGTATGTAGCCAGAAGCGGACTGCTGATATACATACTGTTTCCACGTGAATTTAGTTATAAAATTTGAATTTAAGTAAATTAACTTGTAAAGGTTGTATTTAACTGTGCAGTCAGAGGCGGGCCGCTGATATACATACTGTTTCCACGTGATTTTACTTGTAAAGATTGTATTTAACTGTGCATGCGTGTAGCCAGACAGAGGCGGTCCGCTGATATACATACTGTTTCCACGTAAATTTAGTTAGAACGTTTGTACTTAACGGTTTTGGAACAGAATTTTGGAAAGCATTTTTTGAAAACCGGATCATAAACTTAGTTGTAAGTATGGAGGTGTTTTTACACCTCCAAACATCAAAAGGCTACCAGGAGCTTTGAGTTTTGGTAAATTTGGTAAAAAAGTATATTATCAACTTAGGTCAGCCACACACTTAAAGAATTGTCGATGGAATATTCCAAACGGAGTATGGGAAAAAACACATCATTCTTAATAAAATTATTGATGTGTTAAATTTATTTTTCGTTATGGTAGTACCAAAAATGAATTATAATTTAAAAAATAATTATGTGAGAGTGTGTTTATTGTAGGTATATATTTCTTCTGGAATTCCATAGTATGTGGCGCATCGAATAGTCGGTCATATTTTTACTAAAATTTCTACCACGACGCGGGGTTAAAAGTTTGTTAGGGGTCGTAAGAATGACACAGGGTAGTGGGGATACAGCGAGGAGTTGGCTTAAATTTAGAAGTAAGACTTAGCAAAGTGCAATCTAACATTTGTTTATTTTAGAGACTGGCTTGTAGCATTTCTGTTTATGGGTTTTAAAATAGTATAATTTTATTGTCTAACTAGCAGCTCCCCGCGGTTTCACCCGCATAAGTCCCGATCCCGTGGGAATATAGGGATCAAAAATAGCCTATAGCCTTCCTCAATAAATGGACTATCCAACACCGAAAGAATTTTTCAAATCGGACCAGTGGTTCCTGAGATTAGCGCGTTCAAACAAACAAACAAACAAACTCTTCCGCTTTATAATAGTAATAGATAATAGAATAGATAGATTAAAGAAATAGATGGAGGATCAAATTAGTGTAAATAGCATATAATACTGTAATGAGATGAATACCGGCCGTATTCACAAACGAAATGCAAGTGTTAAAAAGCAATGTAATGCTTTCAAACAAGTACGTGTCTGGGTGTAGCCTGCCAAACATAGATACTTAAATACTTATGAAGAGTGTGTTGGTCTAGTTGTAAAACCCATGACTTTAACTCAGAAGGTCCAAATACCAGTCTTTTTCTCAAAAAAAATGTGCAATTTTAAAATTTTAATACGTATCTATCTACATTGGCCTAATTATGAGGCTATGTACGGAAGACGCTCACAAAACCTTACATAAGAAGTACTTAATTTACAATATTTATATTAATACACTTATACGAAAACTGAAACGCTACTTAAAATTTGAGTTAGAGAGCTGCTTAGTTTAAATAGCCCTCTGAGTAGAGTTTCAGTTTATCTTAACTCAATATCCTTTCTTTTTATGTTCCAATTTAAATTGTTAGTTTAAATATTTGCAAGTAACTTGCTAATGTAAGTAATTTAGCTTGAATGTAAGATATTATAATATTAGACTGTGATATGAGAAATATACAGAATATTTGAAAATTATACTGTTTTTTTTGTACCATTATAACGTTTTTATGCCAAACCAGATAACATAGTTTTAGAGGCAAAGAAAACATAGTTTTTCATAAATAGCCTAGATATTTATTAGTTTGAATATTATTACAATCTTCATTATTTCAAGGTCCTGGATGGTTATTCTGGACTTTTAAGCTGCATAGATTTGATGTAGACGCCATTCAACTTTTCTAAAACTGTTGAAACCTGTGAATTTATTTCGGCAGTCTTGAAGCATCATACAATTTACCACATTTTCTCCGTGGTCTTTACTAAGTTCATTTAGGAAAGACTCGTGTTTAAGAAACTGCTAGAGGCATCAAAAATAATTAAGAATTCTGTTTTTAGTATTTGTTGTTATAGCGGCAACAGAAATAAGAAACCTCTGTGAGATTTGCAACTGTCTAGCTATTAGGGTTCATTAGATATAGCCTGCTGGTAACAGACAGACAGTGTAGTCTTAGTAAAAGGGTTCAGTTTACCTATTGGATATGGAACCCTAAAAACAAACTAATTCAAACATTTCAAAAATATATTTATTATTTTATATCATCATAAATTTTCTTATTTACATATTCTAACATCAATATAAATAATGGAATGATATGTAGATTCAATAATATGGATTGTATGTAGATAGGTACCGAGGTACTACTTGAAGCTAAATGCTCACCTATATCCCGAAAGTAATGCTGCCTCACAACCTTAATAAAATTACTTAAATTACACACAGATTGTTTCACAATAACCTAATTTATTTTCTATTCGGTATATATTACGCGTATTGCATCGTCGCGGGCCTCGTTTTCAAATAAACATAGAAACATATGAATAAAAACACAACTGCTACAGTCGGCAGCACTATTGTGTGTATCTGTTGCCGCATTTTAGCGAATTCCTGTTTCCTCTCCCGTTTCTGACGTGCAGTTTCTTTCACGGCTCCTTTTAGTTTTCTCATGGTTCATGCTGTTGAACAAATAATAAGTACGTAAACATGAATAAAGTTTGCCACGTATGTTTTATTGGTTCCACTTCAAATACAAAGTTTGTACGCAATTTTAAAACACTAGTATTTCGTAGGACTCACCGTAATCACTTTCCTATTTACAGAGGTAAACAACTTCGTCCAAATATTTAAGAATTTATTATTTATTCCGTAATAATTTTGGCAACAAATGATGTAGAAACGAAAACAAAATCGTGAAATGACACAATGACATTGACAGCATCAGCAAGTTTAATGTTGCTAGAAGTATTTAGGAAAAATATCTGGTTTGAAAAGATTTCAATTATATTTAACAGAATCCCGTATATATTTAACTCTATGAGCCTGTGACTGATTTTCATGTATTTAGAACAAGTAAAATTAGATTAAAGTTAGAATGTTGCAGGGATAATTTATGAACCGATGCACAGTGGGCTGAAACGGGAAATCAGCGGACTTAGGAATCAAAGTTGATAATTCTATTTTTTTTAAATGGTGATCGATAGAGCTAATTAATACAATAAAAAATTGTTCTACAATAATTCTTAAATACGAATAATTCTCGAGGAAATCGACTTTGTGTGAAAAAAATGTATGAAACGACATATGTTTTGGTCTCTAGCTTCCAACTTATGGTCGATCCCGCACTTTGGGCAGCAATTTATTATAGTATAGGTCTTTACCTTTCACCTGACACCAAGAAGTCCTGCCCCGACCCGCCCTTTCGGAAAATAGAAGCGATTGAAAATGTTGTGTTTTCAAGTTACCATTTACGACCAAATCTTTACAAATTAATAAAATAAATAATAAATAAATATTGCACGACGTTACACACAGCGCAATCTAGCCCCAAACTAAGCACTAGGCTTGTACTATGGGTACTAGACAACGGATATACTACATATTATACTTTTTTTTTTTTTTGTAAATACATACATATGATACATAGAAAACACTGAATATCCCATGTCTTCGGACCGTGGTGAGTCCTAGGACATGTTGGTTTCCTCACGATGTTTTTCCTTCACCGTAAGAGCGATGTTATTAGCGCACATACCTTTTTCTTAAAGAAAAAGACATTGGTGCGCGGTCTGTCTGGATTCGAACCCACGACTCTCAGAATGAAAGCCGGGGTATCTACCACTAGACAAACACCGCTCTTTTTTGTATTTTGTATGTTGTTGGATGTGACTAGTATATCATAAAACAATGATATGACACCTATTCTACATAACTTTTTGAAAATCGTACAATTTCGAGTTAAGCTAAATGTTTTTAAACATTGAAAAAAATAACATAGTAATGTAGTAGCAAGGTAAACAACCTCTTCCAAGTATAGATATACTTAGTGAAGTAACAATAGGTAAGTACTTCACTAAATAACAATAGGTAGCCTATCTACCTATTGTATCGTAGTACTTCAGTCTTAATAATAAGACCCACTTATTATTACGTTTCTAGGAAATTGCGGCATCCTTCAAAGACTACCTGTGATAATGAGTGTCCTTGCGGTTTTACTGATGAGTTGATGAGTCCAACCATCCAGTAGATACTAGTATAGGTAAATAAATATATACGGTATTTCAATAGAAATACCGTATATATTAATGGTATCTAATAAGATACCATGATAAAATATTATAGTGATTTAGATGAGTATAGTTTAAGGTAATTAGGAACTGGGGTGTAATAATGAAAAAGAAAAATATGTTTGTGTGTCTATAATAAAAAGTTACAACAGAAATATACATATATATAGGGACATCTATTAACAATATATGAACAAAGTTAACTAAATTAATGCTTATAAATAACGCTAACTTACACTGAATTCAATTCAAATTCATATAGAGCAATGTATACATATACATGATAATTTAAAACGTCAACTACGATACTACTGTGGTTTCGGAACGCGCCCTCCGTAATATATTCACAAGATATAAATAAATGCAAACTAAAAATAAGAAATACAAATACAAGATCAATAAATATAACAATATGAGAAAACTAAAATCAACAAATTATTCTATTCAGAATCGCTATCTTGGAAATTACTTACATCAATAAATTCTGTTTCAGGAGTTTCATTCAGAAGAGGCATCAGGAGATCAAGACATTTTGGAGAGAGAGACATTCTAGTTTTCTGGCTCATTCGCGGTCTTATAATGCTAAGCTTTGGATCGGAAGACAAAAGAAGGTTATGGAGAATATCCTCATTTGTCGCAACCCTGCTATTTTTTCTAGAATGACCCTCTCTGAATTTTCTAAAATCTTTATTACGGGCTTCTGATGCTTCTTCTGAAAGCTTACCAATAGGCAACAAACCAAAATGTTCAATAATGTTAGCTCCATGCATAAGTAATTTATGCACGCTAGATGGCATATAATACCATGGGTACAATCGAACATAATTGTCTGCTGTCTCTTGGCAAAACTGTGAAAATTTTGAAACATTCACGTGTTCTCCAGACGCAATGGTTTGGAGAATAACGTAAAACCTTTCAATTAAATCTTCATTAAGACCTGTGATTCGTGCACTTGTCTTAAAATCTCTAAAAAATCTTCTCGCCGTGTTTCCATCATTAGTAGTACCCGCTCCCTGCTTCACGATGTCAATATGTAGGCCACAAGTTTCCTTAAATTCTTTTTGAATTGCTTCTTTTCTTTGTGTTAACACGGCTCGAAGATCTCCTCTGGCACTCCATTTTTTAAAATCAAGCCTGTAAGCTGCAACAAAACAAACACAATTACTATTAAATATCTAAACAAAAATGCAACTTTCTTATATTGACAAAAAGTAGATGATTTATACCTATATGAAGAAGGCATTCCATACATCTTATCCAGCCGTGTAATGAAGATAGTCCGTACTGGTATATATCCTCATTCTTTGGTTTCCTCCTTACCGCTTCTAAATCGTTCATCTCCGATGGCCTGGCACTACATATATCGCAAGCTGCAGAAGACGTCTCGGATATGATTGAGGTAATCTTACCGTCAATCATAGTAAGTAATAAATTGTGGCCAATCGTTGTCTCTTTGTAAATTGTGGGCATCAGTGTTGCGATCTCCTTCTTTATTCTATTCATCTCTGTTGTTACCACTTCTTTGGTTTCTCTTATATATTTAAAAGATATTGGACGGCAGTAAAATGTAGATGAAGGTCTGTCGTTTTCCCAAATCACGATATTTTCTTCATTGTGCAGCTGAAGAGGCACCAAACTAGCCATAAAAATGCTGGAATCGTCGAATTCTCCTCTTTGTTTATAATTACTCTGCCCTGAAGCTCCATCGAATCCCCATTTGCTAGTAAGCTTCAACTCTGCACGGGAATCTGCTTGAATGTTATTAGCTTCCATTATTCGTGTGATGGTTAAGTTCAAAAGTGCCTGTAATTTAATTTGAGCGCCATCTTCACTTATGCTGATGTCTTTTTTGGGCGGATAACAATCTTCTTTTGCTTGTTTTATCGCATAATAGGATGGATAAACTTCGCATCCTTGCTCACTTGCAGAGTCCCTTAAATTTATATACTGCCACTTAGATAGTTTAAGGGATACAAGAAGACCCAAAGCCTTATCGGGAGTGTAGGCTTCTTCTCTTTTCTTTCCCTTTAAACTCGCTTCTACTTTAGCTGCATCTTCTGGGTGTTTCATAAGGTGATCTAAAATTTTGCTTACTCGTAATTCTCCACTGTTACGAAAGGCCCTCACTGCAGTAGCACCCGATTCTTCAGACGAAAGCGATTTGTCAAGTGAATGACTTATACGCCTTCTCTTTTGCCGTTCACCCAAATTTTCAAACTGCTTTCTGGGTGTGAAGGTCGAAGTAGATGCTCCCGAAGTGCTAGGTTGAACATTTTCTTTCTGAGCATCAACCGGGTCAATTTCTTGAAGAATTTCATGCACATTTTCTCGAGAACACACTACATTCGGCCACTCTATTGAACTCTCCAACCAATCTCGGTGTATTTTTAAAAATCTTTGTAGGGTCCTATTTGCCTTCCGCCACTTCAAAACTATTTTCGATGAATATTTCTGGCAAAACTTAACTAACTGTCCACTTTCTTCTTCATTGATCTCTTTTCCCAATCTCTCCTTTAAAAGTTCAAAAAGTTTTGCAGAGTCTGAAAACGAGTCTAATTCAGTTCTCATCAACACAAACAGGTCAATATTGTTCACTAAATTCTCCATTATCACCACGAATATTGAAATGTTTATGGGACAAATGACAAAATCCGAATGACTGTTGCAATTACATTACATCCCTTAAATAGTCGCACCCCCAACAACCTACCTAACATGCCATATTCATAAAGTACCTATCTAATCCCCTTTTACAACTCATCAGTAAAACCGCAAGGACACTCATTATCACAGGTAGTCTTTGAAGGATGCCGCAATTTCCTAGAAACGTAATAATAAGTGGGTCTTATTATTAAGACTGAAGTACTACGATACAATAGGTAGATAGGCTACCTATTGTTATTTAGTGAAGTACTTACCTATTGTTACTTCACTAAGTATATCTATACTTGGAAGAGGTTGTTTACCTTGCTACTACATTACTATGTTATTTTTTTCAATGTTTAAAAACATTTAGCTTAACTCGAAATTGTACGATTTTCAAAAAGTTATGTAGAATAGGTGTCATATCATTGTTTTATGATATACTAGTCACATCCAAAAACATACAAAATACAATTTGTAAAGATTTGGTCGTAAATGGTAACTTGAAAACACAACATTTTCAATCGCTTCTATTTTCCGAAAGGGCGGGTCGTGGCAGGACTTTTTGGTGTCAGGTGAAAGGTAAAGACCTATACTATAATAAATTGCTGCCCAAAGTGCGGGATCGACCATAAGTTGGAAGCTAGAGACCAAAACATATGTCGTTTCATACATTTTTTTCACACAAAGTCGATTTCCTCGAGAATTATTCATATTTAAGAATTCTTGTAGAACAATTTTTTATTGTATTAATTATCTCTATCGATCACCATTTAAAAAAAATAGAATTATCAACTTTGATTCCTAAGTCCGCTGATTTCCCGTTTCAGCCCACTGTGCGATGGCTACGAACGTAACTTGTAAGGGGATCACAAGATCCTGGCAATATTTTCCAATGCTACCAACATCATCTCAACAATTTTGCATCCGTAGTTTTAAAGTTTTATCCACACTACGTTAGTAGTTGTCAAGCTGCCGATGATTATTGGCTGTTTATGTGTAGCCGTAATATTTCGTATTGCCCCTAACAAACCCGCGAAAATTACAAAGAACAATTTGAAAGTTTTTGATTAAGATTAATATGACCAACGAAATATTGCCGGAGATATTTACAGTTTTAATAGTTCTCCAAACAGTAGACCTCGCGAGCATGTTCTGAGCTTCTAAGCATATACGTTGTGGCATTGTAATCGATTAGTTAGGTAAACTGTGGTAGTGATCATTCATTATGTTTTTTGAAGCACAAGTTTTTCTAACAGGCAGCTATTAACAAATGTCTTATCTTTTTGTTTGTCCAACCCTTTCATTGCAGTCTAGTACACAAATAGGCTAAGGCTATCGTTATACGTCCCGATTTGTCGGGCCCGACAGACCACACCAACAGCATAGAGCACCGAAACAAAATGTGGATGTGTACATAGTAGGTAACACGAATCATTCTATAGGTGTGGTTAGCAGAACACGATTTGCAGAAACGTAGCTATATACCTAGTAATAGTTGCGCCACACTTCATTCATTCATACACATCTATACTAATATTATAAAGCGGAAGAGTTTGTTTTTTTGTTTGTTTGTTTGAACGCGCTAATCTCAGGAACCACTGGTCCGAATTCTTTCGGTGTTGGATAGTCCATTTATTGAGGATGGCTATAGGCTATATTATATTTTTTTTTAAAATAGGGATCCTTACTAAAAGTTCAATAATGTAACACAAGGTGTGAAAAAAATGACCAAAAAATTCCTTACGCCGCGTGCGCTGCGAAAACTACATGATATAGAACCAAACTATGTACTACAACTTTGTAGAACATGTAATTGTCTACCAAAAACATTGCAACACCATATGTTGCAATGTTTGTAATGTAGTTTGTTTGCATGTTGCAACACTATTGTAGTTATCTCACAATAAGTGTTTTTGTAATTTTTGTAAATAATTTAAATGCCGTCGCTTTATTAACCTTTTATTTTGTAACTTGGTATTAATCCTTATCAAAATAAATTACTTCATATTCAAGACAAATTCAATACCTTTCTAGGACCTTTTGAATTATTTAATTCGGACATTTCATTCAAAAGATATCGCGATATTAAAAATGTAAGTATGTTGCAACCAAATAAGTATTAAATATTCCGCGCGCATGTATGAGCGCGGTCGGCTCCTTGGAAAGCGGTTGTGCTCAGCGATACTTTTTAATACTTTTTTATGGTTCCGTACCCAAAGGGTAAAAACGAAACCCTATTACTGAGACTTCGCTGTCTGTCTGTCCCTCTGTCCGTCTGTCCGTATGTCACCAGGCTGTATCTCATGAACCGTTATAGCTAGACGGTTGACATTTTCAAGATGTATTTCGGTAGCCGCTAAAACAACAAATAAAACAAAAATTTAAGAACTAAAAACAAAATAAAACAAAAATTTAAGAGAACAAACGTCTTTTTAGTTATTGTTGTCAATTCCGTAAGTATCTAATTGGATTTTGTATTATATAATTTTTGTAAAGATATTATAAGATATTATAAATAATAAATAAAGAAATCTAGCTGTGTAGCCCCGACATTAGCTGTGTAGCCCCGGCCTAGAATAGGGTTACCCCATCTCATCCCGTGGGTGTCGTAAAGGCGACTAAGGGATCTGAGGGAGATTAGCTAACCTTGAGTACTCCCCGCGCGGTGGCGGATAAACTGCTTGATCCCTAAGAGGGTTGGTGTCAGGCAAGCGGCCGGCCGTAAAAACATTGCCAAATCTAATTGCAGCAGGTATGGTCAATGATGACTTACCGTCTGCACGGACCCCAAATTAAAAAAAAACAATTTGGGGATTAGCGGACCCCGAGCTCCCGAGAGGGATGCAACCGGGAACATCGCTCAGATGAGAAGAAATAAATAAACAAATCCTGAAAGTCATTTTTCTACGCGGACGAAGTCGCGGGCACTGCTAGTCGACGATAAATTCGAAATCACATCGACATTAAATTTTCTTTTGAAGTGAGCTTAGATGTAGAGTTCGAATCGGAAATTTCTTCGATTTAGTGTGGCTCAGCTCGAAAATAAAACGTTAAAGTAGGTTTTATGTATTTAATTAATCTTTTTTAGTTTAACATTACATATCTTTACAACGTAACTACCTAATTAATTTTAAAATAATAATAATTTAATGTTAAATTCTTTAAAACCATAAGGGTCACAAAATACTTCGCACATTTTTTAATGTTAAATTCTTTAAAACCATAAGGGTCACAAAATACTTCGCACATTTTTTTTAAAGGCATACGTAATTTAACTTAAACACACATACGGTACATACAATCTGCTAAGGCACCTAATACAAGTTTTCCAATGTGAAGATTGTACTTCTGTGTGATAGATTAAAGACATCTTTCAAAAAAACTTTTAACAACAGATACTAAGTATCTGAGTATCAGTTCTTAAAGAAAGCAGTTATCATTATCTATCACAAAGATTTTACTGAAAAACACATCTAAATCGGTCAAGCCGTGTTGGAGACAAATGGTAACATTTGATTGTGCTCCAACAAACAAACAATGGAACAACCTTAAACTCATCAGGGCACCCAGTCTATAACAAAATGTATCCAGAGTCTCAACTATGCCTCAGCTCTGTACCGTCTTACCAACTATTAGTGGAGTTTTTTTTAACATTATCCTATACTGCCTTTCCATCAAATGCATTAAAATCAAGGCATGCTAGGCTAGCATGACTAGCACTTTGACTATTTCTTTCTCTCAAACAACGAGAAAAACAGAGGGAACTTAGAAGTTGAATTGACAAAATGTATCTTGTGTTGTCATGCTACCCTAGCTAGTTCTATAATTAAAAAGTTAAAGCACACTATACCCAGTCTGAGAATCTTAGATCATAAATTTTATTTATTTATTTAAACAAAAACAGTTCATTATTGTTATTAGAAGTACAGGTCGCGTTTGTAGATAATTTTAGATTACTTTGACGCTTCGACAAACGGGTTACACCAGCCGTGGTCGCGAGAAGACGCAAATATCAGAGACCGTGTAAGTTTAAAAAGGGAAATGACAGTTCTTTGTTTACAGTTTTAATCTAAGTTTCGAAAATAGGGTATAGTGACTTTATTCAAATTGTTCTGTTCGATGCACCCAATGATGGATGGATATTCTCCATACACATGAAATCCCTGTTTCATAAACGTTTATTAAACATTATTCAGTGAATATGTCTTTTGCACGCTCTGAGAAATAGTTAGGTACAGTGGCAGGCAAATAAGTTGAAAAAAATGGCGGATTCGCAGATGTCGATTTTTTATAGAAGTCACATGCAAAATGTACCGCGCGAACTTTCCCTTTTCACGTCAGAATTTGCCAACTTATTTGCCGGCCACTGTAATATCTTTTGCATCAGTCAGAAGGGATGTGACATTTGTAACTAAAATAAGTTTAATAAACATTAATGTTGTGACATTACATTACATACTCAAACATGATATTCACCGCCATCCTTTTTCTCATCGGACAACGATGACAAAACACTAGCAGCCGAACTCTGAGATAGCCACAACAAACACATGAACAACCCCTCCAAAATGCCCAAACCGGCTCCGGCTAACACATCCAAAATATAATGCCTTTCGAGTAACACCCTGGACACACAGATTGAAGTCACCCATGCGATTAACGGTGGGTAGAAAAAGATGGATACAGGCTCTATGTAGGTTAGAATAAAGGCAATGAGAACAGCTCGGCTTGCATGCCCCGATGGGAAGGAATATTTGTCGGGTCCGATAGCAGAGAGTTTGTTCATTGGGACAGGACGACGTCTCCGTACGATGGCTTTGGTTACTGCTATTACTATTATGTCGAGGATTAGAGCTGAAACAAGAAAGATTTATTTATTTATAAAAAAATATTGCATTGTATTCTAAATAACTAACACAACTCAACATTCCCCTCAACATTGTTAGAAAAAAATTTCTAATGATGTTAAAAGAAATTCCTCTACATCGTTAGAAAAAAATTCTAATGATGTTAAGAGAAATTCTAACAAAGTTCCTACATAGGTATCTAATGTTACTTTAGACTTTAGACGACCTCTGTGGCGCGTCGGGCGATACCCCGACTGCAACGCAGAAGGTTACGGGTTCGATTCCCGCCGGGGACAAGTATTTATGATAAAATGGGTGTTTTCTATGTATCATAATATGTATTTTAAAAAAAAGTATAATATGTAGTATATCCGTTGTCTAGTACCCATAGTACAAGCCTAGTGCCAAGCTTAGTTTGAGGCTAGATTGCAGTGTATGTAATATTGTGTAATATTTATTTTATTAATAATCCCGATCCCGTGGGAATATCAGGATCAAAAGTTATGTCTGTAAAGCCTATGTTACTCAGGGTGAATGTAGCTTTCTAATGGTGAAAGAATTTTTGAAATCGGTCCAGTAGTTTCGGAGATTACCACTAATATACATACATACATACATACATGTTACCAACGTTACGTCTTTATAATATGAGTATAGATTATTATTTATATTCATCTAGCTTTGCATATTATTAATGAATGTTTGATTACCTATTAGCATATTAACTTGTAACTGGTACAGTTCTTTGTTGTTAAACAGCCAGATAAAGCTCAACCATCCTGCCAGCCACACTATACCATGACAGGATACCTGGAAATTAAATAAATATTAATTACAGGAAAAATCCATCTACAACACATTGCATGGCAGAGACAGGACAGCATTCGAAACCACCTATGTTTACTCAATCCGGGAGTAACATCTTAACCAGTTAGACTCACACCCTGAATTTTTGCATCTCTATTTTAACATCTATTTGTGATAAAAAGAAAATATAAATCAGTATTTATTTATAGTTTTCTAATTTAAGACTATAATCTGACGTTTTGGCTCTTAGCATTTGACATTTTTTTCTTCAGGAAGATGTGACAAATCATAGTCTACGATAAAAAACAAAGTATTGTAAAAGAACCGGTCAAGTGCGAGTCGAACTCTCGCGACAAGGGTTCTGTATGCGAATTGCAGTTAAAAAAAGATAGAATATTATATTTTAATTCATTAAAATGAAACCTAGAGGAACTAGTAAATTCTAAATAATCTAGTTTGCTCTTTATAAACACACATAACTACAAATTGAAAGTCACTTAAAATTAAATAAAGTTGTGTACCTCTCTAACCACTAACCAGTCAGTTAATTAGTAGGTACCTAAGTATTTTGTACCAAAGTGTGGTTTCATTATCTTTTTTTAGGTAGGTAGTTCATTCATGACTCAAAGTTTATTGTCTCTAGCTCTACCTACTTACCTGTAAGTATCATGTAACATTGTTTCAATTTTTAGACAGAAATACATTAACAAACATCTATCTTTACTCTGTAGTCTATACTAATACTCCACATGTGAATGTAACTCTGTCTGTCTGTTACGCTTTCCTGCCTAAATCTCTGAATCGATTTTGCCAAACTTCGGTATAACTATGGATAGAGGGGACATTGGAGAAGGACATAGGCAGGCTACTTTTGATCCAGTGAAATGATAAATTTACCTCTAAGAATTTAGCATGATTTCTTAGTGATCTCAAGGGGGTGATCCTGAGTGATAAGTCCACAAACTTCTTTGTGATGGATACATCGTAGTTAAGTAGTTTCCGCAACATGGGTGATACTTGCCGCTTCGGTTCCTCACCAAACTGAAACACAACAATATTTTATATCAAAACAAATAAGTCACTGTCGCAGTTGCGTAAATATCGTGCAATTCAAACAAACTGTGTTAGTAGTTAGTATTTTACATTGGTATTGACTATCTGGCTAACAACACTCATGTATTGTTAGGCAGATAGTCAATAACCTATAGATTATTGTAAAAATAAGGACGAGGCTTAATCTTATTCATGCTTTGCATATAATTACATAGAAGTGATGTCATCAAACCGCAAGAAGTAAAAATAGATGGGTAATAGAACAATATTTTTCTATTTTGATGTCGATTTATTTACAGCGAAATAACTTACGGAATCCATGTTATGAAGCATATCTCGTGTTAGGACGATGCCTATGTGTGTCTAGTCTAGTCACACTTGTGTAAATAATGATAACACTGAAGAAATGAGGTGAAAGACAACGGGTCATGCAATACAATGAAACTGGTGCTTTTATTTATAGAGCGTCGTTATGAATAGACCAATTTAATTTGCTGACGACGACTTCAATAATCTAGAATAAAAGCAATGAACAAACGATTATTATCCGAGAATACTTCTTGAGCACAAAATGACAAACCGCTCGCAGCACTCCATCTACATTAACACAATGATGGATGACAGTGACAATGACAAGACAAAAAGACGTTTGGCCAGGCAAAAATGGCCGGGGGGGCAAGTTTTTTTTTTCTCGTGTAAACCAGGCATTATTTTCAGACAACCAATAAGTCAAAAAAAAATTTGAATACCAAATATTTTTAGATATATTTAGAGGCAGTAAAAACTAAAAATCCATCATGGAATTTTACGGGCTCACTCATCAAGGGCCTCAAAATGATATGTTTGATATAGTGAGACCAGAATACAAAGAACCTATGAAACAAGATGAAGTCGAACCAATGCTCAAGAAAGTAGAAGCTTATTCCACTCTTCCGAAACATGTAGGTTTGCACTTACAAGGGACACAATTTTTGCGACCTTGAAGCGGTCGTCACACCTTCCGATCCGAGCTACGCAGCGAAGAATATATCGATGTGTACAAACAATAATAATTTTGATTTTGCTGTAAGTGTAGGCCATGCAAACCTTGGACGCTGCAAATCAGATGGAGAAGTATCTAAACGACCACTTTTATACTGATCGATTTTAAACAACAATTTTGGCGACCCTTCTTCAAGTTGGGCCACTAGGTACTCTAATTGCATCCAATTGACCCCACTTTAAAAACTAAGCTATCTTCCAAATAAAAAAATAATAATCATAATCGGCCAAGCCGTCTTTGAGTAATCGGTGTTACATAAAAAAATAAGAAACGTGTAGCACTCGGGGACTGCCACGGTAAAGCTATTGCATAGCATTTTTTATCAACTTATACCACGGTAAAGCTATTGCATAGCATTTTTTATTACTTGGTAGGCGGAGTGGTAGAAACATGGTAGGCGGAGTGTTAGGTTTTTTTCGTTACGAAATTTCTTCATTCAAAGCTCAAAACTCGAGATAAAAGTTATGCAATAGCTTAAAATATCAATAGACTACGAATGGATAACCACCTTCGATTTTTTGTTAGAAGTATGTTAACAAATAGGGTCATGTCATATGGCACCCTCCTTCATTAAATCTATAAAATCGTATTAATTTAATTAGTATTTTCGTTACTATAATTAAAAAGTATGTTTTTAGATTCAACGTCCAGATGTGAATGCCTTTCGCTTGATTGATTGTTACTTAGGCCGAGTAAATGGTTTTGCTTATGGATCAACTGTGAGGTTTATAAAAATGAAACGAAAAGGTGTCATTAAGCCCGTTGGACCTTGTGATATATACAGATTTCCACCTACAACTTCAATTGATGTTAGTATCTAGTGTTCCAAAATATGAGTTACAAAACGTAACAAACCTAAACCTAAATTTCTTAAATTGTAGCCATATAACCCTAGATTTATCCATAGATTTATTTTTAGGAAAGATTTAGGAAAATATATCAAGGTTCTCGTCGCAAGAGTTCGTCTATTTTTCTATTTCTATTTTTCCTATTTTAATAGGTAAAATTTTTACTACCTACGACGACTGACTACCTACTAGGTAGTAAATCTTGTGGTATGGCAAGTTATTCTTTATATAAGTAGTTATACTTACTTAGGAGTACGTATTTAATCGTCCAACTATCCTACAGTCTTGTCGGAGTTCTTGTTGGAGAGGGATAGCGGTCTGCACAGACTTAGAGTAAGATAAATGAAGTCGAGTAATGTCACAGAATAGTCTATTTTTCTTTATTTCAGTATGGCTGGTGGGTTCACGATCCAGTTCTACAGAACGTTGATTGGACCGTAACCAATCCGAGAAGCCCACAACCATCTTCACCTAATACTTTAATCCTTGACGCAGTTCGAAAGAATAATAAATATGCAACTCTATTCTAACAAAATATCATATTTTTCTTTATTTTATTGCATAATTCAGTTTTATGATTACGGTGCGGATATGTACGTGTGCTTGCAGGGTTGATTTGTCGGTGCTGGACCGTGCATGCAAGTCGGGTCGAAAGCAATCTTTTACAGCAATTCACAAACATCGACTAGATCAAGGATGTTAATTCGCACAGTATTTAATAAACAATACTATAAACCAAATGGTTTTAGGACTTAATTTATCCGTTGTTATCTATCACTGATGGAGAGGCCACACTGTAAGTGTGGAGTAAAGCGATCGTTACACTAGGTACCCTTAGATGAAAACAAAAATAGTAGATACGGTATAGGTATTCTAACATTGCGTATTCTAAAAATGAGCTAGAAACACCTACATTCATTTTCATAAAATTATTGTTTTTAAAAACATTTGTCTTTAAGAATGAAATCAGGCATTGTAAATAAGCAAAAAGGCATTCATAAGGATGTCAAAAAAATAATCGCAGTGCGACAGCACGTGCTCACGCGGCAACGGTTCGACATACGACTGAGGCTAGTGCGTCAGCTAGACGCAGTTTTATCTTCTCATTATCCGAGACTAGGTACCGTATCTTTAGTTTTTTGTTTTAATCTAAGTAGTTACCCGATTTGTCGGGCCGACAGACCACACCTTACCTACATTGCACCACACATCGAAAAAAAATGTGACACATCGACATTTTTTTTCGATGTGAGCTGTACCTATAGCATAGTCACAGAATACATAAATAGTACAAGTAGTTTGGTGTAGATTGTCGGGCCCGACAAATCGCACTATTGTGTTTGTCGGTGGCCCGAT
Source organism: Idaea biselata (assembly GCA_958496205.1). NCBI lineage: Eukaryota > Metazoa > Arthropoda > Insecta > Lepidoptera > Geometridae > Idaea > Idaea biselata. The sequence continues at coordinate 38,274,325 of OY292394.1, read as the reverse complement.
CGCTTCAGCAAGGATGCGATATACGGTGTAACGACCACAAAGTATTAAAAATAGTACGGAAACACATTACACCATCGCATCCTTCCTGAAAAAATCGTTCAAGCGCAATACTGGAAATAGTAGCAATTTTTTAAGCTATTGCATAGCTTTTATCGCGGGCTTTGAGCTTTCAATGAAGAAATTTCGTAACGAAAAAAAAAACACCCCTCACTCCGCCTACCAACGCTCGGCCGAGCTACATAGTAACCATGGCAACGTGGTACAAAATAAAAAAATAATTATAATTGCATAAGTTGATAAAAAATGCTATGCAATAGCTTTAAAGTGCGTTTCATCTTTAATTACTTAGGCCGTCATGTTGGTAGCAAAACAAAAAAGTCTTGCCTTAATATCTTGAAAGTGCTATACACTAAACCTTGAATTCAGAAAGATTCGTTTATTCAACAAATCTCCCATAATTCAAGGTAGCACGTTAGTTTTTTTGTATTTTGCACTTTTTTGTTTTGCTACCAACATGACGGCATAGGAATTTAAAGATGAAACGCACTATACCGCGACAGTCCTCTATTTCCACACGTTTTTTTTAATTTGGCCAATAATGCTGACTTTGACTTGAATCGTGTAAGCGCAACTTTTTTTTTGTGACAATGACAATAGCAGCTATAAAAATACTGTCAGTGTCAAGATTCCTTATTCTATCCTTTTCTTTCCTGCGCTTCACAACTTTTGTCTCATTCTTTCTTGTTCTTTCAGTTGTCAGACATTGAAGCGGTAGGAGGTTTTCTCGACAAAGATGTCGTAAGTTTTATCTAAATTTATCGAAATAATCATTGGTTTTTATTGTGAAATCACGCTAAATTATACTTTCCACGCAACATTATATTGAGTGCTGTAAATATTTGTGTTTTTGATGAAAAATCGTTCAAACTTGTGAGGTTAGATTGTGTGGTCCGTGCCGTGTCATATAGCTATTTTACCCTCGTGCTGATGATTTCAGGTCTAAAGTATCCCGTGATACGCTCTACGAGTGCGTGAACGCCGTGATTCAGGCGTCTAAAGACAAGAAACGTAACTATTTGGAGACAGTTGAACTCCAAATCGGTCTCAAGAACTATGACCCCCAGAAGGATAAGCGTTTCTCGGGCACCGTCAAGTACGTTTACCTGGAAAGAGCATTTTAGTAAAATAAGTTTATGTAAATTCTACCAAAGTGAATCTGGACAGGGAGTCAGCTCATCTGACGGGACTTGACCCAGAGTCTTTAAATAATGGGTAGGTATGCCTCGGCTTACCGACTAGGATATGACCATAAAATGAAGGTATTTGGAGAGGTATGCTTCATTCACTATTGTCCTTAATTTTTAGTTAGATCACCTTAACATGATGCACAGACTGCATTTACTGTTTAATTTCCCCAAATTATTTAAAGAAGCCCACACTAAACTTTTAAGCTACTGAACCAAGTCTTTGTGTAGTGTCACATAGGCATAGAAACTCATACATAGTTCAGGTTCTCTGAATATTCTGTTCCTTATTGTTAAACAATTTTAACTGTTGTAAGAAAAAATAATCCGCGATTTTAAGATCTCTAAATGATGTTTATCCAATTGCATGTATTATCTGTTGATATTGATGATATTACCTAACTGATAACTTGCCAGCCATCGCATCGCTCTACACCAGCGTTATATCATGTAAACTAACTCTACGATTGAACAGGCTCAAGTACATCCCACGTCCCAAGATGCAAGTCTGCGTGCTCGGAGACCAACAGCACTGTGACGAGGCTAAGACGTTGACTGTACCCTGCATGGATGCTGAGGCTCTAAAGAAGTTGAATAAGAACAAGAAGCTGGTTAAGAAACTAGCTAAGAAGTGAGTTACCTTTAATATAGCATACAAATATTGTTGTTAACTCTGACAGAGCAATTGTTAGGTCGAAATGGTACCCTGTTTGCAAAACTTAGATTAAAAATGTAAACAAAAAACTGTCAGTTCCCATTTTAAACTTACATGATTTTTGAGTTTTCTTTCTAAACAGCTGATTTTTAAGTAATAATTTTTTTGAAATTTACCTCAAATGTCTAAAAGTCGTGGAACCCAAGTTTTTCACCTAGACGTCTAAAAGAAGCCTTTTTCAGCTTGTCACAACCCTATAAACACTATGTAAACATGTAAAATATAAAAGAGAAAAATCATATTTATATAGTATACATCCTCCAATTTTCCAGATATGACGCTTTCCTAGCTTCGGAGTCACTGATCAAGCAGATCCCGCGTCTCCTCGGTCCCGGGTTGAACAAGGCAGGCAAGTTCCCTGGTCTGCTATCCCACCAGGAGTCCATGACGCAGAAGATCGATGAAGTCAAGGCTACCATCAAGTTCCAGATGAAGAAGGTGATATATAAATTCTGTCCTATCCTACTTCCTACTATCTATATATATAATAAAAATGAAACCCGTTCCGTCGTCACGACATCACGCGTGAACGGCTGGACCGATTTCGATAATTCTTTTTTTGTTGTGTTTGCTATTGTCAGGAGAAGGTTCTTATGAAAGAAAAAATGCTAAACCGATTTTGATGAATTTTATTTTTTTATACTAAACGACAGGACAACGTCTGTCGGGTCAGCTAGTAATATTATAAACAGGAAAGTTTCTATGTATGTAAGTCTGTACAGACTTTGTTATTTCTTCATGCAAAAACTACTAAACCGATTGTGATGAAACTGGATAACTGGAGACCTAGAATAATATGTAAGCTACTTTTTATCCTGATAATTCTGCGGGATCAGGACTTATGCGGGTGAAACCGGGGGGCGCAGCTAGTTAATAAATAAATCTGACCCCAAACTAAGCACTATGCTTAGCTATGTACTATGGGTACTAGACAATGGATATGCTAAATAAATAGTACTTTTTTTTTGTAAATACATTAAAACATAGAAAACACCCAGACCAGAAACAAATATTATCATACACCATATCGCCTTTTATCATCTGGTGAGATAGTGGTCTTTGGTCACTCATTAAAATAACTTATCTCAATAAATTAAAGGGAAACATTTTTAAGAACCAACAAATATTATAATATGGAATCAAGTGGAATCTGATAATTTAAGGGGTGGAAAATAGGATTTTTCTTTTTACCGCTGTTGTAAGAGATAGTCCTCTATTTATTTCTTAACTTATGAAAATTTTATCTTTCCAGGTCCTGTGTCTTTCAGTTGCGGTCGGCCATGTTGACATGACACCCGACGAGTTGGCCCAAAACGTGCACCTTTCCATCAACTTCTTAGTGTCGCTCTTGAAAAAACATTGGCAGAACGTCAGGTCACTCCATATGAAATCAACTATGGGCCCACCCCAGAGATTGTATTAGATGTGGACGCAAATATATACTTGACTTTATCCTACTTTTTTGTTTTATTTTACGAACAAGTACTATGTACCTCTTGGATTAACGTCTAGACAAGATCGATAGTGTTGATGATAAATATCAAATCCTGGAAACAAACATAGTGTGGTAAATCAAGACAAATGCCACATTTTTAATAAAAATATTAATTTTCACCAAAAAATAAATCTTTCAGTTGTGCATCACTGCTTACATCGAACATCAAAGCTCATGCTTTGAACTGTGTGCGAAAATTTTAAAATCAGAACATGATCTGTAATGATGATAAAATGCTAGTGCAGGCGTTCAAATCGAGTAGGTTGTTGTAATAGTACGGGTAACCCACGACTTGTACAGAATACTTGACTATTTACCATATTTTTATTAAAAATTGTCATTTTTCTCGATTTATCACAATATGTTTCTTTCCAGGATTTGATCTTTATTAGCAACACTATCGATCGGTACAATAATATAGGGTGTTTATTTTTTTGCAAAAAGACAAGGTTCGATTCCTGGCTAGGATAATGAATTTTTCAAAAATCTAAATATGCCATATTACTTTTTGTCAAAATCGGGGACGCAACTCCTTTCAGCATTTTTCGCTATCTCTTACAGTTTAGGATATCCCCCTGAAGGCCCGTTTAAATGGTTCACCCCTTCGATCATATATAAACTATAGATGCACGGTCGCCGCTCTAGAAATGGAGCCGTCAAAACAAGGCATACTTCAGCCGATATGCCTTGTTTCGCTGTCAGTTGTGCATAAGTGTTTTACAACCTTATTGCCCAGTGATTAAGGTTTACATTAAAAAGTACTATGTCCGTATAAGTAAGCGTTGAAGTAGTGCCGATTTTTGATTTCGATTTTGTATGGGACCGTGTATCTATATTTTATATATGATCGAAGGTTCACCCTGTATATCTTTTAGACTAAAAGGTACCAATTTTTTAAACTGAGGTACTAAATAGTACCAATTTCGTACTAAATTGACAATATAATGGTTTAATATTGAAGAGTTGGTCTCTCCATCTAGACGCTAATTCTAAAGGGCTTCTAAAAAAAAGAGCCCTTTTCATAAAAGAAGTCCTTCCAGACAATGCTGTATCGCCAAATTTTGATTCTGCTAGAACATTGCGGTTTATAAAGTAGCCTGCCTGTGTGTCCTGAGTGTTATTCTGGCTATATTTCAAGTTTCATCCCCCTAATAGGCTTAGCTTAAAAAGTAACAAATATTTTACATTCACATAATGTAGGATTCCATTCAAGATTTTCCTACAAGACTACCTAATACATTCTGTGCTAGTACGGGAATGAAGCACTGAATGTTATTGGTCGGAGATAGCGCATTATATATCCGTTACCCTCTGACATTGCAGCGAAGTGCTTTACGTTATTTTGTTTTCCCAAAAAGTACCGCTGAACCGATTGCGCAGACACTCTGTATGTAGATAGCTGGCGATCCGGAATAACAAATAGGCTTCCTTTTATGCCGATATTCCCACAGGGTCGGCAGTTCCGCTGCCACCTACAAAAAGTGCGTAGGTTACCTACCTAGATACACGCCAGAGAACTCAAAGGCATACAACTACCTATGACGCGCGTTTGCCGCGCTCGTTTGTTATGCCTAAGGTGGTGGTGTCACGGGAGCTCAAAACATGAGGGTCTAAGAGGGAACACCCTTGAACATTTTTCATCGGTCTAAGATCTGATTTAGTATTTTAACCCCCGTATCCATGTGCTAATTTGGGAGAGTGACCTCACTGATGGAACCATATAAGAATACTAGCAGCTCCCCGCGGTTTCACCTGCATAAGTCCCAATCCCGTGGGATTATCGGGATCAAAAGTAGCCTATAGCCTTCCTCAATAAATGGACTATCCAACCCCGAAAGAATTTTTCAAATCGGACCAGTGGTTCCTGAGATTAGTGCGTTCAAACAAACAAACAAACAAAAAAACAAACAAATTCTTCCGCTTTATAATAGTACCTATATAAATATAATAGATGATATGATAAATAACTAAACTCAATTAGTATAATCAAATACGACGCATTTTCATTTATTAAACATATTCTTTTATTGTACTTGGTACATAGGTAAACATAATATCACTAAAGTTAACTCTAATACAATAATAATTCTAAACTATATCACTAACGCTATTAGAATCAGGATTAATATTTTCATCATCACTATCTTCGTCATCATCTGGTAATTGATCATCGCAATCTTCTACAGTTTCTTCGCTTTCAACACTTTGTTGGGTAGCGATTATTTCGCCATGAATGTTTTTATTTTTTAAGTTTCCCATCCAAAAAGCTTCGGAACATTTATTTGATGCCAGGACAGCTTTAACCTTGTATATTATGGTTTCCAACAAATGTCTCATTAATGGCACTTTACTTATCAAAACCGTGTCTTTCTTCAGTCTTGAATGGCAACATAAGGACTGCAGGAATCTGGTTGACTGTTGAAGAATTTTAAGTATTTCTAAAACTTCTTGAGTTTCATTTTTGAACTGTAGTTCCAAAATGGGAATGCCTTGCGATACAAATAGTTTTAATATCGGCAGCGATTTCTTGAAGAAGGCAGACAAATTATTTCTATTTTCCAGAGTTTTAGCAATATCAGACATTTGCTTTAGAACAGTTGCTACATCTTTCCAGAGATTTAAATGCTCTGAGTTAGTCATTCCTTTGCTCAAAGAAGTTTTAGTGGCTTCATGCAATGCAGTTCCCAAGTTTCTGTATAATATAGTAAAGTTATTTTTATTTATACATTTTAAAGTACTTAGGGTATCATTGCGTGACTTTAACAATTTTATGTCACTGGTTAGCTGCAAAGATAAGTTTTTAAGAGCTAAGATTTCATCATTTAACAAATAAATAGAGGCCAAGCGATCGACGCCTTGATTGAACACAAGTCCCTTTTCTAAACCGCCATCGGGAGTTTTCCAAACTTGAGACATAAAATTCTGAGCCAGGTTTTTCAGAATCTTCAAAATGATCTTGTTATCTGAATAATTTTGAATTGCATTGACGAGTTCTGTCAAAGCGAGAGCAGTTGATAATTGTACGCAAAACTTTTCGTGGTGTTCAAACTTTTCTGCAACAGCAATGAGTAGTTCTTTTAATGATATGATTGAGCTGTTAGAATTCGCAATACTCCTCAATGAAGATTTCAGTAAAGCTCTGTGATGATGATTTTTAAATCCAAGCCATTTAAAATAAATAGTAAGCATGTTGTAAATATTCTCAAGGCAGTAAATATAATCCATCAATTCTGCTGTGTATATGAATTCGGATTCATCTTGTGAATCTGAAACACTCTTTTTATCGATGTAGTCTGTAACTACTTCTAAATGCTCCATTAATTTCGGCAGAACTGCGCTGACAGCATTAGCATATTCTTCAGCTTTTTTAGAGTCATATACCACAGGTTCTTGTTTACTTAAAAATGTTTTTCTCTTAATCCTGGACATTAAAACATTTTCAAGGTTTCTATTGGCACATATTAGGAGAAATTTAAGTGTTTTAACATTCAAATCGTTTGCAGAATCTAAGTTAGAAGTCATGTTAAAATTAATCAATCGAAGTAAATTCATACTAAGGGGTCTAAATTTTATGTTATGCATTGTCTCTAATTTATTTCGCACAGTATTATTTTGTGTTTGCTGTGTTATAGCTGTTTCAGGTAAAATGCTATCATCCGTAGTATTCTTCTTTTGTTGTTTCTTAGATGTTTGAGATTTAATAGTTTTTGTTTCTGTCTGCTCTCCGGTATATTTATTAACATTAAAATTGACAGGTGGCTTATATGCGACTTTGCTTCTCATAATAATATCGTTAATTACTGTTTCTAATTCTTCTATTTGTAAAATTCTATGGAGTATTTTCCCTTTTAAGGCAAAATCTTCTTGGGTAGCAAAAGCATTTAGTAATTCTCTGAACCAATTAACGCAATGAACAATGCAATTTAAAATATTGTTTACGTCGCTAGAATCCATATCTTCAACAAGATCGATATTAAATTGAGGCATTACCACATGGCACCCCAAAAGGGCATCTATACTTGAAAGGTTGTTGTCATTTTGTTTGCAGTGTAGAGTTTGAACAAGTTGAAACAGTGGGGATAGTACGCCTACAAACACTTCATTGTTTTCTTGTAATGCTAGCCCAGCAATGTTAATTGCTATAACTTCATCCATTTCACTTTCTGCATTAACACAGTACTGCATTGTTAGCTTTAGATCGCCAATTCGCTCTTTTTCAACTGTGTCTACTATAAAATTTTGTTGTAAATCATTTGTTACTGCTAGAGTTAGCCAAGCCATAAAGTTACTATTGATTAAAGTTGCAGCAGATATAACTTTAGATAGCTCATCATAGTAGAATGCAACCAAATCTGGAATTTGTCTTGCCCTGCGACTAATTAGGTCAATTATTTGTGCTGCTTCACGAAGATCCCCTTCCGATAAATGGTTGACAGCACTGTAACTCACATTTTCTGGCATTTCTTTAGTTTCTTCATCATCCTCTGTTGTAATTAAATATTTAACTGCGTGGATTCCAGCGAGTATGCCTTGTATTTTAACTTTAGTGTCTGAACTGCTCAGCTCTTTTTTGATTATCATATGAATATCATCTCTTATAACAGAGTTTTCGTAGCTATAAGCAAGACCACATAGCAGGTTCATTACAGCCCTGACTTCATTCAGAGGCATATCATTAATTCTATCCAAAAGGGTCAACATCTGTATAGATTGAGATTTCAATAATGACATATCCTTAGAAGCAACATTGTTAAGTATGTTCAATATATTCATAACACATTCCTTCGAGTCCAAGCCTAACTGCAGCAATTCTGCCACAATTGTTAAACAGCAGTCATCTAATTCTGTCAACATCCAAGTGTACATACAACAAGTAAATGACTCTAAAACAGGATCAGAAGTTGTTTTTAACAATGAATTGCCCAACTCATTCAAGTATTTTAAATAATCCTTAAAAATTGGTTTAAATTTCTTAAAAGTTTCTTCCAACATTTCTTCCTTCAATGTGTCTGATTTAATTTGCTTTCGTATTAGATTATCAACTTGTTTTCGTTTCTCTTCTGATGTAGAGAATAATATCAGTAGTATAACTAGATCAATCGGTTTATGATCGGAGGGCAATTTACAGCTTGACACAGTCTTAAGCCATGCATTAGCAATTGTTTTGGAAGAGACCATTGAATTCCTTATTGACATTGCCGTCAATACTTGACTGGATGCAATATCCTGAGGTGTGGCTAAAGTAGTGGGCCAACTGAGGGCATTCCTAATACCCTGAACTGCTTCTAGATACCCAGTATCTGGCATGCGGTTGGGGATCAGGAGAAATTTTACAAAATTAGGAAAAAAGTTGCTTTTTGGTAAACTCATGAGGATGTTGAGAGTTGTCTTCTGCAAGTTTTCATACTGTTCATCAGTAAGACAAAGGTTCGACAAACAATCAAGAATGGCAGGTACCAAGTCATAGTCTGCACTCAGAAACCTACTCATTTCTGTGGCAACCTTGTTATGGTGTTTGTCGATTACTATGCTTGGTATAACTGTTATAATTTCTAACTGGACCATTTTGTCAGACGCTTTGTCTATTAATTCAATCAAATGATTAGACATTTTCTCACTGTTTCTTATGTTGTCTAAGGCAGAGAAGTTCTTGAGTATCATTTTGATCCACGGTTCACATTGTTGCTGTACAGCCAAGTCAATGGCTTTAGCGAATATGAAATCTGTGAGTTTGTTTTGAAGGATTGGTACGCTGAGTAGTATTTTGATAACGGAGTCGTTAACAGGGTGGTCTTCGGGGCTATCGTCTGAATCGCCAGCGATCCTTATAACGTTAGGGAACAAGTACTGTTTGAACACAACCATGTCTTGGCATTCCTTTTCCAATTCTGTATAGAAATCAGCGACGTTTCGTGGATATTCAAAATGTTTCTCTAGGTTCTTCTTCAAGTTACGAACGATTTGGATAGTTTGCTGCGAAGCTATGCACTTTTCCGGTGAATGTTTCAAAGTAAGTCCACTTTCTTTCAGAGTTGCGTGGAAATAGTTGTTGAAATCGATACTTTTCTTCTTCTTGGTTTGACTTCGGAGAGCGCTGGAGGTAGATAGCTGGGATATCGTCCTTTTGGAACTCATTTTATTAAGCTTTTGTGTTTTCTTCGTATTTTTTCACGTAGACTTCTATTGGCGCGTTTCGACAAGTTTGCGATCGTTGACATTACATTATCCAAACAAACAACAACAAACAAAAAATTGACAGATTTTTTATAATGGCAACCCATTAGATTAGTTTTAATATGTTGGTGAAACTTGCAACCAAAAACGTTTCGTTGCATACCATAGCATATTTCAAGCATAAAAAGTATATCGCTATCTTCGTCTTACATGCTAAGTTACTCAACAGACTATTCACTTACACATCGCGGCAACTTCACTTTGAATGTGATTTTTTTGACAGTATTTTATTTTTAGGTTAGAATTTTAGAATACTTTTAAAGATTCTGAATTTTTGATTTTCATCTGCAATAAATAATAAAAAATGAATCTAAACATAACAAATGCTAGTAAATTCATTTGGAAATCACAATCCGTGGCTGGTGTTAACGTAAGTACTAATAAAATAAACTACTTTCAAGACTTCGATGCTACAATTCTCTAACCAAAATATTTATTTACTTTACAGTACCAGCAAGTACGAAATAAATGGGCCAACTGGCTCATGATCCGAGACGTGAAACGGCGCCGGATGAGCGCTGAACACTTCTTAGAAAGAACCAGAATAAATGCTCTGAGAAGGAACGATGTCCTACCCATAGAGATCAGAGAACTGGCCGACAAGGAGATCAATAAGTTCGAATTAAACGCTACACCACTTCGAATTAACCAAAGATGTGTTATTACATCCAGGTATGAGAACCAGCTTCATCATAAAGACTATCGCCGTGCCCTATTTCTTACAACTTAGAAGTCTTATAAGAATTTTGCTAGGAATAACAGTCAATATTTGATGGGCTCATTGCCTAGCTGCACCAGCCGATCTTGAATGGTCGTGCGGGTTAAGCAAGGCACGGTGCAGTCAGTTAGTTAGTTTCGCTGAGCCTTTTCCGCACTTAGCCTCACAATTGGGCCATTGTACGTGATTTCTTAGAGGGCTTAAGACGCCACGGGAGCCTACCCCGCATTGGCGAATATCCCATGCCCTCGGACCGTGGTTTATCCTAGGACATGTTGGTTTCCTCACGATGTTTTCCTTCACCGTAAGAGCAATGTTAATAGCGCACTTAAATTTTTCTTAAAGAAAAAGACATTGGTGCGCGGTCGGCCTGGATTCGAAACCACGACCTTCGGAATGAAAGTCTTCGGAATGAAAATATCTACCACTAGACCAACACCGCTCCGCACGGTGCAGTCATTATTTCAATGGGTTACCAATAATTTAAATGGCGTAAATCATTTTCTTGAGCTCTTCTGTGCTTAGGAAGCACTTGGTTGTTATCCCTGCTAGCAAGCAGTTGTTAGGTTAAGTTAGTGCAACCTGAAAACTTTTAACACCAGATGAGCCATACCACTGAAAAGAAGATTTGTTTGCAACTTGCAGAAAACCATTGAAAATCCCGTAAGGAGGTGTCCCTCGATTCTATAAAGTTTTGTTAAAGAAAATTAAATTTTTAGGATTTGAACCCAAGGACCTTTGGAATTAAATCTAAATATATTATTATCCGGCGAAATATCGAAATGTATGTAAATATTAATGTTGTGTTTTTCAGACCTCGGGGCAATGTCCTCGAGTGGCGTATGAGTCGTATCGTGTGGAGACATCTAGCCGACTACAATAAGCTGTGCGGAGTGCAACGTGCAATGTGGGGATAGACAGACTTACTTCAATTATATTATGGTTTATTTTATTTTACTTATAAAGTAGTAATTATAGTTATTAGTAAATGTTGTTATTCAAATGGTGATTGGTATTATTTGATTTAATTACAAACTAGCTGCATCCCACGGTGTCCCGATCCTGTGAGAATATCCAGGTCAAAATTAGCCTATGTTACTCCTCGATAATGTAGCTTTCTATTGGTGAAAGAATTTTTAAATTATGTCCAGTAGTTTCGAGTCCTATTTAATACAAACAAACAAATAAATAAATCTTTCCTCTTTATAATATTGGTATAGAAGAGCTATTTTCTACTGACCAAAATAGCATAACATTTAGCCATTTAAATACAGCTAAATATTAGTATAGTGAGCGGCACGAAAGATGAAAAGTTTTGTCGTGGAAGGGGAAAGTTCGCGCAGTACATTTTACATGCGCTTTCTATGAAAAATCGACTTTTGCGCATCCGCCATTTTGTTTCTTGATTCGTGCCGCGGACTGTAGAGAATAGCTCTTATTAGTAGTATTAGTTGATTGTAATTAGCGTTATAGTCGTTTGATATTAGTAAGAAACAGTAAGGTTAGGTCTTCGGCAGTCGGGTACAAAAGGAGTGGACGCAGCTTTTATTGATGACGTCATACTATGACGGGACTGTACTACAAATTCGTAGAGCTTGTTGCCAACGTCCATACCACGTTGAAAACACCGGTTCTCGTCCGATCACCGAAGTTAAGCAACGTCGGGCGCGGTCAGTACTTGGATGGGTGACCGCCTGGGAACACCGCGTGATGTTGGCTTTTTGCTGATTGATTTTATTTACTTTTATTAACCAAATGTTTTTTTTTACAACTGTCATAATTTTAATCTAATTTTCCATAACATTTTAGAGTAGGTGTAGGTATTATGGAAAAAATTGAAAACTTCCATATTTCACTAATTTTTCCAATTTTTGTTTATTCCCATTGATCTCAACTATTCCGAACATTTTTTGTTCACAAAGTAAACGTTAAAAATTTATAATTTAGATTATATTGTTTTTTCACATAATTTATTTAATTATACTAAGGTCTGAGACGGTACGGTAGCAAAAATTTGAGTTTATCGTCGCCAACGTCCATACCACGTTGAAAACACCGGTTCTCGTCCGATCACCGAAGTTAAGCAACGTCGGGCGCGGTCAGTACTTGGATGGGTGACCGCCTGGGAACACCGCGTGATGTTGGCCTTTTGCTTATTGGCTTAATGAACTTTTATTTAGTTTTTTTTTTATGTCTTTTTTCTAAATCTATTTGTGTTTTAAGAGTATTTTGCAAAGAACCGCCCAAGTACGAGTCAGACACACACACACACGAAGGGTTCACCATTATCAGAATAAAATTTGTTGTATGGGAGCCCCACTCAAATATTTATTTCATTTTGTTTTTAGTATTTGTTTTTAGTTGTTATAACGGCAACAGAATAAGGTTCATAATCTGTAACAAAATCAACTTCCTTGTTTTGTCAACTGTCGTACCATGGCCACTGTTCATGAGATAGACCTGAGACAACTAGACAGACTGACAACGGGTCCCTTTACATAACATACGGAACCCTAACGAGTAAATTTTGCCACATTATGCTCAAAGCTTGCTTTTTTTCACGTAAAGGTGCTGCCATCTTTTGATTTCATGTAACATCGAAACTTTGCTGTATTAAAGTATACAACAGCTAAAGTTCCATTGTATAACAAAGGTACATCCTTCATCCTATAAATAGATGGCGCTACTTGTATTTTGTTTTTGTAGACGTAGGATAAAAAACTGGATTGATAATAAATTGTGCCTCACTAAGGCAAACGATGAGAAGCTACATTATCGAGGAGTAACATTTATGCTACTTTTGATCCCGATATTCCCACGGGGTCGGGACTTACGTGACTATATAACAACGCAGAGTCCAAACCGCGCCTGGTCCTAGGGAAGGGACAGGAAATTTTGAATTGTGTTCTTTGTGGTGTGTAGGATCCATTAGGAAAGTGTTTTATGATATTCCCACACGTGATCGGAAAATACGCAGGTGTAACCACATGATGCTGCTAGTCCACAGACTTATTCAAAAATATTTATACTCTAGTTCAGAATCTTATATCAAAAAATGTATACAAAAACTCATACATTCATTTGAAAGTGACAGCTCATTACTTACGTTTTCCTTTGGTATTGCTGTCAAAAAAAAAGGTTCTGTAAATTAAATCGCACTGTACCGGTTTTACACGCTGCACATACCCTCAAATATATTCAAAATAAAATTTCACCACATTCTAGAAAAATACATTCCTTTTCTCAAAGATATGGATATGGATTTTACTTAATTAATTTGTAAAAATACATTGTGTACCTACTAAAAAAAATATTTTGAACTTTTGAAGCCTTGTTTGGCTCCCTATGCGGTAGAGGGTTAGGGGGCGTCCATAAATTACGTGAGATGTTTAAGGGGGGGAGGGGGTCGAGTCAAATCTCATCTAATCTTACGTTGGTGAGAGGGAGGGTCTCGGCAAATATCACGCAATTTTTTTTCCGATTTAAACAAAAGAAAATTACACTATTTTGGTCCATTTAATCCAGACTGAAAAAAAAAATCTGCTACCGGAGTAACTGAACACACTCTACAGTTTGTTAGTTCGTTATTGCAACGGTCTATTAGACAGCTCCGGTAGCTGAATGTTATTCAGTACTCACAGCTGAATGGAAATCTCACGTGAGATTGGAGGATGGGGGAGGGGGTTGAATAAAATCTCACGACATCTCACCAGGGAGGGACAGAAAATTTCAAAAAACACCTCACGTAATTTATTGACGCCCCCTTAAGAACTGTTTCTGAATTAACATTTTTGTCCTAAGATTCTGTAAAAGAGTATAGTTAGTAGTTATTGAGGCTTAAAATAGAATTAACTTCTTTCAAATATCGCTATTTATCACCCCGCTCTAACTACGAACCCGTCGAACCGGATTCGAGTCCTTTAGCTAGATTAGCTGCTTCAGCTGTCTGGTTGGTTGGTTACATCGCAATGACATGCTGTAGATCAGGGGTTCCCTAACTTATTTGTGACGCCCCCTTTCGACCACAAAAAAAATATTGCTCATTAAAGTTTTAAAAAAACATTCCTTTACCTTTTATTGAGCCCGTGATGAGGCCGCGAGACTAGGGTTGCCAAGTTGCCAGGCCCAAAAATTAAAAAGCCGGACACAGATAAATACTTAGCCGGACATTTTGCCCTGAAAGCCTGACACATTTGTTTTTGTTCTATCTGTGGCAAATTTTCCGCGCACAACGCGAGCCACGTAGCGGCCCATTTGCTTATAAAAACATCGGTAGGTACCTATGTAAGTACCTACTTTTATGAATTACATACTAAGTAGTAGGCACTCTATCTACAAAATCTGTCGCGTAAATTGATCCACACGAGTAAATTATCCTGACTTTATACGAAGCTTTATGCGTCCGCTTGACTGACGGGGTTGATCAAAAGCCTAACAAAAGCCGGACAGGCCGGACTTGTATTTATTTGGCCGGACAAGACTGTAAAAAGCCGGACATGTCCGTCTAAAGCCGGACATCTGGCAACCCTACGCGGGACCGTTATGGTTCTTAACATTTGCCCACTGAGAAAACAATATTATGTTCTTATCAGGCGTCAAATTTCAGATAATTTCATTGGTCGTATCGCGAAATCTGAAATGCATTCTCTCAGCGATCGCAGGTTTTCTATACAGGTGGCCCGCGCCCTCCTTTAAAAGTCTCTACGTCTTTAAAAGTCTCTTCCCCTGGTGGGTGCGCCCCCCACTAATGGAACCGCTGCTGTGAATGTATGTAGGTAACTAATTAATTAGGCATTGAAAACAAATGCCACGCTTATATCTTTAATCCGACAGAGTTAAATACTTTTCCAAGACCAAACTATAAAAATAACCAAATATGTAATTTTTATAGTTTTTATAGTTTGGTCAAATATAATTATTTATTACAAACGAAAAAACAGCAAAAAGCCAACATCACGCGGTGTTCCCAGGCGGTCACCCATCCAAGTACTGATCGCGCCCGACGTTGCTTAACTTCGGTGATCGGACGAGAACCGGTGTTTTCAACGTGGTATGGACGTTGGCAATGAGTGGATCAAATCATTGCTACAGTACCGTCTCAGACCTCAGTATAATGAAATAAAAGACGTGAAAAAAACAATAATTTAAATTGACGTTTATTTTGTAAGCAAAAAATGTTCAGAATAAACAAAATTTAGTAAAATATGGAAAGTTTTCCATTTTTCCATAATACCTACATACCTACTCTACTTTATTGATTTTGTGACTCAATAAAGTTTTTACCTACTCTAAAATGTAATGGAAATATAGATTAAAAATATGTTTGGTAAAAAAATTGGTAAATAAAAGTAATGAAATCAATCAGCAACAAAAAGCCAACATCACACGGTGTTCCCAGACGTGAAAAAACAACTAAAATGTACAGTTATCCATAATATTCTAAAATGTAATGGAAAAATAGATTTAAAATATTGACATTCTTGTAAAAAAAAATAGGTAAATAAATAGAAGTGAATTAAATTAATTAGCAAAAAAGCCAACATCACGCGGTGTTCCCAGGCGGTCACCCATCCAAGTACTGACCGCGCCCGACGTTGCTTAACTTCGGTGATCGGACGAGAACCGGTGTTTTCAACGTGGTATGGACGTTGGCAACAAAAGGTTCAAATTATTGCTACAGTATCGTCTCAGACCTCAGTATAAATAAAACACGTCATAGCCTACATACATCATTTAAACATCATACATCTAAAATGTCATAACTATGCCTCAGCTACTGTCAATATTTTTTCCAACTTTTATTTTTATTGAAACCATTTTTTGAAAGATTCGCTACAGCTTTCGAAGTGCAAATTTATCCATAAATACCAACAATCGTCGACTGATAATGATTAACCCAAATATCTCGGAATTATAATGATCTGCATTGCCGACTAGTCGGCACTTTTGGA
Organism: Idaea biselata; assembly: GCA_958496205.1. Lineage (NCBI taxonomy): Eukaryota > Metazoa > Arthropoda > Insecta > Lepidoptera > Geometridae > Idaea > Idaea biselata. Next base: position 38,257,968 of record OY292394.1, on the reverse strand, counting down.
ACCGACTAGTCGGCTAGTCTGCTAGTCGGCAGAACCCCTAGTCGGCCCATCTCTAATAAAAATGAATCGCTGAATGTGTTGCCAAGCGCAGATCTCGAGAACAGCTGAACCGATTTCGCTAATTATTTTTTTGTTGTGTTTACTATAATATTGTCAGGAGAAGGTTCTTATGAAAGAAAAAAATGCTGAACCGATTTTGATGAATATTGGTATGGAGATTATTGGAGATAGATACATATTAGAAAGTCGTATTAGTAGGGTAGTAGTAGAAGTAGGGTAGGGTTGTAGGTTTTTTTTATTTATAACGGGCAGGTCTATCAGGTCAGCTAGTTTTATAAATAATTATAAAACTAGTTTGGTTAGAACAAACACAAATTGAAAAAAAATGAGTGAAATATGGAAATTTTTCAATTTTTCCATAATACCTACTCCAAAATGTAATGGAAAAATAGATTTAGAAATATGACAGCTTTGTAAAAAAAAATGGAAAATAAAAGTACCTATATAAAATCAAACGGCAAAAAGCCAACATCACGCGGTGTTCCCAGGCGGTCACCCATCCAAGTACTGACCGCGCCCGACGTTGCTTAACTTCGGTGATCGGACGAGAACCGGTGTTTTCAACGTGGTATGGACGTTGGCGATAAGTGGATCAAATTATTTCTGCAGTATCATCTCAGTGTAGTGACGTCATCATAATTATCAAAACAATTATTTGATCATACATATTGACGTTTATTTTATAAATAAAAAACCAGTTTGGTTGAAATAAACACAAATTGGAAAAATAAGTAAAATTTCCATAATAAAAAAGTTATTCTAAAATGTAATGGAAAAATAGACTAAAAAAATACGTCGGCTTGGTAAAAAAAATGGTAAATAAAAGTAAATAAAATCAATAAGCAAAAAGCCAACATCACGCGGTGTTCCCAGGCGGTCACCCATCCAAGTACTGACCGCGCCCGACGTTGCTTAACTTCGGTGATCGGACGAGAACCGGTGTTTTCAACGTGGTATGGACGTTGGCGAAAGAATATTCGAATTCGTAATACAGATTCATGACGTTCATGACGTCAGAGACTTCCCGAATTGGGGACTGTTCTAGCTTAGACAAGGTTTTCTTATAAACGATAGATGCGTTTCATATCACATGTTCGTAAATACTTATTATGGTCTTATATGTAGCATACGTGGAGACCTAAAAGTAGCAAAGCTACCCCGGGGTCTCGAGAGGGATGCAACCGGGAACATCGCTCGGATGATGATGATGTAGCATACTCATCTAGAAGATAAGAAGACGTCAACGGGACCCCGGACGACTAAACTATGCATGTATGTAATGTAGCGTTGGGGACACGATCTGTCTATATCTGATCCCTGACGGTTACTCCTCGGAGTGGCCTGTCGGTACAGCGGACCCCTCCATTTATACCCAAGGTGGTCATAGTTGGGGACGCTATAATAACATATAAGATATGTTCACATTTAATAATAAATAATAATAAGCATTTATTTCAGGCTACCAAGGCCCATAAATACATACCTTATAGACTAACATACATATTTTATAATAATTGAAATGTGAAATGATGATGATGTATTTTGATGTTTAAATTACTACCTATAGTTTGGACCCGATTGGAACTCAATGTATGGAGGCAAAACAATGGATTTTATATTTTTGTGGGCCGTTTGGGCATAAGCCAATATCCGACCCATCTTCCTTAGTGGCTCCACCGGTCTACGTATCGGGCGGGACACGGACGAGTCCGATTGGTTGGCCACAAGCCGCGGCAAAAGCCTTCCTTATTGGTCGCCTAATAAGTAGGTATAATTTTTTTTCCTCATTATAGTACCGTGTTAAAGTGTTCAAAATATGCTCATACAATCCGCCTAAGGCGAAGAAAGCCGTCGGGAGACACAGCTGCCTAGCTGATTCAAGCATAGCTTAGTACATGATATTATGTTCAACCTTGGGTTGATTTGAACTAGCCAGGGTCAAGGTTTCAATGACTATTTTGTAAAGCTCAAAATACGTGATGACACTGACACTAACATTACAGTGTAAGTGTGGGCTGTTTGAGGTAAAGTGTAAGTGTCATCAATTTTAATCAATGAGGAGGAACACTAACTTTTTATCCCGGCAGAGGGCGTTAGTCGGATGATCTTTGGTTTGAATTAAGAACTGTCAAACAGGTGTTTTTTACAACTCTCGGCGCCAAATTGGCCATATCGGTCTCACACCAATTTTGAATCCCTCTCTAAACTTTTTAAATTCACACGATATGTTAACATAGTTACAATTTACCGGGTCTTAGATCGCGTATTATTATTTATTATCTTACCTTATTTTATTCTGAGCCTCGACGATGAATTTTATTTCATACTAGCTGACCCGGCAAACGTTGTTTTGCCTTATAAATTATAGATAGTAGCCGATTCTCAGACCTACTGAATACGCATATAAAATTTGGTAAAAATCGGTCGCGCCGTTTCGGAGGAGTACGGTAACTAACATTGTGACATGGAAATTTTATATATAAGAAAGAAGATGAAGAGATTTAACAGAGCTGATGCATAGTTGAGGCATTTCAGCTATAGAATACATACCTACGCAGCGATATCTATGGGGCGACTCGAAACCATTAAAAAAACAGGAAATCCAGAAAACTCTGGCGGAGCTGCCTAGGGATAAAGATAAAATACAAGTCGGTAGGTAGTCTAGGTAGGTACTAGATTCTAATGACAGTTAAAAGCGCTAATGGAAAGCAATGAACAGTGATTACTTGATAGCCCAGATAGCCTATTCTCGTATTAAAATTATACAAAAATCATTTCAACATCATTGCAGTTAAATACTCAATCTCAAATTTGACTTTTAAAAAATAACATTTTATATTTTTGGATTGATGTTTTCCTTCTGTTTTCGCAATGTTGGTGAATCCTAATGATGACCTGTAAAGGTCTCGAAACTTTGAGCATTGAAACAATGCTAAAAGTAACAAACACCACGCGATTAAAACCGAAAAATTAGTTTAATTTTAATTATTGGATTTAATTTTCTTTGGAGAATGCCGTTTCCATACATTGTTAGAAGGACAGTCTAACTACTCTTTTCTCCATACAAACTTTACAAAGGTAGTCGACTGTTTCCTCCCTAGATAAAGATATTAGAAAAAATATGTTTCTGCAATAAGTCCTTTATAAGCCAATATAAGTCCCTACGTTTTAATATTTTCTTTTCTATTTTTTCTGAATTTTATTTTTATTCTAATTAGAAAATGAGAAATATCAAAACGTAGGGGCCCTAGGGGCATGGTCATGGCAGATATAGGTTTAATGGCATAAACATATTTGCTCTAATGTCTTTATTCAGGGAGGAAATAGTCGACTACCTACGTTCGTATGGAGGAAGAGTAGGTAAACTTTCTTCTTAGTTTCGATTGCAGTTCAGTTGCAAGTTATCTGTTCATTTTGAGTTGTTTGCAATTGCAATGCTGTTGAAATGAAATTTTGGACAAGTCAAATACAGGAATAACCGGCCAACATTCCCAACTAAATACCGTTACTAAAGTAGGTATACATACCTACCTAAGGTTTATAGCATTGATATAATCTGACGTGGGACTTGCTGACTGACAGATTCTTATCTCGACGGTTGAGGCAGAGTATACTTTTTAAACTTACACGATTTCCGTCAATCATTATAATTAGACACGGGTCTAGATCGCGTTATAGATAATCATTTTTTATTAATTACCTCGACGTTCGTTAGTGTCTTCTCGGGACCACAGCCGGTGTGACCCATTTGCCGAAATGTCGAGGTATTTAATAAAAATGATTATCTATAACGCGATTTAGAATCGTGTTACTATTACTTTACTATTATACTTTTACTGTGTGTTTCCGCAACTAGCCCTATATATAACTATGGGCTTTTGTGCGTGACTTGCCGTAGGTTTCCTATAGATGTTTTTTCTTCACCGTAAGAGCGATGTTAATAGCGCACTTAAATTTTTCTTAAAGAAAAATACATGGGTGCGCGGTCGTTAAGGATTCTAAACTACGACCTTCGGATGCTAGAATCGTGTTTCTAATAATAATGATGGACGGAAATCGTGTAAGTTTAAAATGTGTAACGCATGATGAACGCATGGGATATTACCGCACGGAAAAAATGCAGCTGTATGGAGGAGCCCTAAGTCCTAAGGAATGCTGTAGGTAGCAGTAGGTTATCTGAAACATAACTCTTCTCTAGTTTATCTACACATCAATTTATACGTTCCAAATAAATAATACTTTGTAATTGCTAATTGGTTTCCGGCAGGGCAGTGCGGCACGCACTACTCTTGGATCTAGGCTCATTGGCGTAAATATGTACGAAGGGATATTTTCCTACTATAGGTATAGGTATTATAAACTTCTGCGGTTTCACCCGCGTAAGTCCCGATCCCGTGGGCATATCGGGATCAAAAGTAGCCTATGTTACTCCTCGATAATACAGCTTTCTACTAGTGAATTTTTGGAATCGGTTCACTGGTTTGAGATAACGTAGAAAATACACACACAGACACAACCAAAACTAAAACTACTACCAAAACGTTACCTCTTTATAATATTAGGTAGGTATTAGAATAGATAGAAAAATTGTGTGTGAGTTACTTATATAAGTACCTAAGTAAGGAGGAGTTCATTGGCCTAGCTGCACCTGCCGATCTTGAATGGTCGTGCGGGTTAAGCAACGCTTGGGACGGTAATTGCTTGGATGGGTGACCGATAATTTGTGTGGCAAAAAAATCACTTCCTCGCGCTTTTCAATGTTTCGGAAGGTACGTTGAGCAATTGGTGCCGGTTGTTTTCTCTGATAGCAGTCGTTAGGTCAAGTTAGAGGTCTTAGGCTGAGATTCATAAACAGAACTTTACTTCGCATCAAAGTAGTTTTCGCAAAGCATGCTTTCAAATCTCGAAGTTTACTATGGCCGATTTCAATTTCATAGTCGTCACTCGAACTTTACTTTAGATAGAGCGGCTTTGCGCTGTAGTAAAGTAAAGCCAAAGTAAACCACGACAGTAATACGTTCTACGCAAATTTTATATTATTCAACATTAGTAAATTAATAACTAATCATACAATTTTCTTACAAATAAAATAATTTGTATACATTATCAAATAAAAATGTTTGTCAGCTGCGTCGCGACTATCTATAATATATAATAATTTCACAAATGCCGTTACTGAAATATTGTAGTAAAAAGAAACGTAATTTTTGTATAACCTGTTTACTGTCGTTGTTAAATGTCAAAACTATTTACGTTTTTGCTTTTCTTTTCCCTTGCTCTTGCTATATTGAATTTTATATTATTAACGACTTGGCTACCATCCCCGGACACCGTATTCTTGGATTACACGATAACTTGCTGCTAACACAATGGACAATATCGAAAACATTGAGCAAAGACTCAATCGTATCGATAATATTGGCGTCAAAATAAAGCAACTAAAACAAATACACAACAAGCACAGTAGAGTGACTGTAGAGTACCCATGTAGTACCTATTTCACAGAAATGACATTGCCGTTTATGAGTGCATAATACAACCAGATTGAATATACCAATAAACTCTAAATTTTGCACTAGTCACAAGACTATTAAAATTAGTAGTATAATAATTCAAACTTTACTTTGAGACGAAAGTCGACGATATTGTGGACTAGTACTTTACGAAGCAAAGCAGGGTTTCTCGAAGTAAAGACCGGCCTTAGCATGATCTATGAAACATTATTTTGAGCCAAAGTGCGACTTTCTTACAAAGTAAAGGCGTAGTGCGGTTTATGAATCTCAGCCTCAGCCTTAGGGCGACCTGACAACTCTAAGGCGTCGTCCTAATTGGGAGCGATCGTACGATGGTGCGATGCGTTCTCATCGTGCGATGAGTTTCAAACATACAGATTTCATCAGAGTGTCCTATTTGAACCTCGCAAGTAATCGTGCGAGCACATAAAATCTCAATATAAACATAAAACGATCGTACGATGGGTTTAATCGTGCGATCCCATTAGGACGACGGGTAACACTCGTGAGTCAAACCAAGTAAGTAAGGAATGTAAGTTTCACTGCTGAACCAGTAAAACTTAATATGCAGATAGTTGGAGATCGGGAATAACACATAGGCTTTATCCCCATATTTCCGGCATAGGTACAAACAACGGGGCGCAGCTAGTTTATATTTTAAATAATAATACCTATATTTTAATCAAGACAGATTTATCTATTAATGAATTAATTATCATTACTTAAAATTAGCTGAAGTTGTTTTCGATTCGAATTCGTAAAATAGCCCGAGCGGTCGACGTATAAAAATCGGCGCAATGTAGTTATCTCTGCGTCCCCGATAAATTAAAAACATTCCATCTGAAAGTACCTAATTTTAAAATCAACGATGTAGGTTACATTCAATTTAGGTATACCTACAGAATAATAAGGTAGATAGGTAGAATGAATTCTGTCAGAAATAACAGTTAAAATTATTATAACAGTTTTAAATAATATTTTTAAACGCTAACGGAACATGATCAAAATAAATTAATTAACACATTGTTACATTTCTTACGGCTATTTCCAAACGCACCAGTCAAGTGTCTTTAATAATTCAAATTGTTCTAAATAGTCGATTTAAACATTCGTTTCGCCTTTTAAATTAAGTTACTGGCTACAAATCAACAAATACTCAGTATACAGATGGGTTTTAGACAGTTTTAATGGCAATAAGTGCCGATATTCGAAGTTATAACTTGAAAGATAATAAATTTCGTTCAATTGGGTTAGTAGAAAGCTATAAGTATTATTATTTTATGAACAGTTAATATAACATAACTTAAATTAACAGGATAACAGGTAAGGGCTAACATTCTGCAATTTAATATCTCTATTATTGAGTGAGGGTTTATAACCTTTGTGCGAATTACTTTAGCCGAGGAAGTATAACAGTTTTTCCCCCTTACTTATAAACGATAATTAACAGATGACCGAGTTATGTAACGCTTGTCTCTGTCTGTCAACTTTGAAACTTCGTGTCACAGTAAAAGACAAACGATACATAGTTTATGCAGCTGTTAATCAGCGTTTATAAGAGGGTTTGTAATCATAAATGTCTGATTTGTTGAGTTTTAAATCATGGTACCTACCTTATCTATCTATTATCTATTACTATTATAATTATAAAGCGGAAGAGTTTGTTTTTTTGTTTGTTTGTTTGAACGCGCTAATCGCAGGAACCACTGGTCCGATTTGAAAAATTCTTTCGGGGTTGGATAGTCTATTTATTGAGGAAGGCTATAGGCTACTTTTGATCCCTATATTCCCACGGGATCGGGACTTATGCGGGTGAAACCGCGGGGAGCTGCTAGTTACTATTATAAAGCGGAAGAGTTTATTTTTTGTTTGTTTGTTTGAACGCGCTAATCTCAGGAACCACTGGTCCGATTTAAAAAAATCTTTCGGTGTTGGATAGTCCATTTATTGAGGAAGGCTATAGGCTACTTTTGATCCCTATATTCCCACGGGATCGGCACTTATACGGGTGAAACCGCGGAGAGCTGCTAGTTAAGCTTATAAAATAAATTATTTTTTCCATATCCGATGTTTTGATAAAATCGTGTTTAACGGTTGAATACATTACCCTCCTTTGCATCCGCCGTTGAGTAAAAACTGGAGTTCAGAAAAATGTGATATGTAGATGGATAGGCAAGGAATGGCTCCCTTTTTTCCATTAGATAGGTGCAATCACCGACGGACATATAAGTACCTTAACTGGTAATGCCGAGTAGCGAAACTATACACACTGGTGTTTTGTTAGTGCAGCTTTTTAATAAGTTTAGTTAGTTAAAAGTTTGCTATTGCTCGTTTTGAAAACAAAGTGCAAAATAGATTCATACAATTTTAATCTGATTCTTTGAACTAAGGGACGACTGTTAATATGTAAATAAATAGATAGAATTACTGACTTGTTGGCTACTGTGTCAGTTATGTTGGGCCGTTGGGAAGTCCTTAGGAATTGTGAATAACAACTTATTCCAAATCATTCCCACTATAATATTGTTCCACTGTGAAAGCACAAATTATTTGACCAACATGTTACTAATAGTAATTATGGTTTTTGCGCGCGACTACGGCCTGTGTAACCCGTTGTCGAAACGTCGATGTAATTTAAATCTACAATTATCTGCCAACGACGTAAACCTGTAGTTCTAATAATAATAATGGACAGAAAATGTAAGTTTGAAAAGTATGTTATCAATAAACTTTTTAAATTCACACGATTTGTTAACAAAGTTACATCTCCCCATGTCCCCCTCGCGACCAAGACCATTGAAACATGGTTGAAACGTCGATATAGAAAATAAATAATAAAACGCGATAAAGACCCGGGAAAATGCAATTACCTATAACATACCCAGTTACATTTTCCCAGGTTTACATTTACATTGCTAACTTAGCAATAGTTATCTCTCTGCTGGCCATCCGCGGAAGCTGTGTACCACGATGATGGTAGTATAAAACCTGTACATAGAGTGTATTCGCATCTACTTGCACAAGGTCAAGTGCGATCGGCAGAGTCATTGCTCTTCCAGTGTTCATACTTGCATCGGCGCGGACAAGGCGCGCCTGTGCTTACACCATCGCCACACCAAGCGCAGGTGAGTTAGCTTTATGAAAGAAATAAGACAATGTTTTGAAGGCTAAACAATAAATAGATAGGTATTTGTTACAATTTAATCTAAGAATTTATGTAATTTAATTTTTCGGGTCAGAAGGAAAAATGAACTTTTCGTATCAGAGCTTTTGGCTGCAATTGAAGCTTGAAGTGTTTTAATGAGTGTTTTACGTAATAGTCGCTTTGTTTGTTTTTATGTTGGTAAAGAGAGTAATATTGAAGTTTGTAATTTGTAACCTTTTGAATTATTGTGGTTTTATATTTTAAATAGAAAAAGTTGAAATATTACTGAAGTTAAGTATACGTTTTATAGCTATTTAAAGTTACATTATTACTGTAGGTAAGTTCCTAACTGCGGGCTAATGAAAGATGGACCCACTTAATTAAGTATTAATTTCGCCAATTTAAATTTTGTGATTTTTTCGGTGAAGAGTTCAATTAAATTCAAAGTATTTATTCATGGAATATAGGTACCTACACGTACTAACATAAAAAATACATTAATGTTAGGCTCACTGCTAAACTGCTAATACATATTTTGCTAAGCTATATTCTGCCATTTCGGCGTATGAATGTGGTGTTTTTTAAAGTAGCTAAATAGCGTTGGTATTGTAAGTACCTACCTACCTACAAAACACACTTACATAATTTATTAAGATTTGACATTTTGTAATTGGACTTTCTGGAAGTTAAAAACCATTTTTATTGCGGTATGTTTGCCGTTTCGTGAGATAAGTAACTTTTATTTTGACTTTTTACTTACCTTCTTGTAGTTGTACTTACTTGAAACTTTTTAACAACAAAAGGTAAATAAAAAAAAAAGAAGCACGAAGTAACTCTATGTAACACAGAGTGGAACGATTTGGATCTTTGTAAAATGGACACAAAAAGTATGATCGGAATGTAATCGTTTTCAATCATACTTTGAGTAATCGTGAAGAATATTTGTGTAACTATCAAATTGAACTGTAACAGTGAGCTTTTTTTACTATTAGCTATTAGTACCGCTTTTTTGAATTAGATAGAATTTTGAGAATAATTTACTTATAATTTAGTTCGAGCGATCACTGTCACACCACTATGTCATCTAATCAATCGATTATTATTGATTAGGTACCAATAGCATCCAAAAACAAAATTACGTAATTTTTTTTTGATTGTATATTTTAATTTAAACCTCGAAATAGTAAAAGGATACCACTCATAGTAGGTACAAATCCACTTAATTTCCTAAAGAAAACTGCATTTTACAATTTACTAGGTACAATTACAACTTTTAATAATAATTCATTTATTTCACAACATAGGTAAAAAAATAGAACAATACAATACATGGTGTCAATTAAAAAAAATTTATTCATATCATAAGTTATATTTTACACGACGAAAATTGATAAAGTACCTACCTCGGTATATATTTTTTGATATTCATAATGACTATTCGACTAAGTATAATTTGTATAGTTACGGTAAGTATTATAATTAAATATTTATGGAGCTTGAAAATAACCGTGCTAAACTATAAAGTTATTTGAAGACCGTTATGTAAATTATGTTGAGAAGAGATGACGAGCATGAGTTAGCGATTGGAGACTGAACGCAGAAAACTGCTTGATAATATTACTAGTATATTTATGAAAATTAAAACTAGATTTTCCCGGTTTATTAATCGCGTTGCTTTTACATTTATCAAAACCCTACGTTTGAGATCAAGGAGGTGTGCCTCTTTCTCTGGGGTAGTCTTATTTATTTCTTTAGTTCATACTTGTGGTTATAATAATTGAACAGTAGAAAAATAAACACAGTCACTCTGGAAACATTAAGATAAACGTAGTCGATTGTATGGCTGACGGAGCACTTACGTTTTGTTTCAAGTACAAAACGTAACGGTTAACGTAATTTGGCATCCGCGCTCACGTTAAATTCTTTTTATTTACATAGTTAGGTGCCCACAACTGTTTTTTTGCCTATGAGCAATGGGTTTATTGTTTCAATGAACTTCTTTGAAAGAAAACGTGGCGCCAAGCGGACCCGTCCGTGTTCCGATACGTACACCGGTGCAGCCACTAATAAGGGGTTGGATCTTATTTCACTGCCGACTTCCTTGTTCTAGATTAGCGTGCTACAACTTAAAATCGTATCATCACTTACTATCGGGTGAGATAGTGGACAAACGCTTATCTATCGTGTTTAAAAAGACGTAGTGGGTACATTATATTATTATTACGTACCTAATGTTGTCTTTAAACATACCTAACTGTTTCTAAATTTGCCCATAAATCTTGAGTTATTTATCACTTTATATTTTTATTTTTTTACTGACAAACAATTTGCTTTGATAAAAACCAATTACACTATCTTAACTACAGATCATGTTGTGTAAATTGTAGGCACTTGACCATGAATGGGTACTTCAATTATTATTTTTTCTTTCTCTATCATTCGATGTTGAATTTGCTTCAGTATGGCGGCGTGGGATTCGATGGTACTCAATATATTTTTTATTTCCATAGTTAATCGGCAGAAAATTAGCAGTTCGGTTCAACGCCTTTTATTTTCTCATATATTGATACTAGTCGTTACAAGAATAGCACATAATATTCTTGTACGCAGAATACGGTCGATTATACGTCCATTCTTGATTGGTGATTATAGAATTATAGTGCTTGCAGTAGTTGTTTTCATGGTTCGAGTAATATGCTTTCTTTGTTTACTTTTAACTGTTTATTCTGGCCATTAAAAATAGATTCTCACGGATGCTGTATTTCTGTTTGTTTAAGAAAAACGCTCATTCAAGAAAGATTATTTTTTTAATCATTCTCTTCCTTCAGTGTTTTCCGCACCTGTAAAATTTACTTTTTGAAATATTCTTCAAAAACTAAATTTTACAGGCTTTCTAAAAGTCTGCATGTGCCTTCAGAAATAACCCGGGACTTAGGTACATTTACAAATTTATAGATGTTATCAACGTTATCTCTTTGTAAAGTAATAAGATTATGAGTAGATGCAGTAAATACCTTAAAAAAAGATAAATAATCCATTTTATTAAGGTATTATTTGATTATGATACTGTAAAATCATTAAAAACGATCAAATTTAAGTATTTAGATTTGTCGATTGCGTGTTCGCGTGTGTCGATGTAGAGGTTTTATAATATTTATTTTTATTTAAACGAAACGTCCGCCGTGTGGGTATATAAAAATGGCATCTAATTATAGTATTTTCTGGTTTTACATGTTTAAAATAAGTTGCGTCTATGCATTTTACATCATTAACCCTGAGGGTAACATGCATAATATTTTAAAATAACCGTATTTAACTACTTATTTATGGGCGATGAATTGTCGCAAAACTACGTTTATGCAGTAAATAATTGTAGTTATTATTTGCTCCATTAAAATATTTAATTAATCATTAGCATTACATCTATTCTTGGAAATTTACGATTCCACATACAATTAGTAGGTAGGTTAGGTAGGTAATAAGTATATGGAATCTAAACAAAAATATAAAACCTCAGTCCAGAATACAGACAAAGGATAAAATATTTACAATAGCCTTCCGCCAAAGTAAAATAGTATTTCAGTTCATCATCATCATTTCAGCTGTAAGAAGTCCACTGCTGGACATAAGCCTCCCTCATAGATTTCCAGATGCTTCGGTCATAAGTGGCCTGCATCCATCGTGAACCCGCGGCCTTAACTAAGTCGTCCGTCCATCTCGTTGGTGGACGTCCAACGCTGCGCTTTCCGATCCGCGGTCGCCATTCGAGAACTTTTCGGCCCCAACGACCATCAGTATATTACCATATTAGTAGTATTTCAGTTACATAACTTAAAATGAACATTCTAAAGTAACAAATTATGTAGACATATTGGCAGGTAATGAATTCACGAATGTTGCCTTTGACAACATCTGCCAACGGGAAACTGTAGGTATGCCTAACTGTTCATACGGCCCGTTGCACTATAGTACCTACAAGATGTCGACAGGACGGGGACAGTAAATTGTGCGTGGGTGTTTATGCAATTAGAACCTTATTAATTAGGAATGCAATGCATTTGTACAATGTAGGTAAGTACTTAGAGATTGTGATGTGCAGGCTAAATTACTTTGTTAAGTTACTATACAGGGCAGAACACACATACCGGGAAGACCGTGAGATAAATGGTGCACAGTACAGCAACTCGAACATACCAAAATTCTCATCCTGGTTCATTGCAGAATCTCAATAGGTATTGTGTTATGTTGTGTGCTTATAGCCTAGGACTCGCGATTCCCCATATAGACGATTTTTTTTTCAATGTTTTTACATGAGATACATACATTTGACCTCACCTCATCTGATGGGAAGCGACTTTGAAGTCGACAGTGTAACATGCATGCCTAGAAGAAACCTATTCACTCGTAGAGTTGAAGACTTCAAGGTTGTAGTAATGGGAGAATATCGACGCGAATATTGCCTCAAGAAACCATAGCAATTGTTTAATATTTAGGTTTGCCTAGACTTTAGCCTTTTTTCCAAAAATCTGAAAATTCGTTTTTTTGTTGCTACAAATAAATCAATCAAAATACTATCCATAGTAACTAGCAAACGCAATTAGGAATGCGAAGAAATGAAAATATATGTATAAAATGGAATTGACTTATAGAATTTGCATTTTATACGTAAAACATGTAAATTTTCGCACATAAAGTAATTAAAAATGAAATATTAAATCATACCTGAGTCTGTTATAGAATGTGCTTGAAGGCTTTCAAGGCGAGGTCGGTGACCTGATGCTGAGCTTTTAAACTATGCCGCAATTAACTGTCGGATATTATAATCATGTTATGTTTAGATTAATAGCGTAGTTGATTCTATTTTCAAAGTTTAACGGCTTGTTGAATGGTCGAAGATCGAAGATTACGTCCTTAGATAGCAAATTGAAAACATAAAAAGTTATGATAGGTACCTACTTGCTGTTGATTAGTAGAAGGATATAATGGTGTTTGGTATTCCGATTCTAAAAATACAAATAATACGGAGATATCTAGAGTTAGTTTTTACCCGGCTGCAAGGAAAGGGTTTTTTTTATTAAATGTAAATTAGAAATTAGGCTACTTTTAAGTAAATTACGCTACGAAAAAGTACAAGTATTACCATACATTTTTTTTAAAGAAATACAAGCATAACGTTTTTATTATAAGCACTACGTTAATACTACGTGGTGCATATTAAAAAACACGCTATGAAATAATGAATAAATGATATGAAAAGTTATTATGAAGCTAGCTTAAGTAGATTACACCGTTTCAACTAAAATTAAAGCAGTGACCGCTCGGACTATTTCATTAAAGGCCCTTTTATCTTTAGTATTATGGACACTTCAAGTGTGGTATCGTTTTCGGATAATTAAAAGATGGCACATACAAAAGTGGACCTATATAGATTTAAAGTCGCGAAAAACATAACCTTTGTCCCCATTGTCTATTATTTTTATATTTTACTCTCCTTTACGAATATTTCCCAAAACACATCACCCATCCCCTTTCTTAAGTCTTGTCTACTCATTGGTTGCCTGGAAGAGATCGCCCATAGGCGATAAGGCCGCCCATTGTACCACTATAGTTTTAAGTTATTCTTTGTATAATTAGTATTAAGTATGTGTTTTTGGTGCAATAAAGTGTTTATCTATATACCCTTTCTTGCAGCCGGGTAAAAAGCTATTAAGTTATACCTACATTTCAGTTACACAACTTAATTACTCTAAGTAACGTACTTAAGTAATTTATCTAAAGTAATTACGTACTAACAATCGACATCCTCCATTTATATAAGTGGCGAGAAATTATGAGAATCGCCCGGCCTGCGAGAGATGATGATTATCGTTTACAAAGTGTAAATAACTGTACATTTTATATTAATAAGTTTAATAACATACATCGCGGTCAAAATCATAACCCTCCCTTTTCCGTAGTCGGGTAAAAATCTAATATACTTAATATCTCCTGACTGAAATTTGTAGTGTGTTCTTTCCCACGGAATCGGGACTTACGCGGGTGAAACCATGGGACACAGCTAGAGATAAAATACAAATTAGGTAATCGCCGAAATGTACTATGTACCTTTTACCTACTTTTCTATTAGGTACTACCGTACTACGGTACTATTTTATATAAATAGCTTACATACGGAAAGATGTAGTGGTAATTTTGTTCACAGAATTCAAAGATGAAGAAATCAGTATTGTTGGCGCTGGCCCTGTGTACAGTGGCGCAAGCCCTGGACAGTGGAGATAATAAATTCATGAAGGACTACGCTATGTTGAAGGTAAAAATAGGAAGCAAAAAAAGTGGTAGCAAAAAGATTCGCAGTCGGTAGGATTCGAACCTACGCTCCCAGAGGGAATCTGATTTCTAGTCAGACGCCTTAACCGCTCGGCCACGACTGCCATATTTAAAACGCTAAAATTACTGATCTGTTACTTGGTTTCAGAAACCAGTTCTTGTATAACTATTTTTAGACTAAACGTATATTGATCTCAATTTTAGTTAGTATGTATAGTATAGTCTTATTTTAATAAATAATAAACGAAATGATCATAAATGATTAGAAGCCATACCTTCACTACACACATTGACAAGTGAAATGCTATTAAAAGATATTGCTTTAAATAGCACTAAATTTTCTTTCTCATAAAAAATAATTAATTTCTACAGATTTACGAAAGTTGCTTCGGTACGGCACTTCTGAAGCAAATCGCAAAAGAACTCAAAGATGCCTACGCAAAATGTTCAACAGCGCCACCTGTGAAAGAGTCGATGAATCTCCCAGTGAACAGGATCCTACTGAACCGCTTACCGCCAGGGTTCGCGATGGATCCGAACACGCAAACCATAACGAGACCGGGAGATGGCGCTGTTAACAATAATCAAGAAAATATTTTGAATGATATGCCGCCGCAGCAGCCACAGAAACCTCCTGTTGTTGTTTTTGCACCTAATGAGGTAAGTTAGAAAATTCAATTCTGAAAAGAAATGAAGTACATAGGTATGTAGTTCATTACAAAATGGTACAGTTCAGACCCTGTTAGTATTTAGTCGAATCTGAGAGTAATTTATAACAATATTTTGTATGTATGCTATAAATACAAATCATTTTTAGGGTTCCGTAGCCAAATGGCAAAAAACGGAACCCTTATAGATTCGTCATGTCTGTCTGTCTGTCCGTCTGTCCGTCTGTCCGTCCGTATGTCACAGCCACTTTTCTTCGAAACTATAAGAGCTATACTGCTGAAACTTGGTAAGTAGATGTATTCTGTGAACCGCATTACGATTTTCATACTAAAATAGAAAAAAATAATGAATTTTGGGGGTTCCCCATACTAAGAACTGAAACTCAAAAAATTTTTTTTCATCAAACCTATACATGTGGGGTATCTATGGATAGGTCTTCAAAAATGATATGAGGTTCCTAATACCATTTATTTCTCAACTGAATAGTTTGCCCGAGAGACGCTTCCAAAGTGGTAAAATGTGTGTCCCCCCCCCTGTAACTTCTAAAATAAGAGAATAATAAAACTAAAAAAAATATATGATGTACATTACCATGAAAACTTCCAATGAAAATTGGTTTGAACGAGATCTAGCTAGTAACTTTTTTTTAATACGTCATAAACAGTAAACTGCATTTTACCTTTCATTCAATTCAAAAATGTACGGAACCCTTCGTGAGCGAGTCCCACTCGCACTTGGCCGGTTTTTATTCCTTAATTTATATTGAAATTCAGTTAAAACCCGTTATAAAATACTAGCCCACTTGAATAAAATAATAGCGTGGTCGGAGTATCGTCATAGATGGCGCAGTTAATAAATAATTCTGAAACATTTTTTCATAGAAGTAAATGTTTGAAATAACAATTCGTGTCCGAAATCTTAAAAAAATAGCTTTTAAGAAAAATAAAAAAAAAATAACAAAATGATAAATCGGATGCCTCCTGTGAGGATTGAACTCACGACCCCTGGTTTACGAGACCAGTGCTCTACCACTGAGCTAAAGAGGCGATGAAGAGAACGTTGAAATTATCAAGTCTATACTACATGAATATTTTTACCGTTTCGCCTGCTTCGATTAGAGTTCGACTATTACATAATCTGTGGTCATTGATCCAATATCGAAAAAGAAGGAAGTTCTTGGCTTTTTTATAACTATTGTTTTTGACTTAGCAACAATTAATTATGTAAAAATATTTTTAAATTTTTTATTATACCTACCAAAAATTATAAAATAAATAAATATTACACGACGTTACACACAGCGCAATCTAGTCCCAAACTAAGCACTAGGCTTGTACTATGGGTACTAGACAACGGATATAATACTTACTTATTTTTCTTTTGTAAATACATACATATGATACATAGACACACACCCATGTCTTCGGACCGTGGTGAGTCCTAGGACATGTCGGTTTCTTCACGATGTTTCCCTTCACCGTAATATAATCACTAAAAATAAAAATGAAGTGTGTAACTTATACAATATTAAAATCGGGTTTCTTTCTTCTTTAGTCTGGTATTTATTTTAATTAAAAAATAAATCAGTATGTTTATTCCAATAAATTACATAACTAATACTGTTTTAGTTGTGTTAATGTTATTGTTATAATTTTTTTAATATTTGTTTTCAAACAATACATGAGCATTTGCCCACTATTTCACCAGATTGTATATAGATAATATGAGGCCTTACTATCAAACCAACTCTAAACAAGTAGTACAGGGATTCATTTGGTGTCGCATTTGAATTATTTGTCTGCCTTACCGAGTCAGGAAAGCAGACCCCGGGCTCTCGAGAAGGATGCAACCGGGAACATCGCTCGGATGATGATGATGATTTGAATTGTTTGTCTCGATAAAATTACCCATGGTTCAAATAGATCACTTACTAAAGCTTCAAACATATAGAGAAACTAGCTGCGCCCCCCGGTTTCACCCGCGTAAGTCCCGATTCCGCGGGAATTACGGGATAAAAAGTAGCCTATGTGTTATTCTAGGTGTCCAGCTATCTATATTCCAAGTTTCATCGCAATCGGTTCAGTAGTTTTTGCGTGAAAGAGTAACAAACATCCAAACATCCATACAAACTTTCACATTTATAATATTAGTAGGATTTGTGCATATGTGGTCTGTTTTAGGTAAAGTGTAATTACACATACACCTTACACTGTGTCATCGCTTACACCTACATCTGTCTGTATTTTAAAGTTTCAAATACACGATAACACTTACACTTAGACAACACATTAATAAATCCGAGCATATGTGTGCTGTAGGTGTGGTCTGTTTTAGGTAAAGTGTAAGTTTAAATGTCATCGCTTACACTTACATTTGTAAGTACACTTACATCTTACACTGTGTCGTCGCTTACACTTACATCTGACTGTATTTTAAAGCTTCAAATACACGATGACACTTACACTTAGATAATCTACAGTTCTACACAAAAGTTATAAAGAAAAAATGGAAAGATTTGTGTTTTTGTGTGTGTGTCGTATGTTTGTAATGAATAAACTCAAAAACTAAAGGACCGATTTCAAAAATTCTTTCACCTAAAGAAAGATACATTATCGAGGAGTAACATAGGCTACTTTTGATCCCGATATTTCAACGAGATCGAGACCTACGCGCGTGAAACCGCGGGACGCAGCTAGTACCATATATAATACAACGAGTTTCTATCTCCCAGGGTCCGATGCCACCACAAATGCCGTTCCCTTCACCTTGGGCGCCGCAACTGCGACCGTTCGGCGGGCAATACCCATCACCGTACTACAGATGGAACCCGCAAGGCGATATGCCGTACGCCGCATACAACCCTTACTTCCAGAACTACCAGCAAGGATACTACCCTCAGCCCTCCTACTACCCTAATAATAGGATGTCGGTGAGTTTGTGGCTCCATAGGTATTCCAACTAGTACCTAAGGGAGGGAATATAATATTGCAAATTAGTTCAATTAAGTATTTAATGAGCGTCTGGAAACCTTAAAAGTTTTAATATTTTTTATAACACATTTGCTCGTAAAGGGCCTCTTATTTCACCAATTTCAATATCGTAATGTATGTCATTACGTACTTGTGCGTAATCGTAAAGTAAAACGCACGAGTTTCTTTCTAATAAGGTAACACGTACGGTTTATCATGCTCCGTCTAAAACCAACGGTACTTTTTTAAATCTTAAGAAAAAAAAAGCAAAGAAAGCAAATCAAAAAGTTTTTATGTCAGAAAAGTGGTCAATATTTTATGAATAAAATTAACTTTGGGAGATAAAATATAAAAAATAAACATTTAATTCTTTAATTTAATTCATTTTGACAGTAAATTACATCTGTAACAGAAACAAAAAAATATTAATTTACTTTATTAGTAATACTGGCTGTTTTTGTACCGTTGCCTTAAAAAAAAAAGCAAGTGATTAAAGATTTATTCGTTTAAGAAAGTCCGAGTTTTATTTATTTCCTCGCAAATGTGTTATAAAACGTCGTATGACATACGTGCGCTTTGATAATTACAGCCTCTGCTTTCTTGTAGCCCTCGCCTACGGCTCGGGCTAGCAATATCGCCTCGGCTGTAATTTTCAACTTACCGCACTTATATCATAATGTACTATTACGGCAGGGTCGTCAAGATCTAGCTAGTACGCCCACGAGTCGGTTTGGCACGAATTTAAAATCCTTAAGCATAACCTTTTATGCATAGGTAATCATTGTTTAAACCAGGTCTAGCACTTAAAACTCATTTTATAATAGCAAGGTAAATTTATTTTTCCCTACTAAACATGAATTGTGTGCATAATATGTTATTTGTTGTAATTAATATACATGTAGACTTTTTTTATACAGGTTATAGGACAGTTTTTCAAAAACTGTCGTGTTTCCCATTCATAATCTATTTTAATTCTTTCGTAGCGTCAATTAAGCCTGCGCACACGCCTCGGTCTCAACATCCCGCGCGCCCCGAGCGCGCATAATGTCACTTGCGTGATGCAGGAGTTGGGCTACATCGATCAGAACTTGGAGCCGAACTACGAACAGATCACCAACAGGATCTCTAACCTCCCTGTCTCCCAAGAGCTGAAGGCTGACATACAGGAGGGGCTTAACTTCTGCCAGAAGTTCTCGGTGAGTTTGGGTTATTGGAGATTACGAATGTTGATTATTTTCAGGGTTTAGTAAAAAATTGTGAAAAAAATATGGCATAATTTTCTTCTTCTTTTTTTCGTGTAGTGGTGTAGCTCACCTAGTGTTACAGTTTTAAGGCCTCTAACATGACCTAACGACTGCTATCAGAAATAACAACTGGGACCAACTGCTTAACATGCCTTCCGAAGCACGGAGGAGCTCGAGAAAATGATTTTTTATCACACAAATTATCAGTCACCCACCCAAGTAATGACCGCGTCAAGCGTTGCTTAATCGGCACGACCGTTCATGATCGGCAGGTAAAGCTAGGCCAATGAGCTCCTCCATAATTAATGATAATAGCATAATTTAATAAATCGTGTAAAATATGGCGTATATTTGGGGACCTGGGACCTCGGAAGTAATTTTGCAAGACATCGCTTCAAAAGCTTTTAATACCAAAATTATTCGGTATTGCCATTTAACGTCTATAAATGCTATCAACTTTCTGAGGTCGCTACCAGACAGCCATGCTTATTATTAGGTTTGCACTTAGAAGATAGTTACTTATTGTTGCCATTCATTAATTTCAGCAATGCGTCCCTGAAGACAAGAGAGACATTGTACCACGCCCACAGGAACAAATCAAGGCTATCTTCTTCTTCCGTTGCTATAAGGTAACTTCATATTTCATCTAAACATTTTTTCCTCAAGTGTTTACCACACTTAGGAAATAAGGATAGGTTTCATATTTCTTATTCAAAAAACTCTTCAAAATAGAAAGAGGTTCACAATTCGGTTGTGGCTAGGTTTTTCAATGGATGTCCCGTGATACTGAATGTATAACGGATGATAATGGATTCTACTGGTTTAGGAGGCTTTAATTTGGAGGATTTGTTCCGAAAGCGCAGGTTTAATGTATGAATGTCTGTATCCTTAGCACAAGAAGTTGGAGGCTTGCATCATGAAGGATATCAACGAGCATTTCACTAAGGACTACGTCATCGATACTGAGGCTGAATTCGGGTGAGAACAATACCTACTGTGTTCAGATTATACATAGTTATGTTTAGCAGTTTTACCCACGGCACTGGGTCCCAAAAACAAACATACATAAAGCTAGACCACGCGAATTTATGTCCTTCCCTGACAAAACGTCGCGGTAGTCGGTGCTAACTAGCAGTCCGCGCTCGTCTATAGTTGTCGGACGTCCGTAAAAACTAATAAAATGCCTCGTTGTTTGCCTCGTTGCGTGATTAGTAAATAGTAACTGCAAAATTATAAAAATTCAAGCACCTAAAGGCTATTTATATACAGGGTGTCCCAGAAACGAGTGTCAAGCGAAAGTCCAGCCAGAGGTAGAGGACCTTAAGGGGTACCCGAATCACCCCCATGTATGTTCCGCGATTTTTCTTAGTTTAGGAGTTATGGCCTTTTTTCTCATTTTTCCACTAAAATGCGACCACTGAGACCTATTTACTCATACTTACTTTAATAATTGAGATAATTGGCTGATTTCTTTTCACATGTGGAGCTGAATAATAGGGTCATGTTACCTGTTACAAAAAAATTGCGTAACACTAACCAAACTGTTACAAATAAAAAAAGTATTTCATAAAGAGAGCGTAGACAAAACGCTATAAACACTTTAAAGAGCAATTAAAATAAAAACTCGCCTATTATTTTTTTTCCAAACTAACTTCAAAAACTTGCTTACTTCATTAGCTATCTACCCTATTATTTTTATTGGTTTATCATTAGAGGATCATAGCAAAAATTTTATTTAGAAATTCTTTGGTCGAAAATTCTCTCACTCATCCCTATTACTAAGACTTCGCTGTCTGGCCGTCTGTGACCGGGCTGTATCTCATAAGCCGTGATAGCTAAATAGTTGAAATTTTTACAGAGAATGTATTACTGTAGCCGCAAATATTTAAGGGAGCTCCCATACAACTAACGTGATTTTTGACATAAAAACGCAACGATACCACGGTGTATTTTACCACTAGCGCCATCTGGTGATGATTTTTGTCTTCCGCAATAAAACTTCCGCACAAATCTTAATTAAGATTTGTACAAATAAATGTATTAAATAAAATAAGAACAAATATGCTTTTTATGTTTTAAATTAGGCCGGGAGTTTCCCTTAAGGTTTAAGTAAGATGAGTGAGAGAATTTTCGACCAAATAATTTTTAAGTAAAATTTTTGCCATGATCCTCTAATGATAGACCAATAAAAATAATAGGGTAGATAGCTAATGAAGTAAGCAAGTTTTTGAAGTTAGTTTGGAAAAAAAATAATAGGCAAGTTTTTCTTTTAATTGCTCTTTAAAGTGTTTATAGCGTTTTGTCTACTCTCTCTTTATGAAATACTTTTTTTATTTGTAACAGTTTGGTTAGTGGTACGCCTTTTTGTTGTAACAGGTAACATGACCCTATTATTCAGCTCCACATTTGAGAAGAAATCAGCCAATTATCTCAATTATTGAAGTTAGTATAACCAAATAGGTCTCAGTGGTCGCATTTTAGTAGAAAAAGGAGAAAAAAGGCCATAACTCCTAAACTACGAAAAATCGCGGAACATACATGGGGGTGATTCGGGTACCCCTTGAGGTCCTCTACCTCTGGGCTTTCGCTTGACACTCGTTTCTGGGACACCCTGTATATATTTTCTGTGGCTTTGACCTCACAGTAGATACACATTAGGCACAGTACTTATAAGTCGGCAGCCTCGGTTTCAATACAAATCGAGGTACATATGACGTCTACTTGTCGCGACACTCTATTGAGACACGACTGTGAGAGCAGACTTGGGAGCCAGGGTCGCGATTCTGGTCTCACAATAATGTCTTAGTGGCATCGGTATGAATTTCCAAAATAAAAAGTATAACCGTAACACAAGTTTAGTAGCTTACCATGAGGCTAGATGGCGCTGTGTGATGTTCACAGAATTTATTTATTGCAAGAATGCTATTGCCGGAATTTCACTCTACTGTACCTTCGTATCTTTTCTTTGCCATACAGTTGCCATAATATGATTTTGTCTTGATTATGATGATGAAGTGAATAGGTACTTGTTAGAAGTAAATTTAGCGAATAATAATATTAATGTGTATATTTAAATATTTTCAGAACATTCTCCCGCTCCGGTCGGTCTGCGCGCGAGGTTCCGTTCCGTGACCCCTCCATGGAGGCGTTAGAGGAGATGGAGGTATACCTCTACGACTACCTCAGCGGCGGGGGGCCTTTCGACTTCGATCTATACCTCTAGACGCTTGTTCTACAGTTCTAGAGTTCTAGAGCCGTCTAGGATGTTCTGCAGTCTTTTACGGAGGGGGGTGACTTAAAAAGGAAGCTTAGCTGATTCTGAAAGCAATTGTTTTTTTTTGACACATTCAAAATTCAGCATGTGCTTTTATTATTGTGAATGTGTCAAAAACATGAATTGCAGAATCTGCTTAGCTAGGTATATTTTTAATTTCCAGATGTACAAATTGTACAAGTAGGGTAGAGTGGAGTAGGTAGTTTTTAAAACTTTGTGTAGTAAAAGTAAGAAAAAGTCAGAATAACCTCTTGAGATTTTAGTAAAATAGATATTAAATAGGTTTTATAGAAGTATTTGAAAGGAGTTTTCATCAACTGTGTTAAGAGAGCGAGTGTGCTCGATTAGGATGACAACTTTCGAGTGTACTCGGGTGAAATGACAATGTCTGAGTGAACTCGAGTATCTCAAACCTCGGGTTTAATACTTACAGTGTGTAATGTAAGTATCTAAACCTGATGAAATTTGCATTTATTTAGCATTTATTATTTTACTGAAGCGAAAGCGTTTCGGGCTTTTGCCTTGTAGTCTAGATACGGCATTTACGTAGATCTTAAATAATTATATTGAAATACTCACTGTATCCAGATGACCTTAGTATTAATAAAATAAACTAAAAATTCATTGCAGTCAATTTCAAATAAAATTTTATTCAAATTTGACTTTTTTCAAATATCACTTCACATTCTTCATGTTCCATACATTTTTGAGTCAATGAAGTTTCGATTGCATTTCATTAGTTTTATCTTGAGGTGATTGTTTGCAATTGTAATGATGTTGAAATGAAGTTTTGGATAATTCGAATACAGGATCAAGAGATTGACTATATTTAGTCTTTGACACGGTCACATTAACTATGCACCTGGCCCGGACGGGTGATTTGTGGATTTATATACTTGACTTTGCGCGCGCAACACTGGCAGGTGCAGTTATTATGAATGTGTCAAAAAAAAATCCTGTTAAGAATCTCTCAAAATAACATTTTAACCCCCAGATCGAGGAAAATGCGAATCATTTCGGGCTTTTGCCTCGTTTAGTTCTAGATATTATTTAATTTAAGGGGAAAATGGGACATTTTGCTTGAAACGTAATTTTACAACGTTTTACTGAAAAGCCTGTTGTTTCTCAAAGTTTTAACGATCGTTATTTAAACGCTGATTAAACCATGGCTAAGGTGTCGATTTGTTAAGAAATGGTTTAAAGACTTATTGATAGATAAAACACTGAGACTCTACAGATTTTAAAGTTATCGGTCGTTAAAATATCTCGAGAAACCGAGGGCCGGCAGTTTAAATTATAATATCGATGTACCAAAATTACGTTAAAAGCAATTTTAAGTTCTTGTCCAAAAAGCTAATTAAGTAAAGCTATTTCGACGACAACTCTTAATTTTAGCCGATTCTAAGTATTTATTATTTAACTTTTTTTATTGCGAAACATTTTTGGTCTTTTCTTTTTTAAATTAAATTGCTCACTGTGAAATTATATATTATTTCATATTTTTTTTTACAGTTTTTCTTATTTTTAACTGACACAGTTATAACAAAAAATATTCTTACCGATCATTGACCGTAAGATGTCCCTTGCCTTGGGAATTGGCAATATTGCTTACGGTGTGTGCCACCGTAAGCAGGAGACATCTTACGGTGAACGATCTGTAGGTATAATCTTAGGGCTGTTTTTTTATTCCACAGAGAAAAAAACCTGTCGAATAAAATTTAACACTACCAAATTTAAATGTCTTCTAAAGTTTTATTTCTTTTTAAAAGATAGTGAAGTTTTTATTCGGTGGTGTTACATTTTTTGGGCACCTATATATTATCACTAATAGGTTTCATAACACTTTAGTTCTTAGTATACCTTTTCTTAATTATAAAATGAATAAAGTTCTTTCTGTGAGTTTATTTGAAAACCCCTGACTTTTGCACGTTCTTTGACAAAAACCTTTTATAGTTTCTAACGAGAAACCAAATAAGATTTCTTACATGCGAAAATTATTGGTGCCTTCTACAGGAACCATAAAACTTACTTACATACATTTTGTACCTACCAACTCTGCTTTTGCTAATGAAGGTAGGTACTTCTATATTATTATTATAAAGAGGAAAGATTGTTTTGTGTGTGTGCGTGTGTGTGTCGACCGATTTCAAAAAATCTTTCACCAATAGAAAGCTACGTTATCGAAGAGTAACATAGGCTACCTTTGATCCTGATATTCCCACGGAATCGAGTGAAACCGCGGGACGCAGCTAGTCTACACTAATATTATGAAGAGGAAAGATTTGTATTTTTGTGTGTATGTGTGTCTGTATGTTTGTAATGAATAATATTTGATATAATTGATTAGCTGGGTCCCGCGGTCTCACCTGCGTAAGTCTCGATCGCCAGGGAATGTTATTAAGAACTCACTTCAAACAGCTCCATACTATCAGCGTTTTAGGCTGTTGATCCATCAGTCTTTTTATGAGCATTTTATAATAGATAGGTACTTATACATTTCCTATATTTTATTTAATGAAATATGTCGCTACGTATGTACTACCTCGTCGTTAAATAGATAAATGTTTTATCAATCTATCCTTGGCTTATCCAAATTACTTATAAGCATATTTCCTTAATTTTATACTAAGTAGTAGATATTTATCTAATAAGTCTGGAACCAATTCCTTAATTTTCTCAATTCTTAATTTTATTCCAAGGCTACAGCTATCTATAATAATCGCATCTCAATCAGTTCAGTAGTTCTTACACTTAAATTAGCAACTAACAACTACCAGACTACCACGCAAACTGTCATATCCAAAGACACCCCTTAAGTGTATTTTCACGGGCAGTCAATCGTTAAATTATCATATCAATATTATATGAGATTCGGTACAAAGGGCACGCGTGCTAACTGAAGGGCCCCAAAGGTGACTGTCAGTCAAGCGGACCGTCCACCGTCCAGCTGTCAGTCATCGGAACAATTTGACTGTCAATACCAAATTGCAGCTCGATTTAGTTATGAAATTCGTTTTTATGAGTTTTCGTGTAAGGTCAAAATTTTAAGGCGGAGTTGCGCCACGTTGGGTTAAAACTTAGCTTACTCATCATCATTCTTTCATTAATATTTCAAAACCTGAATTTAATGTTTAACCCCCTTACTTATAATTCTTATAAACGATCATTAACAGGTTCTCTTCTTTTCGTGCAGTGGTGTGTCTCACCTAGTGTTAGAGTTTTCAGATCGCCCTACGCAGTAAAAATTCCAAAAAACGCATAACAAATACCCCAAAGCCCAAAACGCACAACAAATACCGCAAACGCAGAACAAATACCCCAAAACGCAGAAAAAATACCAAAAACCGCAGAACGAATACTCCGAAACGCAGAACAAATATCCTAAATCCCAAAACGCAGAACAAATACCCGAAAACACGCAGAACAAATACCCCAAAACGCAGAACAAATACCCCAAAACTCAGAACAAATACCCGAAAACACGCCAAACAAATACCACAAAACGCAGAACAAATACCCGAAAACACGCCAAACAAATACCAAAAAACGCAGAACAAATACCCCAAAAATCGCAGAGCAAATACCACAAAACACAGAACAAATACCCGAAAACAAGCAGAACAAATACCACAAAACGCAGAACAAATAGCAAAAAACGCAGAACTAATACCCGAAAACACGCAGAACCAATACCCCAAAAAACGCAGAACAAATAGCTGAAAACTCGCAGAACAAACACCACAAAACGCAGAACAAATACCAAAAAACGCAGAACAAATACCAAAAATCGCAGAACAAATACCCCGAAAACATGCAGAACAAATACCCGAAAACACGCAGAACCAATACCCTAAAAAACGCAGAACAAATAGCAAAAAACGCAGAACAAATACCTCAAAAAACGCAGACCAAATACCCCAAAAAACGCAGAACAAATACTTCAAAAAACGCAGAACAAATACCCGAAAAAACGCAGAACAAATACCTGAAAAAACGCAGAACAAATACCCGAAAACACGCAGAACAAATATCCGAAAACACGCAGAACATATACCTCAAAAAACGCAGAACAAATACCACAAAACGCAGAACAAATACCCGAAAACACGCAGAACAAATACTCGAAAAAACGCAGAACAAATACCCGAAAACATGCAGAACAAATACCCGAAAACACGCAGAACCAATGCCCTAAAAACGCAGAACAAATAGCAAAAAACGCAGAACAAATACCTCAAAAATCGCAGAACAAATACCCTTAAAAACGCGGAACAAATACCCGAAAACACGCAGAACAAATACGCCAAAAAACGCAGAACATATACGTCAAAAAACGCAGAACAAATACCACAAAACGCAGAACTTTTTTGGTATTTGTTCTGCGTTTTTTGGCGTATTTGTTCTGCGAGTTTTCGGATATTTGTTCTGCGTAGGTTTTTGCACAGCGATAAGTAGGTGGTCGAAAAACGCTGACGAAGTCGTGGGCACAGCTAGTCACTAATAAGAGCGAGACAGGTCTTTACTTAGCCAAAATAATCACTCGGATTCGTCTATAAATGCGGGTGTTGTCGTAGTGTATTTTGAGCATACCTAAGCAATGTCCGTAAACTGCACTATTGTCGAACTTATCCCATTTTTTGCCCTCCAAAAACACCTTGCGGATGTCGAATACCGTACAAGTAGATACATCATCGCAATTTCTACTTAAACTACTAAACTAAAAACCTTTTAGATCAATCCTTCTTCCCATCTTGACGTTTTTTGTGTCGACTCTCCTTTGTTAATACAACACTTGCGCAGGCGATTATTTGACAGAAATCTTTCACCCGCTTTACCTGTAAAGATGATTCATGTTGATTGCAAAATGTATGGTAGATATGCTTGTAAAGGCCTGCGTCTACAGTACCGTATTCGGGCTACGATATTCGTCGAGTAGATAAAGCTAGCTGTAGGCATTTAGAAAATATGTACTAGTAGGTACTAGAGGATGTCTCAAACATCTTATCTTACTTATTATTATTATATTATATTATATTGTATTATATCTTACTAATATTATAAATGCGAAAGTAACTCTGTCTGTCTGTCTGTCTGTTACGCTTTCACGCCTAAACCGCTTAACCGATATTGATGAATTTTGGTATAGAGATAGATAGGACCTTGGAGCAGGACATAGGCTACTTTTAATTCCGTAAATCCTGCGGGATCGTGGCTTACGCGGGTGAAACCGCGGGGCGCAGCTAGTATTCCATATTCCTTTTACGTGAAATAAATATATAAAAAGCCAAGATGAAGTCGATGAATGACGATTAACACGTCAAAAGCATCATTGAGCACTGGCTTCCTTCTGATGTCATATGTACTGTTAAGATTGAGATCAATGACTGTATAGGTACCTACTGTAGGTGATGTTGTTGGATGAAAACATAAAATGAAAGTAGGTAGGTATTCTGAATCACATATGCTTACCTAACTTGTGTGTAGCTATCGTCGTCGGAGTAATTAACTGGCCCGGATTAGCTAATCTAGACCATCCTTGATGTACGACATTTATTGACCTATATTTAAAATAAGGGTTTATTACCTATTTTTTTTTTTTGGAACAAACATATTACATATAGGAAACACCCAAAACCAGAAACAGACATTTATGAGCAGCATACATTTTTGTCTCCAGCGGGAATCAAAACTGCAGCTTTTTGCGTCGCAGTCAGACTCAGAAGCCAGCCAGTTTTCTGCGGCTATCCGTATCCGAAATGTCTATACTTAAGAACGCGGCGACTCTTACCAATTTAGTTGTTCCAAAATATTCATTCACATTCAAATAAAACGGAGAAACATTTTTCAATGAAAAAATGTTTCTCCGTTTTATTTCATTTCGAATGAATATTTTGGAAAACCTTGTGATGGGAACTAGGGCATGCAATATCGGAAGGTTTTCAATCCCGGGATCCCGGGATTGATACTGGGATTTTAGATATCGTTAAAAAGGCGAATTTAATACAATAAAAATGTGTTAAATCTAAAATATTTAATATATTTAAGACTCTAGTGGTTTTATTACGTAAATAAGTTACCCCGAGGGCCGTCCACCCCATCATTTTGGAAATATGGCGGACAAATAGCCTAAACCCGAAAGTGTCTAAACTTTCGCGCCAAATTCTAGGCGCACCACTAAAATGATGTTAGCAGAAAAAAATTGCATCCGAGCTTGTATAAAAAATAATTGTCTTAAAAATTGCAATGAATCACGTTACTTTTATTGTTTTAAACATTTTACCAATTCCCTACGCTTCTAAATCTTTACAGATCTCTTCCTCAGGGGTAGACTAATTTGGGTTTAATTTTAATAGTTCTATTCAATCATTCCATGAGGAAAAATATAGCTAAAAACCTTAATTTATACCCAAATAGTAAATTGCTCAAATCTCGATATCGGATCACTCAATCCCGGGATTATAATATCGAACTTTTGCGTCCGAGATCCCGGGATTACGATATCCCGGGATCCCGGGATTCATGCCCTAATGGGGACCCCTTAAAAGTAAAATCTTAATCCGAATAATATCGATGTTAAGGTAGAAAACTAAATTTTTCATAATTTATTTTGGTATTAAGTTTGTATGGAAATGGTAAGAGTCGCTACGTCATTAAAGGGAATCGACTGAAAATCAGTGCGTTACATCTTGATGTGTGACGTGACGTTTAATGCTGAGCCGATTTCCTTTTTGTAGCCGCACTAATTATAAGTAATATTATCATTTATTTAGTTATTATTGTTATCATCAATCATAGACAATACGTTTGTTTTTGTTTTCTTTGGCTGCAAATACACAATTCATTCATTCATTCAGGGTCGTTCAAATTCGCCCTAAGTGCTACACAGGTAGGGTTGCCAGATGATATTTTGATAAAGAGGGCAGATGGGTCTAAAAAGGAGGATTTTCTTTAAAAAAGGAGGACATTCAAAAATTAAACGAATTTTTATATTATTTTACTTTATTTTAATCATATTTAGCTGAGCTGCCAATTTTGGAACGAAGTTCTTGGTTTTAATAATAATTATAATTATATAATTATAAAAATCTTCACATGACATGTTTATGAAGTTGTATTGAGTAAGAATTAAAGATTTAACTGACTGCACACTTAGTCTATTCCTCACTTTGCTCCACTGAGTATTAATCAGTGAAAAAACGCCTCCTTTTTAGTCTCCTGCCCGTCCCGTCCGATGTTTAGCAAAAAGGAGGACTTACAGTAGGCAAGGGAGGACGGGAGGACAAAACATGGAAAAGGAGGACATGTCCTCCTTTTGGATACCATCTGGCAACCCTATACACAGGGCACATTATACAGTGGGCATAGACCTTAAAGGCAATGTGTATGGCAAATGTTTACATTTATACAATAAATAAAGTGTGTAGAATATATAAAATGTGTACCTTCTAGGAGTATCTATTATGTAGAAAAGAAAGGTGCTAAATCATAAAGGGGTTGATATTTGAAAACGCAATATGCAATGTGTGTTAAATCCATTATCACATTATTATCACATAATAATTTGTGCCAGATAATACTACCTATTTGTGAAAACGATAAATTAATGCATTGTTTTATTTATTGAAATTAGTGTCATGTCATGGGTGTTTGCTCACGCAAACGGATTTCTATACAAATTTCTCACGCATGCGGGGGGAATTTGTATGGAAATCCCGCGTGCGTGAGCATAACACTCAATAATTAATATAATAATTTATATATAGTAAATTCTAACACTCGTATTTATAGTAAATTCTAAGTAATTACTTGTCTAAGTAATGTGTCTGTCACATTCTCGTTGACGTTAAAAATCACTAATAAGAGCGAGACAGGGCATTACTTAGCCAAAGTAATCACTAATAGCCTTATTAATAAACGTGGAGTAAGGTCGGAGTAGTGGAAACATGCTTTGTCTTTCTCCGTTACAAAAACTTTCAAAATTACAGAAACAAAAAGTTGTTAATTTTACTCCGACCAAACTCCACGTTTAAGTAATAAGGCTATTAGATAATGTAAATACGGGTGTTAGAACTCAGACTAAAGCTCTTGTAAACGGAAACTTGAAAAGTGACTGTATCTTATAAAATAACTGTAATGATAATAAACCCTACCATAAATTACCTATCAATTATTCGAAAAAGCAAATTAAAAATGTCTTTGTGACGCCGAGTTACAGTTTACTTAACTGCGCCCATTATATTATTTATTGATCCAATTTCTAATTCTCCTAACGAACAGACGGACAAACCCTTTGTCTCTATACCAAGTATTTACATTCCCACAAACCTCTTTCAACGGGACAGGTAAACATTTTTTCGCAATACTTTTAGACTATAAAAAGAAATGTGGTCCAAAAGACTCCCCGGTGAAAGTTACGACAAAATTTTGTACAAAAATCTATTCGCGAACAAACATGATGTTTTTTTTTCTAACTTTTAACGAGAGAGTTTAAAAAAAAACGAGCGGACCTTTCTCCGAAATGGTCACAAAAGGGGTTTGGATTTCACAAACAGATGCGTTTGTATTTTTTTAATTTTTCGATTTACTTATACATATGTATTATGCGTATGGGTTGCGAATGCGATGACATCTGTCGTTTCAATTCACGTATCTATATTCTTTGTATTCTAGATCTACCATTTTATATACCTACCTACTTAGATGAAAACAAAAACAGTAGGTAGATACGGTATATTCTAACATCGCGTATTCGAAAAATGAGCTAGAAACACTTACATGTGTTTTCATTAAATTATTGTATTTAAAAACATTTATCTTTCAAAATGATTCAGGCATTTGTAAATAAGCAAAAAGGCATTCTTATGGATTTCAAAAAGACAATCGCAGTGTGACAGCACGTGCTCACGCGGCAACGGTTCGACATACGACTGAGGCTAGTGCGTCAGCTAGACGCAGTTTTATCATCTCATTTTCCGAGACTGGGTACCGTATCTTTAGTTTTTAGGGTTCCGTACCTAAAGGTAAAAACGGGACCCTATTACTGAGACTTCGCTGTCTGTCTGTCTGTCTGTCTGTCTGTCTGTCCGTCCGTCCGTCCGTCCGTCCGTCCGTCCGTCTGTCACCAGGCTGTATCTCATGAACCGTAATAGCTAGAAGGTTGAAATTTTCACAGAAGATGTATTTCGGTTGCCGCTACAACAACAAATACTAAAAACAAAATAAAACAATTATTTAAAAGGTGCTCCCATACAACAAACGTGTTTCAAAAATAACAAGGAGTCGCGGGACAGGAGGAGGACAGGAGGACGAGTTGGTCATGGAATTCAAAATGGCTGCCTTGTCTGTCAAATATACCAGTCTGCCTTCACTTACCAAAGAGTTTCTTTTATGTTTCAGATTTTCTTTGTGCCAAGGTTTTTTTTTTCGAGTGATTCGGTCGTTTGATGGGAGTAAGAATCGAAGATAAATATTTCATATTTTCCTATAAAATTTAAAAATTGGTTGTTGTAAACCATTTTAGGGTTCCGTATCTAATTGTGATAGTGGTACGGAACCCTTATTTGTTTTAATCTAAGCCTACCTATTACTAAACTAGCACCGTCCCTCGAGTTCACCGGCGGGCGGTTAGTCCCGAGCCCCTGGGTATTTCGAAAAACAATTTCTTAGTAGATTAGAAACCTACATACATATGACAAAAAAATGCACTCTACAAATTAAATGTCCCTAGGACCAGCGGTTTGGGCACTACGTTGATATATAGATCAGTTATTACGAGCTGCATCCCGCGGTTTTACCCGCGTAATTCCCGATCCCGAGGGAATTTCGAAAACCTCTTTCTTATCGGATTCATACATCATATAAAGAAGGCTGTGCGTTTAGGGTTGCCAGGTGTCCGGCTTTAGCCGGACATGTCCGGCTTTTTACAGTCTTGTCCGGCCAAATATATACAAGTCCGGCCTGTCCGGCTTTTGTTAGGCTTTTGGTCAACCCAGTCAGAGTCACGCGGACAACGAAATTCGTACAAACTGAGGAAAATTCACTTGACCTTTAAAAATGATTTTTTGAAAGCCAATATTTTATAAATTTTTTTTATGTACCTACCCACTTTTGTAAGTAGGTAGGTACATAATTCATAAAAGTACTTTCATATTTTTTATAGCAAATAAGCCACATCGTGGCTCGCGTTGCGTGCGGACTATTTGCCACAGATAGATGAAAAACCTAATGTGTCCGGCTTTTGGGGCAAAATGCCCGGCTAAATATGAATCTATGTCAGGCTTTTTAATTTTTGGGCCTGGCAACCCTATGTGCGTTGATCAGTGGGTCATCTCATCAGCCAGGACAAAGCATTTTATCTACTACAATCTACTTTTTTTTAGAGATGCAACGGATATCCGGTTGCTATCCGGTATCCGGCCTATCCGGCCATTAATTTACTATCCGGCCGAATACCGGATAATTGCGCACTATCCGGCCGGATACCGAATAGTGATTCTGTTTGGTATTTAACTTTGAAAAATGGTCTTTTTCTATTTCAAAATAGTTCCACAACGGAGATCGTTTATTTGCCATTATTTTAGACAAATAAAATAAACACAGAATGAAGTACAAGTTCACAATCATGTATACAACTACTATACACATTAAACAAAAAAACTTATCTATTCAGCAAAATAGGCGGGTGCACGTGTACTGCATACGAAATAGTTTCGTACGTACTGACCTAATAAAACTCGTTTCTTGCCTAGAAAACGGTCCGTGCGAACCTACAATACGTAACTGGTTGAAACCTGCACGACTCGCCCGCCGCCAAACTAAAATGTAGGTATCGTTTGGCCGGCCGAATATTCGGCGGCCGGATACCGGATATTCGGCCGGTGATGAGGCCGAATATCCGGTATCCGGTATCCGGCCAAACAACTATCCGTTGCATCACTACTTTTTTTATTTTATATTTTTCATGTTGTGTGCTTGTCTGAATAAATTTATTTTCTTTCTGTTCTTTTCTTTCTTTCATTTTATAGATATAGAAGATTCACTCAAAACGTCTTACATTTTTTCCTAACTAAGGAAATACCGGCACCCCCATTTCCCGATACAAGCGCGAGAACACGGAACCTCTCAACTCAGCCCGTGTAAGTGTGAAGTGTCGCAAAAAGTTGCCACGTCCACGTGCTACGGCCTAACGCAGGTGGCCGCGCTCGTAATGAACCGGGGTCTCACGGGACGCGAACTTTTACCTTGGGTAATGGGTGCTTGTCTATACGAAAATCGGATTAGGTACCTATGCCAATGAATTTACGGCAAAGAACCATTCTTTTAATTAAGAGGGAAGTCTATACAATACATACTCTTATCGCCATTACAAACTTTACAAACGTAGTCAATAGTTTCCTCCCTGGATAAAGACAATAGGGCAAATATGTTTATGCCATAAAACTTATATCAGCCGTGACCATGCTCTTTCGTTATGATTTTTTTTTATACCCTTCAAAATAATCGCAATAACTGCATCATTAGGAACATAGTTTGATTTAAATACTTTGCTGAAGCTACCGGCTTATTTTAAGAACACATTTAGTACTAGCTCGGGCGGGTTAAGCAACGCTTGAGTTTGTTGTGATTTCTTCTCATCGGAGGGCACGTTCCGAAAACACACTAAAAGTCTTAAGTTGACATTTCAATACGATAATGTATTTTTTCATACATTGCTCTTAATGAATAAAGAATTTTCGTATTTTGAATTTGGCGCGAGCATTACTTAGATGTTTGGGTCCCGATTCGATAGCCCTTTTCACAAGCACTGGACATCGATCTTATTGGGGATGTGAGACCGATGTAAGGCGTACAGTAAGTTTACTGACATTTAATGTAATTTAATAAATTTATCTTTTTATTTATTTATTATTGTTTGTTTATGTTAGTTTTAGATAAGTAAAAATTGAATAATAAGTATAGATAATTTTTATTTGTAGTAATGATATTGTTATGGAATTTAATTTAATTCTGAAATAAATGATTATAATAATAATCACTCGACTACAGTCCGTGCAAATTTATTTTTACCAGGTTCAACCCTGAGCAGAAAATAAATAAAAAACAAAATAATAATAATTACTTAGATGGATGACCGATTATTTTTGTGGCACAAAATGGTTTTCTCGAGTTCCTCCGTGGTTCGGAAGGCACGAAGCAGTTGGTCCCGGTTATTATCTCTGATAGCAGTCGATAGCCTAGGTCAAGTAAGAGGCTTTAGGACCTGAAAACTCTACTATAGGTATGAAAAGAAGACAAGCTGTTTTGTTTACTTACTTCCAAACAAACTTTTACATTTATAATATTAGTAGGATAATAGGATTAGTCCGCTCTACCTCTAACATTTTGTCTATACAACGTATTAAGTTTGAGGAATTTGAACTATGCTCTAAGTAACGCGGGGTCTACTAATTAGGGGTATCCTTTTGACATTTGTAATGGACTTAATGAGTTTGAATAATGGTTTGTACCAGAATTGGGTTCCTTTATGTATCCGCGCTGCGTTTCATAAGAGCAGGGTCCTTATTTAATTAGCTACTAGCCCCCTTACTTATGAACGATAACTAACTAAGTATATCTCGACGACCTCTGTGGCGCGTCGTGCGAGAGCGCGACTGCAATGCAGGAGGTTGCGGGTTCGATTCCCGCCGGGTGCAAGTATTTATGCTTAAAAATAAATATTTGTGTCTGGTCTGGGTGTCCTTCTATGTATAATATGTATGTATTTACAAAAGAAAAATAAATATAAGTATTATATCCGTTGTCTAGTCACCGTAACACAAGCTTAGTCGCTTACCACGGGGCTAGATGGCGCTGTGTGTTGTTCGCAGAATTTATTTATTTATTTTATTTATATGTAACGTTTGTCACTGGCTGCTAACTTTGAAATATCATGTCACAAGTTAGTTTTTGGGGTTCCGTAGCCAAATGGCAAAAAAGGAACCCTTATGGATTCGGCATGTATCTGTCTGTCTGTTTATATTTGACATTATTTCTTCAGGTAGATGTGTCACATCATAGTTAAAAAAATTAATAAATAAATGATTAAGATTTAAAAAGAAAACAAAGTATGGTCAGTTAGAGTTCAAACTTTATGCAAATATTCCCATGACAACTCGGGTATCATTTATAATCATAAATGATCCTAATTAATCCTCCTTAAGCACTTAATACATAATTAGAATCGCTACTAATCTAATCCTAAAATCTCTACAAATCGTCAGAAATATAGATAAATAATCGTCGTGTGAACCATATTTTACCAACGTATTCCAAAAAACTTTCCACAACACCGAAAACAGTTAAAACCTATAAATCTCCGTGTTCAATACTTAGATTAAAACAAAAAACTAAAGATACGGTACCTAGTCTCGGAAAATGAGACGATAAAATTGCGTCTAGCTGACGCACTAGCCACAGTCGTATGTCGAACCGTTGCCGCGTGAGCACGTGCTGTCACACTGCGATTATTTTTTTGACATCCATAAGAATGCCTTTTTGTTTATTTACAAAGCCTGAATCATTCTTAAAGACAAATGTTTTTAAATACTATGAAAATGCATGTAGGTGTTTCTAGTTCATTTTTCGAATACGCAATGTTAGAATATACCGTATCTACTATTTTTTTCATCTAAGGTTCAATATCGGGCGAGTTCCGATTGGCACCGGAACCTCCCTCCCCCGGGGTCAATAAGTCAAACACTCGACCACTTGGCATATTCCCAGAACAATCGTAATAATATTATCCCTGTGATAGCAGAAACATAAGTTTTCTCAGTGAATTAGTACCTATAGGGAAGTTAAGCGGATGCTTATTTTATTTAATGGCGGTCGATTTTTGTTTTTTTCTTCTTCGTATAGTTTTTGTGAATAAAATAGGCATATGGTATGTATTATGTATGTATGTACCAGCGACGATTTGTCCATCTAAATCTCTTGTTACTTTTCCTGGACGACCTCGGGTGCGTCGTGCGAAAGCGCGACTGCAATGCTGGAGTTTGCGGGTTCGATTCCCGCCGGGTGCAAGTATTTATGTTTATAAAATAAATATTTGTGTCTGGTCTGGGTGTCCCTCTATTTATAATTTGTATGTATTCACAAAAGATAAAAAAAATATAAGTTTTATATCCGTTGTCTAGTCACCGTAACACAAGCTTAGTCGCTTACCACGGGGCTAGATGGCGCTGTGTGTTGTTCACAGAATTTATTTATTTATTTTGAATCTATACTTATTATAAACGATGATTAACAGCTGCATAAACTATGCATCAAATGTCTTTCACTGTGACATAAACTGGTAATCATCGTTTATAAGTAACGGGGTAAATGTATCGTCCTGACTGACTGACTGATCAACGCACAGCCTAAACCGATGATAATAGACAAATATATGATGTAGGCATCCGATTAAAAAGGGTTTATGGAAACTCCCACGGGATCCGGACTTACGCGGGTAAACCGCGGGATAGTCTACACTAATATTATAAAGAGGAAATTTGTTTTTGTGAGTGTGTGTGTCTGTATGTTTGTAATGAATAAACTCAAAAACTACTACACCGATTTCACATATTCTTTCACCATTAGAAAGCTACATTCACCTCGAGTAACTTTTGAACCTGATATTCCCACGGGATCGGGGCTTACGCGGGTGAAACAGCGGGACCCAGCTATCGCTTATAAAAACTAGCTAGGTTCTGAGTTCTGACATTGGATGATCCACTCAGATACGTAATGTGGATTGGATATATCTATTTCATCCTATTTGAGCATTTTAACCCAGCATTTATTTGATAAGTCCTAGCCTAGCCTTCATAAAAGACGTCTATAAACGTCTTCATAAAAGAAAACGATCTTCGTATAAGAAGCTAAGCATCTCGAAGACATGTCTTTGCCGGCAAAAACGATCAAAAAATGTCGTAATGTGATACTCAACAAAACTCGACAAAAAGACAAGTCGACGCCCAACTTCGCTTTAGAGGCGAAAAAGGAACATTTTCGATGATTTATGATGCAAATTAACGAGTACGTATCCTCATTCTATACGATCATTTCCTGGTAGAACGAACTTGCGGTAACCCTGAAGGAATTTCAGAAAAAAACTTTAGCAAAAATGCCAAAGGGATGCGCTTTGGCTGCAAGTTTTTATAACTTTGGGCTGTTTGAATAATATTTAGGTAATATATTTATATTTGAATATACATTATATTGAAGAATATTTTTATTTTGTGTGTAGTTCAAGGCTATGGACTAGGCTAGGCTGGGCTAGCTAGGGTCAAAGACGCGAGTTCAAGCCTCGCCGCAAGTGAAAATTTTTGAATGCGTATTTTTCCTTAAAAAAATGTTAAACAAAGTATGTAAGCATATATCTATCTTAGGTTTTCGCGATGCTGATATGAAATAACACTAAGTTTTCGGGTTCATTTTCAGTTTTAAACCGAGTTTAGACATTTCGAGGACTATAAAACCTAAAAATTAGCTGAAAATATGAAGTAAGTAACTAGGTATGGTTAATTGATATAACATAAAATGAGCTGTTTAGTAAAGATAATAACCCTTTTATTTATGCCTAAACAGTATAATAGTATAATGGTTGAAATCAATTAGATTATTTATACACACTCTTTAGTGTATGTTTAAGACGCGAGTTTCATCGCGATGTTTTCCTTAACTGTAAGAGCGACGTTATGGTTACGGTTTTCTCTAATAATGGCTTTATCCAGGGAGAAAACAGTCGACTACGTTTATAAAGTTTGTACGGAGGAAAGATTAGGTAGACTTTCCCCTTAACCTTACACACTGTTCGTCCAAAATAAGAGAATTATTAATACAGAAAAAAATAGTACCACGTACCTACCTACACATGTAGGTAGGTACGTGGTACATGGTACAACCTACCTAACCCTATGTAGGTTAGGTAGGTTAAGTAGGTACTCGCCTAAAAATATTTTTTACCAACACAAAGAAAGGTTACGGATATTGTAACAAGCATAATGAAGTAATTCATTTGAATTTATAAGCGTAACGTACATTAAAATAAACTTAGGAAAAAGGCGACTTATTTTAGGTAGGTTACATTAAAATTAAACGCATTTTTCGGTTTTATTGCGTGGTTTTTATTACTTTTATCATTGTTTCAATGCTCAACGTTTCGAGACCTTTACAGGTCGCCTACAGGCTATAGGTTAACTTATAATTATTACTAAGTTTAAATTGAAAACAGATTTGAATACGGTTTGCAAACGAACGTTTTAAATATTCAAAACTCAACATCCGCATTCTATACGGCTCGTGTTGCAGCTACTTTTTATTTTAAATAAAAAAAAGTGTCGTAAAAAGTTGGCTACATGCGGTAGGAACAAGTGCAACCAAATATGTCAAAGATTAAATATCATTATATCACACACAACCGTCACTCTCAGCTTCTTTATCGTCTAAGTATTGAGTTATAAAAAATTAGAATGAATCTACTTGTTATTGACCGATAAGTGTGGCAAAGGTAACTTGAGGCTTAAAAAAATAGAAACATAATAACCCTACTAGGTAGAGTATATAATAGGTTTATTATAATATAATGTGCATCAATACATAAGTACAAGCATTTGGCAAGCCATACGCGAAGACATAAAATATGTAAATGGTGTTTAGTGTTTAATTAAGTTGTATATTTTGTCAATGTTACTGTTTGTCTTCCAAAAATAAATAAAATAAAATACTCATCGCTAATACATAATTTATATAGATCTATCTAAAGTAGTATCTGAAAATTGTTTAGAATTCTATAGGAACTAGTTACGAGTAGGTAAGTTCTGCGCAAAATAAAAACCTGGTAACTAATTGCTTTCTTCTTCTTTTCGTGAAATGGTGAAATCGTGAATTTTCAGGTCGCCGATAAAGTGCTACGAATCTGCTACGAAGAATTTTAGGTTTTGCTACAAACTTTAATTTCAAAGTTAAGCCTCTGTTCAAAATAATCTTTGTCATATCCCAAGTCATTCATTAGTTGGGTCGTTCGTCTTCATTGCATATGACGGAGATAGTTTAGGCCGGATTGATTCAGACGAGCCCTTAAAGCGCCGACCTTATTAACCAGTAACCATGTCGCTGAGGGGGCGTGAAATTACACAATAAGAATGCGCAAAGCAGTTTTTGATTTATGGAAATTATCTTAAGAGCTTTTTAGAGAACCTCTACGTCGTAGGTAGGTATACCATTGAGAAATTATGCACTAGTGGGTACTAGAGGTGATGTCTGAAACATATATTTCATATTCCTTCATGCGAAAGTGTATTTATTTCGAAAATGAAACGCACTTGCCTTGATTTTTTTTTCGGAAATACGGGACATTATCTAGTAACCAACTACATCTTAATAACGTTTTGAGCTTGTTACT
The DNA here is from genome assembly GCA_958496205.1 of Idaea biselata. Classification (NCBI taxonomy): domain Eukaryota; kingdom Metazoa; phylum Arthropoda; class Insecta; order Lepidoptera; family Geometridae; genus Idaea; species Idaea biselata. The sequence goes on along the minus strand of OY292394.1, from coordinate 38,217,342 downwards.
CCTATTAACTAGATTTGTCGTACGAGGTAGGTAATAACTCAAAAACCCTGTCGTATTCATCGAAAGAAGCCATCCACATTCTAGACAAAAAATTTTGGCTAAAATGTGTATAGGTTTTGACATTCCGTCATGAAATAATCAACAATTTTCGATGAACCCAATTTGGATTTTGAATTTAGCGGGGCTATACACCTACCTACCCCTTAAACGTTTGAGGTCGAAATTGTAGACACAGACAGTCAGTGACGTGAAACGTCATCGTTAGAAGTGTACCCTCGTCATAGGCAGGGTGCCAGGCGGTGAAAATGGCTGTTTACACGATGAAATTCTTCACTTTTGAAGTCTTTTATTTTGTCGTTAGTGTAAGGTGGTGTGGTGATAGTAGAGATCTCCACCCGCAATATTGTCATTAAAAACATCCCGATCCCGCGGAAATATCGGGATATAGTCAGAGCCAGCTATCTGCATACCAAGTTTCATTGCAATCGGTTCAGTTCTTTTTGCGTGATGTATTATTAGCAAACATAATTATCTACTTATACACAAACTTTCACATTTATAATATTAGTAGCACAGAGTCTTTGTCGCGTATTTTTTTCTTTTTAAATTTTATTAGGTACATAGGATAGGACGTTTCTTGACCCGGGAACCGGGTTATGGAATTATGGGTTCCAATCGTGTCAGTTTATATCCTACAACCAATGCCTGCAACCTACCAATTGTCATTTTTTTAAACCAAACCTATTCAACAATAGTGTTTGGTCTAAAATAATTATCGAATGTTTTATGTTTGACAGTAAGCAAACCAAAATTTTAAATTCTCGTGACAAAACCCGACAAAAAAAGATTAATTGCGGTACTTTCGTTCGTCTTTCAAATTCACTTGCACAATGAGTTTCGAAGATTAAAAAACTAAGCGATTACTAAAATGGGCCAAGTGCGAGTCGGTACTCGCACGAAGGGTTCCGTACCATTATCACAAAAAAAAAACATTGTTGTTGTATGGGAGCCCCTAATTCAATATTTATTTTATTCTGCAACAGAAATACATGAACTGCGAAAAGTTTTACTGTCTAGCTATCACTGTTTATGAGATACAGCCATGTACCCGACAGACAGAGAGGGATGCAACCAGGAACATCGCTTAGTTAAGAAAAAGAGATCGTCTCCTGAAAGCTAGTGTTCCGTTCTCTTAAGAAGAGCACCTCGTGCCTAAGTTACACACGGACAGACCATTGTAACCTTACTAATAGGGTCCCATTGTTACCCTTTGTGTACGGAACCCCAAAAAGCAACCGGTATATCGAAGATTGGCACAAAACGGACCGTTTTTTCTAATTACCCTGGCATCTGCAACCGGACACTAAGATAACATGGCCCACAATGACTACTGCATACATAAATCTCTTTCCACAAAATTTACAATTATTTTACGTTTTTTGTTTAGATTATTGATCGTCCACCCTCGCAGGGTATTGTAGTTCGTACCTACGTAAAAAGAGTGGGATTTTTTCTGGTCATTTTAGGGGCTATTGTAAAAAGATGTATGCCAAATGTCCCCACGTTAATAGCGCACAGCTGAAGGTATTTTTTTGTCCGGTCATTCGAAAGTGTGGATTACACGAGATGCGGCCGATTGTAGAGTGCCTCGTTATGTCGGTGCTTGACTCTTTACAATGTACTGTATCTAAGTAATACCTTTATGTATTACATACCTTATTTTATTAAAATAACAAAGCTAACCTACCTAACAAAATAGCTTCAGTTACTTGACAGTGATAATTTGAGGACTTCCACAACACAAGTTTAGTAGCTTACAACGGGGCTAGAATAAATAAAATAAATAAAATAATAAATAAATTCTGTGAACAACACACAGCGCCATCTAGCCCCGTGGTAAGCGACTAAGCTTGTGTTACGGTGACTAGACAACGGATATAATACTTATATTTATTTTTCTTTTGTAAATACATACATATTATACATAGAAGAACACCCAGACCAGACACAAATATTTATTTTTAAGCATAAATACTTGCACCCGGCGGGAATCGAACCCGCAACCTCCTGCATTGCAGTCGCGCTCTCGCACGACGCGCCACAGAGGTCGTCAAAACGCTCTGTCATGATCACAGAATTTATTTATATTTTATTGTCTAAATTTGTATTTTACAAAGATTTTGTCATCACACTTGCTCAGAATGTGACTCTAATTGCACCGTGGTTAGGTATATACCAAAACGTGAACCACACTGGTATTTTGTGCGATTACGCACTTATGCAATCCCATTTTGTTTACCATTACACCTTAGAACAATTTTATTAGCCTCTCTTTATCTTATCAGAGGAGACGATGGAGAGGAGGAGCAATGACGCTTCGCACATCCTTAGTACAGTGGCCGACAGATTAAAAAAAATGGCGGATGCGCAGAAGTCGATTTTTCATAGAAGTCGCATGTAAAATGTACTGCGCGAATTTTTCAACTTATCTCTTGGCCACTGTACTAAATATATGTGACCATGCACGGATCGTATTATTATGGGTTATTAAACGCGTTTACGACGCATTTTTGAATGGCAAAATTTGAAATTTACATTAATTTAACTGATGGGTTGGGTTGGGTCGTAATGGGTTTGAAAGTTGATGTACCTATCAGGTAAGTACATACATATAAATATAAATACCGCCTTAACTGTAATCACAAGTTAAAGTTATGCTCTTAATAGTTTTAAGGGGTAACGTTATAGACCTTATTATAAAAATTATAAAATTCTAACACACGGTGAGCCTATACGAAAAGAAGAAGAAGCTGTAATTACCAACATTATACCTACACTTGCAACCTGACCCGTTTAATCTGGCAGCGACTTTACGATAAGTGTACGAAGTGATTAACTTTATTTAGCGTTTGTAAGTAAGATTTTTCCTTAATCAACTGCTATTAAACTCGTAAAAAGTTATGTTTGGTTTGTAAGTAAGGGAGTCATAAATTCATAATGCACTATTAACATGTAGGTGTTTGTCTTTGTCATCTTCTGTATTAACCATTTTCGATCATATCCAACCTTACTTATTTTATTTACCTTATTATTATTAATACTTACCTAGGTATTCTTCTAAAGAAACAATGTCTACAAAAACTGGGTGGTCCAAATGACCAGTGGTCAATTTAACAGCATAAATAAACATAAATACAGCCACCTTTCAAGAACGTTGGTGGTAAGATTTTAGATAACAACGTGTCACACCTTCCCGGACCAAATTACCCGTGCTTTGACAGATTTAGATTAATTTGCTGTTTTTCCTATCAGGCATAGAAATAAAGAAGATTTTTTTAATGTTAGTAATACATTATCATTGTCATTGGTACGGTATTTTACCTTCTACTATGGTACCTACTGCTATGGTACCTACTGCTTTTTGTAGTTTTTGATTGCATAAGTAACAGACAAACCGACAGACGTGTATTTTAAGTGATTCTACAATAGATTCCTTGGAATATTTGATTGTAATTACAAGCAACTATAAAGTTTTACCCGCATTGATTTGTTATCTTCACTTAATTTAAAAGTAATTGGCAGATCCCTCATAGCCCTTACTGGGAATCAAAATTTGTTATGTATGAATTACAAATTGCGCCTAGCGGTTTCACTCGAGTAAGCCCCGTAAAAAGTGGCTAATGTGTGATAGCCCGGACAATTTAGACATTCAAGGATCCATAAATTTACAATAAGCTGAATTTGAGTAAAATAATTGTTTAAAACATGTGTTAGTATAAATGTCATATCAAAATTCGTCATCGTTCCCATATCTACTTGGAAAAATAGTTACTCGAAGTAAAAGTTCAAAAATATGGATTTTTCGCGATTTTCAGCAAAACGGTAAATTTTATCAAGCAACTTTTCAAAAACAGTATTTCCGAAGTGTGGTATAACATATAAAGTTTAGATAGGTAAATAAAAACATAAAATAAAGAGAGATCAACTGCTTTTTCCATTTTATCATACTGGCATTATACTACGTGATTAAAAATAAAAACAGTAGTAGGTACCTACTACTAACGATTTGAATCTGATAAGTAACCACACTTCAGAAGACAGGTGTGGCAAAGTTTTTAGTTCTCCATTCCACACTATCGGGTAAACGAGTAAGCCACCGTAAAACTCGACAGCTGAACTTCGAAATAAATAAGTTGTGTGACACGCGCCGCTCTCCCTCCATTTTATAATTATTACATTTTATTTTTAAATTGTTTTTTCAACTCCACAAGGATTCCCCTCTTTTATACGAGTATGTAGGCATGGATGTTCCCCTCCGTACATAATGGCGTTTGGTCGTGCGTTGTTTTAAATTGGATACGGGTCCATAATAATAAATTGTTGGTTTCAACTCAGCCCGGCTTTGGACCGTGTGAGTAATGATAATTAAATTGATCTTTATTTTTATCTCTGTTTCTATGCATTTGAGTTGATTAGGTACTATATACAATGAAATGCTCATGCGTTTTATTTTGGGAGATATTTGTTGTATTAGCTGCGGCCGCGGTTTTACCGGCGTAAGTCCCGTTCCCGTGGGAATATCAGGATGAAAAGTAGTCTATGTGTTAACCCAGATCTCCAGCTATCTGCATACCAAGTTACATCGCAATCAGTTCAGTAGTTTAACCAAAAAGAGTACTTATGTAATCTCTGAGCTGCCTAAAAATTTCTTGACCGACATCCCGACAAGATTTAAGAATCAAAAGTATAAAAAAGTAGATTTTTTTCCTTCTGTTTTCGCGATGTTGGATTGAAATTAAACTCATTTTTCGATTTTAATCGCGTTGTGTTAATACTTTAAAAGTATTGTGCTGCAATGCTCAACGTTTCGAGAACTTTACAGGTCCCTTCTTCAGGATTGACAGAGATGCGATTTAAACCGAAAAATGCGATTAATTTCCAAAAAAAAAAAGTAGTCAAAAGCTGAAAAGCTGTTGGCTTTTTCTGAAAACCAAAATTAAGTTTAGTTTTACTGTTTCAACTCTGCTTTACAATCTATAGGCAACTATCGACACGAGTAAATATTAATTCACGTATGAAGTGTAAGCGGGTGCAGCGGAAACCAAATTTCCGAAATCCGAGTGCACTCGACATTGATTCAGGTAAACATGACAATGCCTAGAAACCTGATCCTCGCAGGGCTGGTTGTCCCGAGCCACGCGACCAAAATAGCACCCACATTATACCATATTGACAAATCTTACGGCCTCACTGAACCAACACACGTTGTGTATTATTAAAATCCAAAGTAACTCCGGCAATATATCAAGTCACTCCCCTTCCGAAGGGACGCTATTTTTAAAACTTCCCTATAGTTTATTTTATATTTTTTCCGCGCGCTTATTTTTACGGAAGGACCGCTTTGTTGTGAACCGGGAAACAGTGTCTAAGTTGGCTTGGGGCGGCTCTTTTTAAAGTGGTTATTTTTAATAATAAGTTACGGCCGCGTTCGGTATGTAACATACGGTAGCGCGTGCGTTCATTTAAATTTGAATACAGAAGCGTGGCACGTGGGTTTTTTGTCTTTTTTATTTGGGGCGCGCGACCAATCCCATCTCTTTTTAGCTGAATAAAAAAGTTAGGGGAGTTTTTTATGTCTTATGTGAGTTACCTATATGTATGTTTTTGTAGAGGGGCGTGTTTTATACGGGATAAAGATAGGGCTAAGTGATGTTTTAGTTTTATCTAAGTTGGTACATATACTTTATGTCATCCACAGTAGGTGTACCTATTTATTTTGATTCAAGGCATCGAAGTTAAAAAGTATTGTTACTTCTTTACGCACAAACTACCCAGCCGAATTCAATGAAACTTCTTATGCAGATAGCTAAAGATCTGAATACATAGGCTACTTTTTATCCCCATATCCCCGCGGGATAAGGACTTACGCGGGTGAAACCGCAGCACACAGCTAGTAGGTAATAAATCAAATAAATAAAACAGATAGGTAGGTAGCTACCTATCCTTGGTTTTTTAATTTCAGGCTACGATCTGACGTTTTAGTTCTTTTTATTTGACATAATTTTCTTTAAGAAGATGTGTCGAATCATAGTCTACAATAAAAAAAAATGAAGTACAGGTATTAGGTACTAAGACGTAATCTATATTTGTAAATATAGCTGCCTATCCAAAAATACCTAGATTCATAACGTAAAAGACTGAAGTTGTTTTCCCGAAAAATTGTTCACCAAAGTTGATATAGTCGGTAGGTATTTATTTACTGAATAAATAAGCAGAAACTATCGCAAACAGAAATATATCATTTACCGTTCGAAGTACTAGGAACAAACAGCGAAGCGATTCTCTGTAACTTAATATTTGGAAATCAATTATCCATAGGAAGTATTTGTGTGTCTGCAGAAAAATACGGATTATCTTGGAAGAATAATATAGGTACGGTTGGCGCTAACTTGTCTTTTATAGGTACGACGTGTTATGAGGCGGTAATATAAGCGGGTTGTTCTAGGCGTCTAGGCGCACAACTTTATTTCTACGTCTTTTGGAGATTAGAACTATTTTTCGTAAATGTTGTACATCTATCTATCAAGGTATATCTATAAAAGGCTTTGTCCTGACTGACTAATCATCGCACAGCCTAAACCGCTGGTAGTAGAGAGCGGAAATTTGGAGAGTGTGTTCAGTTCATTTTGTGATGTAGGCATCCGATAAGAAAGGATTTTTAATAATTCACAAGGGATCGGGAGTTATGCGGGTGAAACCGCGGGATACAGCTAGTAGGGTATAAAATTAACTCGAAATCAGCTGTTTCTTAGAGCGGTGTTGGTCTAGTGGTAGATACCGCGACTTTCATTCCGAAGGTCGTGGTTTCGAATCTTTGCCGATCACGCACCAATGTCTTTTTCTTTAAGAGGACAGTCTCCATTCTCTTTCTCCATACAAACGTATTTTCCTCCCTGGATAAAGACATTAGAGCAAATATGTTTATGCCATAAAACCTATATCTGTCATGAGTCATGACCATGCATCTACCTTTTTATTTTTTTTCATTTTTTAAGTAGAATAATACAATAGAATAAAACAAAAAAAAACAAAAAAATCAAAAGGTTGATGCACAGTCATGACATATATAGGTTTTATGGCATAAACATATTTGCTCTAATGTTTTTATCCAGGGAGGAAAATGTAAACTACGTTTGTATCGAGAAAGAAAATGGAGACTGTCCTCTTAAGAAAAAATTAAATGCGCTATTGTCATCGCTCTTACGTTGAAAGAAAACATCGTGAGGAAACCTACAACTTAAAGTCAGGCAAAAAGGGCCAGTTATAGGGCTAGCTGCTAAGTCTGCAGATCAGTTGCTTCTTACAGTTATCGGGAATATCGGGAAAGGTAACCTATGCCTTTCCGCAAAGTCCCATCTCTACATATATCAAAATTCATGAAAATTGGTTCAGCGGTTTAGGCGTGAAAATGTTACAAAGAGTCACGACCTATTTATTAAACGTGGTATCCACAGATCCTTTTATACAAAAAAAGCCGTGGACTATCAACCACAATGATCTTACAAAATGTCTCTCAAACCATTAACAGTTTGTTTAATATTCTCTCTATGAAAAGTTGTGTAAAGACAGACAAGACAGAGTTACTTTCGCATTTTAAATTAGTAAGGAAATAGTAGGGATAAGCAGGATTAAATATAAATAAATAAAGTCGATCAGAAACAGAAACGAAACGAAATAAATCCACTCGAAACGTTCCAGAAAATAAACGGTAAAAGGAAAGCTTTCACTTCCATAAAAATATTGATGCAGCTTTTAGCGAATCCATTCGGACGTGGGGGTGGCGTCGCCATGGCAACTGGCGACCCTCCAAGGGGAAAAAACGGGTAAAAATTGCGGGAGCGGACGAACGCTGATTTTTTATGGCATCGTACATTTTTTCCTAAGGAGCTCCGCGCGGCGACCGGCCCACCCCTCTTCACTACAGAGTGTTCCCTTTACAACTGAATTTCAGAAGGCAAACCCGCAGTACTTATTATGGCCTAATAGTGCAGTGCAGTTGTTTGCCTTGTTAAAATTGTTCAAGGTAGAAATGTTACAGTGTTCAAACGCGAACCTATAAGGAACCGCCACTTTTAAGTCGTAAGATTGGATATGCGTGCAAATGGCCTCACTACGCGGGATGCCGAAGATCGTGCGAAGTGCAGACGTTAAAGTAGGAAAGCGGACCCCGGGCTCTCGAGAGGGATGCAACCGGGAACATCTCGGAGGATGATGACTTTTACCCGACTGGCAAGGAAGGGCTTTAGTTTCTTGAGGTTTCATTACAGTATTCGTTCGAAAACCTAGTTTTTAAAACGTGTGAATGTAGGTATGTAACACATTTTAAAATAAGTTATAGTGGGGTAAATCTGATATAACTTATTAAGTGGGGTAAATCCGAATTTATTAAAAAATGAATTTAATATCACTCTGACTATTCAGTATTTACCCCACTTTCAGAGTTACCCCAGTACACTATACCTATTTTTTTTTAAATTTGTTTATAAAATATTCTCTGTATAATATACTTGAACTAGACCCGTTTATACAATGATAATAGCAGAGCAATGCAATGTGCAGTTGATAGAGTAAGTACCTATCTATAATTGATTAATTTTAATAATATATATAATTGATTATATTATATATAATTGATTATATTATATATAATTGATTATAATTGATTAATATCTGTGAAATCTGTTTTTTTTTTATGCTTCAGCCATACCTAGGTACTTTTAAAATAATTATTTTTAAGATTTATTTTCTGTATTTATTTATCTAATACTAGCTGCAACCCGAAATTTCAACTTCGTAAGTCCCGATCCCGTGGGAATATCGAGAATTTTTGAATGCGGTCCAGAAGTTATAAAACTTTTTCGTACAAACAAACTAATAAACGAAAAAATATTTTTTTCTTATTATAATTTTAGTAATAGGAGTATAGATATCTATAGATATCAACCTTGTTTTAAAATGAATAAATTATCAAAAATGATTTTCTTCCACGTGTGTCGTTCGTGAATGTCATAGTTCTAACAGCTTTGCTAAAACGACACGGAATGTCGAGGTTGCGGGTTCAAGTCCTGTCAATTGCAATTTTTGCAATTGACAGGACTTGTCAATTGCAATTTTTGAAAAACATATCTTCAATTAAATCAGCTTTGCTAAATTCTATTTTTGCTAGACAATGGAATTGCATTGTTTAGTTTTTGTTTTATATCATAATTACTTACACAAAAAATTCAAAATTTACACGTGTATTTGAATAACCTTCAGAAAAGTAGCTACATTTAGATTTTTTACCTAACCTGGGTGGTTAGGGTTTACTTTCATGTGATGTTGGCATCCGATAAAAAGGATTTTTAAAAATTCCTACGGGATCTGGACATATGCAGGTAAATCCGCGGAATACAGTTAGTAAAAAAAACACTTGTTATTATAACTAGGTGCCTCGCGATTTTGCTGCGTAAGTCCTGTGGGAATATCGAAAAACCCTTTCTTATTCGAAGCCCA